>CM038049.1:58164369-58541869 GCA_021397845.1 Areca catechu
GCCGAGAGAGGTGGACAGCCTCTTCTCTATCCGCCAGCAGGACCAGGAGCTGCTCCGGGACTACATCATCCGATTCAAGATCGTAGCTCTGGAAATCTACAGCCTGGACGAGCCCGTCGCCATGCTGGCCTTGAAGCGCGGGCTCAAGATGTCCCGTCTGACCTATTTCCTGGATAAAAAGGCCCCTAGGACGTACTCCGAGCTCTTCCTCCGTGCCCACAAGTATATCCGAGCGGAGGAGGCCAACCACACCCATCGAGAGCTTGATGGGAAGACTCTGAAGAAGCCAGCCCCGAGGGACATTCCAGAAGCTCGGAAGCCCGGGCCATTTGCCGATCCTCGCTCGAATCCGAGATCAAAGGGCGAGGTCACTCCGGAGCGAAGGTTCACCCCCCTCCTCGCTCCCCGAACAAAGATCCTCATGGAAATTAAGGGCGAGCACTACCTCCGCCGACCTCCTCCTCAGAACCCAAGAGGTACCCAGGACAAATCAAAGTACTGCCAGTTCCACCGCGAGCACGGTCATGACACGGAGGAGTGTCGCAACCTAAAGCGGGAGATCGAGGAGCTGATCAAGAGAGGCTACCTCAGGAAATTCGTCAGGAATGAGGTCTCGACGGAGGGACAGCCGCTCGCGGCCTTAACCCCGGTTCCTGCAATCGACAACCGCCCGACGGAGAAGCCGGTGGGCATGATCTCACTTGGGGTCGGGCGGGTGGCAAAGAGAGCCCGGGAGGTTGGGAACCCGGAGGATGTACCCCCTTCTGAGAAGGGGAATGAAAATGAGAATGTAAACAATGATGACATGGTGGTCGAGATGACCATCGCGAAGCATCCTGTACACTGAATTATGGTAGATAGTGGGAGCTCGGCCGACGTGCTTTTTTATGATGCTTTCTCCTGAATGAATTTGTCCCATGATCAGCTGAGACCGGTGCACACCCCTCTTGTGGGCTTTACCGGGGACTCGATGGGGGTCGAATGGGAGATCACTCTCCCGGTCACCGCTGGATCCCCACCTCGGCAGACGACCGTCTTGATGACGTTTACCGTCATCAAGCTTCCCTCGCCTTACAACGCAATTCTCGGGCGTCCAGGGCTCAACCAACTGGATGCCATGATTTCCACGAAGCGGTTGTTGGTGCAATTCCCCACGGCTTCCGGACTTGGGATGATGAGGGGGACGACCCAGCCAGTCCCGCATTGCCTCCAGGCGGTCCTGGGCGCCCGGGGTGCTGAGCTCGCCCCCGACATCGACGACCTCGACCTGAGGGAGAAGGAACCCAGGGGAGGACCCGTAGAGCGCCTATTGACTTATCCCCTCGGTTCGGACCCACTGAAGATGGTGCAGGTTGGAGCGCAGCTCCCAGAAGAAGAACGGACCCGCCTGCTGGAGTTCCTCCGCATGAACGCGGACGTGTTCGCCTGGTCAGCGGCCGACATGCCGGGCATTCCCCCCGAGGTCATTATGCACAGGCTGAACATAGACCCGAGCTGCCGCCCGGTCCGCCAGAAGAAGAGGAGCTTCGCTGTGGAGAGACAGAGGGCCATTAACGAAGAGGTGGAGAAACTCCTCGCCACCGGCTTCATGCGGGAAGTCCAGTATCCCAGCTGGCTGGCGAATGTGGTCATGGTGAGGAAGAGCAGTGGTAAGTGGAGGATCTGTGTAGACTACACCGACCTCAACCGAGCTTGCCCGAAGGACAGCTTCCCTCTTCCTAAGATTGACCAGTTGGTCGACACCACCTCGGGGCATCGCCTCCTATCCTTCATGGATGCCTTCTCCGGCTACAACCAGATCCAAATGAACCCGGAGGACGAAGAGCACACTGCCTTCATCACCGATCGTGAAACTTTTTATTACAGGATGATGCCGTTTGGCCTCAAGAATGTCGGGGCCACGTACCAGCGTCTGGTCAACAGAATCTTTAAAGACCAGATCGGCCGCAACATGCTCGTGTACGTGGACGATATGCTGGTGATGAGCAAGCCCCATTTGGATCACGTGGCCGACCTGGCGGAGACTTTCGGCAACCTCCGACGTCATCAGATAAAGCTGAACCTGGCGAAGTGCGCCTTCAGCATCTCCGCTGGGAAGTTCCTAGGGTTCATGGTGACCCAGAGAGGGATTGAAGCCAACCCGAAGAAGGTCCAGGCCATCCAGGACATGGAGCAGCCCGCCTCCAAGAAGCAAGTGCAGCAACTCATCGGCCGGATAGTAGCCCTGAGTCGGTTCATCTCCAGGTCGGCCGACCGCTGCCGACCCTTCTTCAAGGTGTTAAGGAAGATGAACGACTTCGCTTGGACCGAGGAGTGCCAGGAGGCCTTTGAAGAACTGAAGAAGACGCTCGCATCGCCCCGACTGCTTTCCAGGCCCGAGGAGGGAGAGGAGCTCATCCTCTACCTGGCGGTCACCCCGGAGGCCGTCAGTTCGGTCCTAGTTCGGACCGACGACCAAGGAGTCTAGCGGCCGATGTACTATACTATCAAACTTCTCCGCGATGCGGAGCTCAGGTATTCCCGACCCGAAAAGCTCGTTTTTGCATTAATAGTGTCTGCTCAGCGTCTCAGGCTCTATTTCCAAGCGCATCCCATTGCCGTCCTGACGGATCAGCCCCTGAAAGTGGTGCTCAGCCGACCCGACACATCGGGGCGATTGGCGAAGTGGGCGCTGAAGCTTAGCAAGTTCGACATCGCATACAGGTCGAGGTCGGCCATGAAAGTGCAAGTGCTGGCCGACTTCTTGGTCGAGTGCGCGGGCCTAGGCAAGGAGCCCGAGGAGGACTCCTCGCATCAGCAGCCGAAAATGGGCCCCGAGGATCCCGGAGAGGATGCCTGGATCCTTCATGTAGATGGAGCCTCGAACTCTGGCGGGAGCGGAGCCGGACTCATCCTCGCCAACGGCGATGGAGTCGTCGTCGAATGCGTGCTCCGTTTCCAGTTCGCCGCAACCAACAATCAGGCGGAATATGAGGTGCTCCTCGCCGGGCTGAGGGTCTCCCACGAGCTAGGCGTGGCAAACCTCAAAGCATTCACTAACTCCCAGCTAGTGGCGGGATAGGTCTCCGGAGAATACGCCGTGCATGACCCTCAGATGGCGAAGTATTTGGAGCTTGTCAAAACGGGCACGGCCGGGTTTCGGTGGTTCAACATCTTTCACATCCCCCACGGGGAAAATGCCCGTGCGGACACTCTTTCCCGGCTGGCGACCCGGTCGGACTCAATGCTGGGCCACGCTCATGAGCGCCTCAAGGCCCCAAGCTACGAGGTCCTAGTGGAGGTCCATCAGGTCAGCCGTGAGCCCAGCTGGATGGACAAGTACGCCGAGTACATAACTAGCGGTACCCTGCCAGAGGACCGTGTAGCAGCGCGCCTTATCAGAAAGAAGGCCGCGCTATTCGTCCTGATGGATGGGCAACTATATCGAAGGTCTTATTCCTACCCCCTCCTGAAGTGCCTGGGACCCGCGGATGCCACACTCGTGCTCCAGGAGATTCATGAGGGCATCTGTGGGAACTATGTGGGGGGCAGAATGCTAGCCTACAAGGCCCTCCGTCAAGGCTATTTTTGGAAAACGATGAAGGAGGACACCACCGATTTCGTGAAGAGGTGTGATCGATGCCAGCGGCATGCCGTGGTGCAACAGCAGCCTTCTACTCCAATCTCCCAGCTCTCAGCTCCGTGGCCATTCGCCCAATGGAGAATGGACCTTCTAGGACCATTCCCACCGGTGTCCGGACAATGAAAATTCCTGATTGTGGCCATCGACTACTTCACGAAGTGGGTCGAGGCCGAACCCTTGGCGCGGATCACCGAAGCAAACGTCGCCAAGTTCTTCTGGAAGTCAATCATCTACCGTTTCGGCCTCCCCCACACCGTGATCACTGATAACGGGCGCCAGTTCGACTGCCGGGAGTTTGAAGAATTCTGCAGCGACCTCGGCATCCAACATCGCTTCACCTCCGTGGCTCACCCTCAGACTAATGGAGAAGCCGAGGTCATGAACAGGACTATTTTGCAGGGCCTCTGCACGAGGCTGGACCAGACCAAGGGCAGGTGGGCCAAGGAGCTCCCCAGCATCCTCTAGGCATACCACACCACCCCGAGGACGGCGACCGACGAGACCCCATTCAACCTCGTCTTCGGAGCCGAGGCAGTTATCCCGATCGAGCTCAGTCTACCCACACTACATGTGGAACAATACGACGAGATGAAGAACCCCACCAGAATGATGCTCAACCTGGACCTCCTTGAAGAGACGAGGGACAAGGCCCGGGTCTGGATGGCGGCATACAGGCAGCAAGTGGCCAGGTATTACAACTCCCGGGTGCGATCGAAGTCCTTTCGTCCAGGAGATCTGGTGCTCCGGCATGCTGAAGCTTCTAAGCCACGAGAGTGCGGGAAGCTCTTCCCGAACTAGGAAGGCCCGTATAGGGTAGCGGAAGCCCTCCTTAGCGGGGCCTACAACTTGGAGGAATTGGGAGGGTCCAGGTTCCCTCGGACATGGAACGCCTCGAACCTAAGGATGTATTATCAATAATGTAAGGTTCCCCCAACTCCTGCAATAAAGTTTCTTTGCTTCAAACACTCTTTCTCACCTCGTAGGGAAACGGGAGCATAGCTCTGAGTTCGGCAAACATGACTGTGGCCGAAGACCCAAGAAAGCGAGAAGTCCCGGACTTCGGTCTGGAAGGCAGGGCAGAGCCCAGCTCGCCCACGCGATCACGGAGAACAGCTCAGCAAGCCGCGCAAGGCTTGAACAAAGCCTGCAGCCCCGGGGTTCAGTCCGGAAGTCCCGGACTTCGGTCTGGAAGGCGGGGCAGAGCCCAGCTCGCCCACGCGATGACGGAGAACAACTCGGCAAGCCGCGCAAGGCTTGAACAAAGCCTGCGGCCTCGGGGTTCAGTCCGGAAGTCCCGGATTTCGGTCTGGAAGGCGGGGCAGAGCCCAGCTCGCCCACGCGATCATGGAGAACAGCTCGGCAAGCCGCGCAAGGCTTGAACAAAGCCTGCGGCCCCGGGGTTCAGTCCGGAAGTCCCGAACTTCTGTCTGGAAGGTGGGGCAGAACCCAGTTCGCCCATGCGATCACGAAGGCAAGCCCAAAGAAGGGCCCGCGCAAGGCCTACTCTACTGCCATCCAGTCCATAATGCTCCAAACTTTGATCTGAACGCTGGATGGGACCAGGTCCACCCGCGGACTCAGCCCGGAGCAGGTCCACCCTCGTCTCGGCACTCCACACCAACACCTCAAAAAAAAAAAAGAAAAAAAAAGAGAGAAGAAAAGGTGAAAGAGGAAGGCGAGGTCGAGACTTGGCAAAATCAAATCTTCATTAATTCAAAAGCAAGGATTACAACCAGGGAGTCCCGACAGGCCGGGAGTCCCTAAAAAACAAAAGGGAAAAAGAGATACATCTGCGGCTTAGTTCGGCGCGGTGGCGGGGTCCTCAGTCTGGGTCGCGCGCTCCACGTCCTCGACGTCGACGGCTGCTGGCTCAGAGGGCCGCTCTGGAGCTACGGCCATGTCACCCGCTGGGGCCGCTGCTGTGTCGCCTGCCGCGCCGGAAGCTCCGCTGGCGGGTCCTTGTCTTCTGCCCCCGAGCGCCACCCCACTGAGGTCGAGCTCGGGGTAGAAGGACCCCACCTTCTCCCGGCACACTTGGAACCCCTTCAGGAAGGAGTCCGTAGCGGCCTCCCGGACCTTCGAGACGTACTCATCAGAGGCTCGGAACCTCGGGATGGCTTCCTGCGCCTCCCGCTTCACGGCCTCCAGGAGCCCATTGACGTAGGCGCTCCGCTCCTTGGCCGCGCTCGCCTCCCACCGGGCCTCCTCCAGTTGACGCTCCAACCACTGAGAGTGGGCTTGGAGACGAGCCCTCTCAACCGCATCCTCCTCCGCGCACCGCTGATGGGAGATCCTCTCCTCGGACAGAGAGGACTCCAGGTCCTTGACACGCTCCTCGGCGCGTGCCAGGTCTGCCTGGAGGGCCTGGTTGCTCCCTCGTAGCTCGACCCCCTTCTCCATGAGGTCTTTGACATCGGCTGCGAGCTTGCTGAGCTTCTCCTCCTTCTCGGCATCCTTCTTCGCGTACCCTGCGAGAAAGTTCCTCAGCAGGAGCACGTCGGTCCCAATCTGCACAGCAAGAAGAACAGGTTAGTAGAAAGGCCAACCGAAGTAGCAAAGAAGAGAGGGCTCTGAGTTCGGACTCACCGTGAAAAGTTGCGGGAGGATCCCGAGCAAGGCATCGGTATAATTCCGGCCGCCTCGAGATCGGCGGTCCCGGGAGGTGGAGGCAAACTCCATCACCTTCTCCACGAGCCCCTTGTCGTGGATCACCGAGCACCGGTTGGTGATCACCGGTGGCGGAGCTGTCAGGTCGGCTGCGGGGCCGACCAATCCCCCGGGAGGAACCGCCACTGCTGGAACGGCTGGAGTCGCGGGCGGCACCGTCGGCTCTGCGGTGGTGATGGGTCCAGCGCGGGGTGGAACTGCTGCCGGTGGACCTCCCTCGTCGGCAGCACCGCCGGGTCGGACGGCTAGAGCATCAATGGCCCGGGCCCGAGGCAGCCTGGGCGGGGGAGCGGTGACTACCGGACTGGGCGCGGGCGCCGGCACAACCTCCTGGCTCACCTAGGTGCGAGCCCTCTTCGCCGCAGGCTCGTCCACCTCGGTGGCGTCCCTCTGGGCCGCGCCCTCCAGAAGATTCTCCAATGAAGATTTCATGCCTGCAACACAAAAAGAGTCAGTCAGCTCGGCTAAAAGAAGAAGAATGGAAAGGTAAGAGGAAAGCTGAGTCTCACCCGGCTCGCGGATGGGACCGATCCCGGCCTCGAACAAGTTCTGCTCCGAGAGCAAAACCTCGAGCGCTGGGACCACATCGCTCAGAAGCTGGGAGTAGGCCTCTTGGTCCGCCGACTCGACTTGGGAGTTCTGGTTCGGGGACCGATCCGGTTCACTCCAGGCCCAGTCGACGTTCTCAACCGAAGCAAAAAAGAACCGGTTCTTCCAGCCCTTGATGGAAGAAGGGAGGTCGAACCGGAGACACCTGGGCTAGGGCGAGATGTACCACCTGCCATCATCGGTGGAGTACCGCTTCAGGATAAACAGAGCCCTGAAGAGGGAGAAACGGGCAACAAACCCGTGAAAGTGACAGAAAATAATGAAAGAAAAGATGACCCGGATGGCATTGGGAGCCAACTGGGTCGGGACTAGACGGAAGTGGCTGAGGAAGGAAAGGAAGAAGGGTGCAGAGGAAACCGAAGACCCCCGAGAAAGAAGTCCTCGTAGAAAGTTATGCGGCCGGGGCCACTCATGGTGACGCGATCCCCGGGCTGCGGAACAAGGAGACGGATTGACCCCGGAATGCCATAGACCTCCCGGAGCAAGGAAAGATCACCTTCGGTCATCGTGGAAATATGACCAGAGGGACCGATAGATGGAAGGGTCGGAGGAGAAAAAGAAGAAATGGGAAGTGCGGACACGACGGGAGGAGACCTGACACCCCTGGGGATGCCTATGGTGATACCCCCAGGCTGCAGTCGCCTGCGGGTCTCCTCCGAGATCACTTCCTCCTCCGAGGAGGAAGATGATGGAGTCCTCGGCCGGGACGGACAGGCCTCATCCGGGTTAGAAGAAACATGGCGACAGCGCGCCATGGCAGAGAAGAGGGTGAGAAAAGCTCACTGGAGGAAAGGAGAAGAGCGAAGGAGAGAATGGGGGCACTCACCGAAATGCACTGAGCAACGCGGGGCAGAGGGAGATAGCCTGCAGCAAACCGTCGATGGAGCAAGGGAAAAGGCCTCATTCCGGAAAGTCCCCTCCTTTTCAAACTCAATCGACAGCATCCGTACCCGTCATTCCGCTCCGGGCCATCAGATGATCGCCGCGTGGATGCACGCCCGACACCGACGCCTCGTTAGCAGGGAAACGGCCTCTGCTTCGAAGCGATGCATTAATTGCGGGTGAATAGGCAACGCGTGGCGGCCTCCTATAGGACTTTGGGCGCACCGAGAAACGGAGACGAGGATCATGGCAATTATGATGCAAGATCTTCGCCTCTCCACGTCACCTCCGCATTTAATCCCCACGTCCCGTTCCATGACGCCCAAACAGAACGGTGGATTGGGGGGCAACTATTACGGCAGTAACGATGACATGGCGGGTCTCAGATTCCGTCGGGCGTGATTCGTGCCACGTGGAGTTTTTTCGGCCAAGTCAACTGCGGCTCCTCCACGTCCGAAGTCAAGCTCGGCCCGGGCCCCCCGGCCGCTTCGCCAGGTGGCACCCTGAGACGTTACCAACCCGGTCGAAGTCGAGCTTGGCCCGGGCCCTCCTGCCGCTCCGCTAGGTGTCCGCCCAGGAGGGGTCCACCTCGGTCGAAGTCAGTGGCTCCCCTGCTCCCTCGCCAGGTGGCACCCTGAGACGGTCCCACCTCGTCGAGGTCAAGGCAGGCCCCTTCGCTCCTTCGCCAGGTGGCGCCCGGAGACGGGACCACCTTGGCCGAAGCCGAGCATCCTTCTGCCGCTCCGCCAGGTGTCCACCTGGGAGGGGTCCACCTTGGCTGGGGCCGGCGGCTCCCCAGCTCCCTCGCCAGGTGGCACCCTGAGACGGTCCCACCTCATCGAGGTCAAGGCAGGCCCCTTCGCTCCTTCGCCAGGTGGCACCCGGAGACGGGACCACTTCCGCCGAAGCCGAGCATCCTTCTGCCGCTCCGCCAGGTGTCCACCCGGGAGGGGTCCACCTCGGCCGGGGCCGGCGGCTCCCCAGCTCCCTCGCCAGGTGGCACCCTGAGATGGTCCCACCTCGGCCGAGGTCGAGGCAGGCCCATCCGCTCCTTTGCCAGGTGGCGCCCGGAGACGGACCACCTCGGCCGAAGCCGAGCATCCTTCTGCCGCTCCGCCAGGTGTCCACCCATGAGGGGTTCACCTCGGCCGAGTTCGACAGCTCCCCCGCTCCCTTGCCAGGTGGCACCCAGAGACGGTCCCATCCCGGCAGAGGTCGAGCCGGGCCCCTTCGCTCCTTCGCCATATGGCACCCGGAGACGGGACCACCTCGGTCGAAGTCGAGCATCCTTCTGCCGCTCCGCCAGGTGTCCACCCAGGAGGGGTCCACCTCGGCCGAAGTCAGTGGCTCCCCTGCTCCCTCGCCAGGTGGCACCCTGAGACGGTCCCACCTCGGCCGAGGTCGAGCCGGGCCCATTCGTCCCTTCGCCAGGTGGCGCCCGGAGACGGGACCACCTCGACCGAAGCCGGGCATCCTTCTGCCACCCGCCAGGTGTCCACCCAGGAGGGGTCCACCTCGGCCGAGGTAGGCCAGCTCATACAGAGAAGGTCCCGAAGAACGGAGGCGCGGACCCCGAGGTTGCCCCTCGACCCGTGCACGCCGCACCCCGAGAAAGGTGCCCCGTACGGACGGTGGCGGCACGCGAAACATCACTTACGCTGGCCCGACATGTTCCGCAGTCGAGAGACGTGGCTCTGATAAAACAGGATCCGATAATGGACAGCGCCAGCACCTGGGAAGGAGAGCACTCACGCTCGGCCCGAGGTCTGGTCGGCAGTCTGGCCAGCGCCCCCCTCCCTTACTCTTTCCCTGCTTGGCTCGGCAAACGAGGCCAGAAAGCCGCCCGGCCCTCTGAACCAGAAGGGGAAAGAGAAAGGGACGGAGGGAAGGAGATGAAAGCAACAAGGGAGCCTCCCAGGAGCTGAAAACGAAGGGGCGACGGGAGGAGATAAAAGGAAGGAGAGAATAGATAACAAGGTAAGTGAGGCAAGCAAGGAACAAAGGCTGGAAATCCCGCTTCAAGAGCAAGATCCAAGATCCCAAGAGGGTGTGGCTTGGCATGAGCTCGGCAAAGGAACCCAGCCGGGTTTCCAGTCTCTCGGACACTTTTCTTGCTAGCACGTTCTCTAAGTCTGGGACTCCTTCGGGGGCCCATCCCAGAGAATCTGTTCCCTCTCGCTGTCTACTAACTTGACCGTCGGAGCTCCCTCGCCGGAATCCCTGGCCAGGGTTTTCTGACCTTTCCTTGCAGGTTCGGTCGAGCTAGGAGGCCCTAGAAGCGAGACGGTCTAGTAGGATCAGCGGTTCCGAAGCACGGGCGCGGCGGCGAGATCGGCAACACATACAAAAAGGATTTCATCGTTGATGTTTAGAAATTCTTACATTATTGGTAATACATCCTCAAGTTTGCGACATTCCAAGTCCGCGAAAATAGAGCTCTGCCAAGCTCCTCTAGGTAATAAGCACCGTGGGGGAGTGCTTCGGCCATCCTATAAGGGCCTTCCCAATTTGGGGAGAGCTTGCTGGACTCTCAAGGTTGGGATGCCTCAACACGGCGCAGCACTATGTCTCCCAGGCGGAAGGACTTCGGTCTCATCCTGGAGTTGTAGTATCTGGCCACCCATTGCCGGTAGGCCGCCATCCGAACTCGGGCCCTGTCCCTCATTTCCTTAAGAGATCCAGGTTCAACAACAACCATGTCGGGTTTTCAACCTCATCGTATTGCTCCACGCACAGCGTCGGCAGGCTAAGCTCCACTTGGATAACTGCTTCCGCACCGAAGACAAGGTTGAAGGGTATCTCATCCGTGGCCGTCCTTGGGGTTGTGTGGTACACCCATAAGATGCTAGGGAGCTCCTCAGCCCATCTTCCTTTGGCCTGGTCCAGTCTGGTTCGAATCCCTTGTAGGATGGCTCGGTTCGTCACTTCAGCTTCTCCATTGGTCTGAGGATGCACCATCGAGGTGAAGCGATGATGAATGCCGAGGTCATTGCAAAACTCCTCAAACTCCCAACAGTCGAACTGGCTTCCATTGTCAGTGATGATGGTGTGGGGCAGGCCGAAGTGGCATATAATTGACTTCCAAAGGAATTTACTGACATTCGCTTCCGTGATCTGGGCTAACAGCTCGGTCTCGACCCACTTCGTGAAGTAGTCGATAGCCACAATCAAGAATCTTCGTTGCCCAGATGCAGGGGGAAAGGGTCCGAGGAGATCCATGCCCCACTATGCAAACGGCCAGGGGGCTGAGAGCTGGGAGAGTGGTGCAGCTAGTTGGCGCTGCACGACGGCGTGACGCTGACATCGATCACACCTCTTGACAAAGTTAGCTGCGTCCTCCCTCATCGTCTCCCAGAAGTAGCCTTGACGAAGGGCCTTGTACGCCAGTGTCCTGCCCCCTACATGATTCCCATAGAGGCCCTCGTGGATTTCCTGGAGCATGAGTGCGGCCTCAGTGGGCCTCAAGCATTTGAGGAGTGGGTAGGAGTAGGACCTCCAGTATAGTAGTCCGTCCATCAACAAGAATCACGCGACCTTTCTCTTGGTGAGGCCGGCCTCTACGCGATCCTCAGATAAGGTGCCATTGGTAATGTACTCGATGTACTTGTCCATCCAGCTAGGTCTGGGATGACCTGCTGGATCTCCCTGGGGGTCTCATAGCTCAGGGCTTGAAGATGCTCGATGGAGGCACAGCCCAATGACGAGTCCGGTAGAGTTGCCAAGCGGGAGAGGGCATCTGCACGAGCGTTTTCACTGCACGGGATGTGGAAGATGATGAAGATTCTAAAACCTGCCACGCTCGCATGCACCAACTCCAGGTACTTCATCATTTGGGGGTCCCGTGCCTCATACTCTCCTGAGAACTGCCCGGCCGCCAACTGCGAGTCGGTGAAGTCCCTTAGACTAGTCACACCCGATTTGTGGGAGACTCTCATTCCTGCGAGGAGCACTTCGTACTCTGCCTGGTTATTAGTGGCAGCGAACTGAAAGTGGAGGCACACTCGGCGATGACTCCCTCACTGTTGGTGAGGATGAGTCCGGCTCCACTTCTGCCGAAGGTAGAAGCCCTGTCCACATGAAGGATCCAGATGTCCTCCTCCGGTTCAGGCTCTGGCTGTTGATTCTAGGGGCTCTCTTATGGTCCCTCGCCCATGCCTCCACACTCAATTAAAAAATCAGTGAGTACCTGCACTTTCATGGCCGACCTCGACCTATAGGCAATGTCGAACTCCCTGAGCTTTAGCGCCCACTTCACCAGGCATCCGGATGTGTCGAGTCGGCTGAGCACTTCTTTCGGTGGTTGATCCGTCAGGACCATAATTGGGTGCGCTTGGAAATAAGGCCTGAGATGCTGGGCAGACATAATTAGTGCAAAAATCAACTTCTCAGATCAAGAGTACCTGAGCTTCGCATCGCAGAGAAGTTTGCTCATATATTATATAGGCCTCTGGACCCCTCTATCATCTGTCCGAACTAGGACCGAGCTGACGGCCTCCGGAGTGACCGCCATGTACAGGAGGAGCTATTCTCCCTCCTCTGGCCGGGAGAGTAGTGGCGGTGACGCCAGTGTCTTCTTCAGCTTTTCAAACACCTCCTGGCACTCATTCATCCAAGAGAAGTCATGCATCTTCCTCAGCACCTTGAAGAAGGACTGGCAACGATCTGCGGATCGTGAGATAAACCCGCTCAGGGTTGCTATCCGGCCGGTGAGTCGCTGCACTTCCTTCTTGGAGGTGGGCTGCTCCATGTCTAGGATCGCCTGAACCTTCTCCGGGTTGGCTTCTATCCCCCTTTAGGTTACCATGAAGCTGAGGAACTTCCGCGCGGATACGCTGAAAGCACACTTAACCGGGTTCAGCTTCATTTGGTGAAGGCGAAGGTTACGGAAGGTCTCCGTCAGATCGTCGATGTGGTTCGAGGTTGGCTTGCTCATCACCAGCATGTCGTCCATGTAAACCTGCATGTTGCGACCAATTTGGTCTTTAAAGACCTTGTTGACCAACCGCTGGTACATGGCTCCGATGTTCTTGAGGCTAAATGGCATCATTTTGTAGCAGTAGGTCCCGCGATCCATGACGAAGGTAGTGTGCTCCTCATCCTCTGGGTGCATTCGTATCTGATTGTACCTGGAGAAAGCATCCATGAAAAAGAGAAGGCGATGTCCCGAGGTGGTGTCCACAAGTTGGTCGATCTTTGGAAGTGAGAAGCTGTCTTTCGGGCAAGCTCGGTTGAGGTCGGTGTAATCCACACAGATCCTCCACTTACCATTGTTCTTCTTCACCATTACCACGTTCGCCAGCCAACTAGGGTACCGCACCTCTCGCACAAATCAGGCAGTGAGGAGCTTCTCCACCTCTTCATTGATTGCTCTTTGCCTTTCGGTGGCAAAACTCCTCTTCTTCTAGCAAACCGAGCAGCACTTTGGATCAATCTTCAACTAGTGGGTGATAACATTAGGGGGAATACCTGGCATATCTGCGGTAGACCAGGCGAACACATCTGTGTTCACCCGAAGGAAATTTAGTAAGCGAGTCCGGTCATCTTCCGGGAGCTGGGCTCCTACCGCACTGTCTTCTGAGGATCTGAGATAAGGGGGTACGTCAGCAGGCACTCAACGGGACCTCCCCAGGGATCTTGTGCCCTCTGGTCGAGGTCGTTGACGTCAGAGCCAAGCTCGGTACTCCAGGCCCCCGAGACAGCCTGTAAGCAATGCAGGACAGGCTGGGCTGCCCCCCTTATCTCTCCCACCTCGAAGGTGGTAGGGAACTGCACCAATAACCTTTTGGTAGAAATGACTGCATCAAGTTGGTTGAGCCCTGGACGGCCCAAAATGGCATTGTAAGGCGACGAGAGCCAAACGACGGTGAAAGTCATCATGATTGTGCTCTGCCGGGATGGGGCCCCGGTGGTAATAGGGAGAGTGATCTCTCCCTCGACCCCTACGGAATCTCCGGTGAAGCCCACAAGAAGGGTGTGCACTGGCTTTAGCCGATCATGAGGTAATTCATCCGGGAGAAAGCATCATAAAAAAGTATGTCGGTAGAGCTCCCACTATCAACCATAATGCGATGCACAGGATGCTTAGTGATGGTCATCTCGACCACCATCGCATCGTTGTTTACATTTTCATTTTCATTTTCATTCCCCTTTTCAAAATGGAGTACATTTTTCAGGTCTCCTCCCTCCCGGGCTCTCTTCAACACGCGCCCTATCTCCCAAGAGATCATGCCCATGGGTTTCTCTGTCAGGCGGTTGTCGACTGCAGGGATGGGGGGAAGGGCCGCAAGTGGCTGTTCCTCCGCCAGAGCTTCGTTCCTCATGAACTTCTTGAGATAATCCCTCTTGATCAGCTCTTCGATCTCCCACTTTAGATTACGGCACTCCTCCGCGTCGTGACCGTGGTTGCGATGGAACTGGCAGTACTTCATCTTATCGTGACTATTTCTCGAGTTCTGAGGAGGAGGTCGGCGAAGGTAGCGCTCACCCTCGATCTCCATGAGGATCTTCGTTCTTGGAGCAAGGAGGGGAGTACAGGTCCGCTCCGGAATGAGACCATTCTTCGACTTCAATCCCGGCCGGAAGTCTGCAGGCGGTCCGGGTCTCCGAGTCCCAGGGACATCCCTCGGGGTAGGCTTCTTCGAAGGCTTCCTGTCCAACTCTTGCCTGGTACGATCGACCTCCTCAGCGCGGATGTACTTGTGGATGCGGAGGAGCTCGAAATACGTCTTGGGGGGCTTCTTGTCTAGGGAGTATGTCAAACGGGAGGTCTTGAGCCCTTGCTTTAATGCCATCATGGCGACGGGCTCGTCCAAGCTATAGATCTCCAAGGCAGCAGTCTTGAAGCGGTGACGTAGTCCTACAGTAGCTCCTGGTCTTGCTGGCGGATAGAGAAGAGGCTGTCCACCTCTCTTGGCACCTTCCGACAAGCATCGAAGTATGCCACAAACTTTCTTTCCAATTGCTAGAAGGAGTTGATAGACTCGGGCTCGAGATGGGTGAACCAAACTCGAGTAGCCTTCCGGAGGGTGGCTGGGAAGGCAATGCACAGGAGAGCGTCCGTCGCCCCCTGGACTCTCATGAGAGTCTTATAGCTCTCCAGGTGGTCCAGAGGGTCGGTGGTCAAATCGTAGGGATCCACCCGAGGCATACGGAATCAACTCAGAATAGGTTCCTCTTGGATTTCCTGGGAGAAGGGTGGTCGGGTATTGTAGCCCACTGGCTCACTAGGGGAGCCCTGCATGTTGGCAAACCGACGGGAGAACTCCACCAACTTGCGCTCATGCTCTTCCAGGCACCTTTCGACCAGGCATCGGATGGCCTCATCAGTGGAACCCTCCACTGAGGCCACTGGAGAAGGAGGTGCCGACTAGTCGCAGCGAGGGGCCTTGCTCCGTGGTGCTTGCTGTGCCTGGCGGCTTCATTGTTGTCGGCCAGGGATCGGCTCTCATGATCCACCGATCCAGTGCAATCCCTCTTTACGGGGGTCTGACGACTCCTGCGAGGGTTGGCCACTGCCCGTGGATGGGATGGCCTGCCCTAGATTGAGCACAGGCTTCCGCGGGGGCCCGTGGCTTGAGCCACGGGGGTCCCAGGCTAGGGTTGAGTCACCAGGGAGCGCTGCTAATGCTGCAGCTGTCGTAAGGCTGTGGTTAGCGTCTGCAGCTATTGGACAATAGCTGCAAAAGGATCGTCTGTCGAGGTCAGCTGAGGAGGAGGAGAGGGAAGTTCCCTTTTTGGGCTCTGAGGGCCCGGAGGAGAGGGAACCTCTCCTGCCTGGCTGGTGGAAGCTTCACGTCCGTGTGTCACCACCATACTTGCAGTTGAGCTATTCTCTAGCTCGTGGGGGGCTTGTTCATGCAGGGACTATCGTTCTACCACCCCCCTTCCTAGACCGCCAATCTATTACCGACCTTACCGCTGTGGCCTGTAGCTTGTGAGTTGGAGCCAGACCTTGGTCTCCTCTACTTCGGGATCCCAATGCTTCCGGACCTACAAAACAAGGTCAGTGACCCGGGCCGGGAATTCCAGCGGGCGCACTCTGACGGTCAAGTTAGCGAGCGGAGAGGTGGAACAGATCCACTAAGATAGGTCCCTGCTGGGTTCCCGTGCATAGAGGAACTTTAGATGAAAAGAAGTATGGGAACGAGAGGGGTTGACACTCGGCTTCCTGCGACTGGACTTGCCGGGCTCGCTCCTGCGAGCTTCCCAGGGGCCTTAGGGTCATTTCTTCTCTCTGTGCATATGTTTTCCCTCTCTGTCGCTTACCTTGCCATCCGCTCCTGGAGCCCCTTTTATATCGAAGGATCACCTCTTGTTTTCTCCTCCCACCCCTCGGAGGTCAACGGCTCTCTTCCACCCTTCCCCTCTGCTTGCTCGAGTCCCCTTATGGCTGGGAGTTAAGTGGCGAGCTTGCCTCGCCCGTCGTCTTGTCACGAAAGGAGAAAACTGGTGGGATCTTAAGCCAAGCACGGGAGCCCTCATCTCGAGGGTCGACCGCGAACCCCTTTTCTAGGGAGTTCCAGGCCCCCAATCGCAAGGATCAGGTGCCTCAATCATGGGGCCCCTCTTAACTGGTGTAAACGAGGTTCTGCGCACCGTTACATGCCATACTGGGCACGCCGCGCATCAGCCCCAGCAGCGTTCTCGGGGCCCGTACCTCCGATCTCCCCGAAGCTTCGCAGAGTAAGGTTGACTTCGGCCGAGATGGAACCATCTAGGGGCACCACCTGGCGAAGGAGCAGGAGGGCCTGGCTAGACTTCGACGAGGTGGGCCCATCAGGGGGCGCCACTTGGCGAAGGAGCAGGGGCGCGCCCACTTCGGTCGAGGTGGACCCCTCTTGGGTCGACACCTGTAGCTTTGAGAACCGTGTACTTTGAAATCCGTTCAAAAGAAGAAATCGGTAACAGGGAACTAATTACTTTGAGGAACGTGCAGTGCCTTCACGTTCGTGCAGGCCTCTTCTTCTCCCTTCTCCTTCACGGACCGAAGCAGGAAGAGGGGAGATTTTCGCCGGCGGGCTCTCCAGCTATGGTTTTGGGGAGGAGGACGGCAACACGGGGAAGAAGATGAGCCCACGTTTGGATCAGCATCCTTTGCCGATGCCATCCTTCTTCCGCGGATGGAGGCTGGGCAGAACAGATGCAAGGAATGGATATGGCGGTACAAGAACTTGTTCTGGTGCATGTAGCGGTGCACAAAATATTGTTGGTATTGGTTTAGCAGTAACAAAGAATAGTACTCACGCAACGGTGGCCTGAACCACTTGTTGAAGCAGAGCACCCTTACCACCGACAACATTGGCAACAAATTCTTATGCTCCTCTTCTTTCCTCGTGTGCAGTTGATACGGGTCCAAAGGTGGCAAGAGCTGATACATTCCAGCGTAGATCCAATAAACTACAATCGATGCAAACATGCCCATCAACTCATCACTGATATAACCTTCCCAAAAGACCATCTTCACCGAATGCCAAGCCACGCCAGTGTTTCTTATATCCCTTAAACTGGTCGTAGATCTAGGGCAAATCCGAGCTCCATTTCAAAACTCCAACTGGATAAAGGGAGAACTCGGAATGGCACCTTGGTCCTGGATCCAAAACGCAATTTTTGGGCCACTAAGAACTGAAAGATGAAAATGTTCGGCAGGCTAGTAGCAACATCTGCTTCCGATCTATGGCAGGGATGAATGACGACTGGATGGTGGGAGGGAGGATCCGTCGTTGAAATCGACCTCGTAGTGGATGGCGACGGGGTCACCGACATCATGGAAGGTTCGATCACAGACCTGAGACGTAGGCATGATCACGGTGGTTGTCGAATGGGAGAGAAGTCGAGGTGCTCCGGGGAAGATGGAACAACAGCGGGTTCCACGATCTGACAATGGTAGACAGCTGTCGTTCAACAATGGAAGGCGGCGACCGATAGTGGCTAGTAGAGGAGCGGCGGAGTTGGCGATGGGGTTGATCGATTAGTGATAAGGAAGATCGAGGCATTCTTCAGTGGATCATTGATAATCGCACGGATGGGAGAGAGGTAGCAGTCTTGGTGATGATGTCGAAGATGTCAGAGAGAGGGAGGTCCAACCTTGGGTTTGGGCAAAGAGCGATCAGTGACTGCAAGGGGTGGGACGGGCATCGACGGGCTCAGCTGGCATCGATGGATGGTGGATCTGCTGCACAGGGGGCTCCGGCGGCGTCGTTGAGGCGGCACGGATAGTTCGCCGAAAGGGGGGGAAACTGTGGTGGCAGTGGGGCAGTAGGGAGGCGACGGTGACATGACGGTGGTGGCCAAACAGGATGGCAGTGGAACAAGGACAGGAAAGAGAATGGTGGGGCTGGTGGAGGGAAATCTTGGATGTTAAGAACCGTACCCCAATTTTCTGGCTCTGATACCAAAAATGATGGGGGACAAGTGCATAGGATCGTTGGTGAGCCTAGAAGTCACCTAGATTAGGATACCACTATTTTTTTTGGTATTTTTTTAAGGGTAAAGGGTGGCGAAGGAATAGTGGGGTTGGAAGACAGGATTTGGAACTCATGAACTTTGGGACTCACCCTAACGAAGAGACCTCTCACCTCTAGGGCATTACACCCTCCTCGATACTTGGAGGCGCTAAAATGAATTTCAAAGGTCACGAGGGGATAAAGAAGATGGAATGGGAAGGGAGATAACTAGGGCATCCGCCCATGCCCGAAGGACAGAAGAATCACTCTTCTAAAAAACTCAAATTTTTTCTCCAAAAAATAACTTTTTACAAAGGACTGAGGGTGGTATTTATAGACCTGTCCAACCCTTGTTTGAATTTGAATACAGGATAAAAAGATAGGGATGACTCAAATTCAAATACAAGATAGGATAAGATAAGCCTATCCATATCTAAATCCGAACCAACCAAATCCTAATTCAAATTTCAAATAAAAGATAAATCCTAAATTTATTCTGGATATGCTCCGAGATTTGTACGGCTCCAAGATTCGTGCTTGCTCCAGATCCATGCTGGTGAGGTCCCCATCAGATAGGCTCGACTTCGACCGAGGAGGACCCATCTGGGGGCGCCACCTGGCGAAGGAGCAATAGTGCCTGGCTCAACTTCAACGAGGTGGGCCCATCAGGGGGCGCCACCTGGCGAAGGAGCAGAGGCATGCCCACTTCGGTCGAGGTAGACCCATCCTGGGTCGATACCTGGCGAAATGGCAGAGGCAGGCTCGACTTTGACCAAGGTGGACCCGTTAGGAGGCGCCACCTGGCGAAGGAGCAGGAGTGCCTGGCTCGACTTCAATGAGGTGGTCCCGTCCGGGGGTGCCACCTGGCGAAGGAGAAGAGGCACGACCACTTCGGTCGAGGTGGACCCCTCCTAGGTCGACACTGGCGAAGTGGCAGAGGCAGGCTCGACTTCGGCCTAGGTAGACCCGTCAGGGGTGCCACTTGGTGAAGGAGCAGGGGTGCCTGGCTCGACTTCGACGAGGTGGGCCCATCAGGGGGCGCCACCTGGCGAAGGAGCAAGGGCACGCCCACTTCAACCTAGGTGGACCCCTTTTGGGTCGACACCTGGCGAAGTGACAGAGACAGGCTCGACTTTGACTGAGGTGGATCCATTGGGGGCGCCACCTGGCGAAGGAGCAGGAGTGCCTGGCTCGATTTCGGCAAGGTGGGCCCATCACGGGGCGCCACCTAGCGAAGGAGCAGGGGCACGCCCACTTCGACCGAGGTGGACTCCTCTTGGGTCAACACCTGGCGAAGTAGCAGAGGCAGCTCGACTTCAACCGAGGTGGACCCGTCAGGGGGCGCCACCTAGCAAAGGAGCAGAAGTGCCTGGCTCGACTTCGGCGAGGTGGACCCGTCCGGGAGGGCCACCTGGCGAAGGAGCAAAGGCACGACCACTTCGGCCGAGGTGGACCCCTCCTTGGTCGACACCTGGTGAAGTGGTAGAGGCAGGCTCGACTTTGGCTGAGATGGACCCGTCAGGGGGCGCCACCTGGCGAAGGAGCAGGGATGCCTGGCTCGACTTCGACGAGGTGGGCCCATCAGGGGGAACCACCTGGCGAAGGAGCAGGGGCACGCCCACTTCGGCCGAGGTGGACCCCTCCTGGGTCGACACCTGGCGAAGTGGCAGAGGCAGGCTCGACTTCGACCGAGGTGGACCCATCAGGGGGCGCCACCTGGCAAAGGAGCAGGAGTTTTTGGCTCAACTTCAGCGAGGTGGGCCAATCAGGGGGCGCCATCTGGCGAAGGAGCAGGGGCACGCCCACTTCGACCGAGGTGGACCCCTCCTGGGTCGACACCTAGCGAAGTGGCAGAGCAGGCTCGACTTCGACCGAGGTGGACCCATCTGGGGGCACCACCTGGCGAAGAAGCAAGAGTGCTCGGCTCGACTTCGGCGAGGTAGGCCCATCACGGGGCGCCACCTAGCGAAGGAGCAGAGGCACGCCCACTTTGGCCGAGGTGGACCCCTCCTAAGTCTACACCTGGCGAAGTGGCAGAGGCAGCGAGCACGAGCTGGGGTGTCAAGCCACCCGGCGGGAGAGCTTCGGAAGAAAAATCCACATGGCACCGCTGGCGGCCAGCTGGATCTGACACATACTCCACGTCAGCGATGTTGCCATATCATACTATTTTCGGACTACAGTATGACATAACCTGTTCACTTACATGAATGTTTATTGTATTTTGAGCAGCTACTTCATAATCATCCCGTTCGTGAACAAGTTCAGAAGCTTCAACAGGTTGAATATCTATGTACAACTCTATACCTGATATATAATGATGTGAACTGATCATTGAAAATATTATGTCCATGTCCTCATCATTATTTAATGGAACAGGTTCATACTTAACATATGTCATGTACAACTTATGGATATCTATAGATGATCAATATTTTTTTTCCAGTTCTATCTATATGAAAGATTCTATATATTATATTCTCCAATTCATTAAATGTCATACCATATTAAATTTTAATTATCTTTTTCGGTCCCTGATTATAATCAATACCATATTTATCTCTAATCATAGAACCATTGATATAGCATAAGGCTATGATTATTTCTCCTATTATGCCCTACATATTTAATAAATTAAATATATTTAGACGTAAATTTCTCAAAATATATAATACCATCATTAAAAATATAATAAAACAAAATACATAACATGACAATAAATTTACAAACATAATTAATTTTTTAAATATATAAATATAGATTTCGATATTTTTTAAGTTTAATGCATACGTACGGAATTTTGGATGACTTAATTAATAAATGCATCCTATCACCAACTACTGGAAAAAGATAGGTCATATCTCATTCAGGAATTGCATTAATATTACATATCAGCTTACAATAATCAAAAGGTGTGCAACGAAGACCAAATAAAATTTCGACAGCATTTTTCCTTAGTTCTCCACATACAAATATTTATATATGTAGAGAACAAAAGGAGAATGATACTCAAAATTTCATTCGGTCTTCGTTGCACACCTTTTGATTACTATAAACTAACCTATAAAATTATTTGCAATTTCCAAACTATCCACTATGGACAATCAATTGATTAATGTGCATAATTCTCAGCTCCATACAAATATAAACAAATGTACGGATACTATAGATTATGCATATTAAACAATTGATGGATCTACGGTTCAATGTAATGCAAATTTTATATTCGTATATAAAAAAATTGACTATTTAACTTAACAAATAATTTTGACACAATTATTCAGTAATAATAATTTCTACATACTACACAATGTAAATATTCATGCTGCACATCTAAAAAATATAAAAATAAATAAAATTACAGAGATATTAATTTTGTACCACAACTTATTTATATTAAATTAAAAAATTATTTATAAGCTATAAAATATTATATATTTCAATCATTTATTATTTACGTCATAATTTTTTTATAATAAACATATCAATTATTTATATTCCTATGTTAAATAATATAATCAATATTAATATATTACTCTTACATAATTAAATATTCATAAATAACTAATTATTAAAATTATACAATAATAAACTAATTTAATATATTATTTTTTAATAACATAATTTTAAGAATTTCATATATATTAATATTTTATGTACTACTATAATTTTATATCTATTTCAACATTAAAAATAGTTATTTTTTAAAAATAAATATTATAAAACATTTTTTAAAATCAAATTAAAAAATTTATAAATTTAGGTTTGTCCTAAAAATTTATCCCAATAATTATTTTTTTAATAATGAGCATTATTAGTTTTTTAAATATCAAAAAGAGAATAAATACTTGATAAAAATTTAATTTTATTTATCAAATAATTAATTTCATGCAATATAATAATATAATATATATACTATAAATCATTATTTAATCTAATATATCAAACAAGCATATACAATTATATTAACAAAAATTAAACTAACATGGCATTGCAAGATAAAAAATATCATAAAATATAATATAATAAAAATTAATTATAAAAAATTATATAAATTATACCTGCAAGATTTGAACACCGGATTGGACTAGATGTGAAATACGCTCAGAGTGATTCTAAAAAAAATAACAAAAAATTTAGATCAAATGGTTCAAATAGGAGATCAAATCCTGGTTTAATATCTAAACAACTAACAATAAAAAAGCATACCTAGATAATCCTGGGACCACCTAGGATTCGAAAGAAATCGGATAAGCCAAAAAGAAACTTGGAGCCAAGATGGGACCGGAGGTGGGGCAAAGAGAAAATAGCAAGAAGAGGGGGTTCGGTTGAGAAATCGGCGCTGGGGCCAAATGTAAATAGAGCAAAGCAAAAAAAAAATCGACGGTGTGGTAAATAGGTTCGGCCAAGAAATCACGGATTCAATCCATATTTTCTCATTGAAATTGCAAGTCGAATCCACGTTTTCACTCAAAATTTACGAATCAAATCTGCGTTTTCACTCAAAATTCGCTGGTGGAATCCACGTTTTCACCTGCCAATCCAAGCCACGTGGAGGATCCGTGCTAGAATCGTGGGTTGAAACTGCAATTTCGAATAAATTCATAGATTCAACCTGCGTTTTCACCTGTCCTGCCATGCACTGGGATCCAGCTGCCATGTTGTTTCGATTTGGCCACGTATCCAAGTACGGTCGGCACGTAATCAAAATCAACTACATTCGTAAATAAAATTAGGTGAAGGTACTTTCGTAAATAAATATTTTTATATATTATTTGGGCCAAAAACCCGTATTTAATAAGTCTCCTTTCCAAGCGGATATCTGTTGCCCGTCAAGTAGTCTAAAATGGTCCAAATCTTGACAGGTACCAAAAACCAGTCTGACTTCTTGGAAGGGCTAGAGCGGGTGCAGTGCTTTCACGAATTTTTTTTTAAAATAATATTTTTTAAATAAAAAATTATCAAAATAGATGTTTCAAGATATATTTATCAAAGTAGGTGTTTTTCGTCAGCGTGATGGTGACAGGACAACTAAATTCGGTTTTTCAAAAAATGAAATTAATTCATCTTTTGAAAGAACGAAATTTTTATAAACCAATATTTTTTTTATTTAATTTTAAAATTTGATTTGATATGTAATTAATTGATGCGATATTGAATTCGTCCACTCACGGAAAGACGAATTCAATTTCGAATTCATCTTCCAACGAATTCAAAATCAATTTTTTTTTTTATAATTTTATAAATATTATTATTATTTTTAAATAAAATTAATAAATTTTAATTTTAAATAAATAAATTAAAATTTTAAAATTAGTATTAATTAAAATTTCATATATTATTTTTTGATAATATTAATTATTACATTATTTTAAGATAATATTAATTAAAAATAATATTAATTAACAATATAAAAATAATATTAATTTAAAATTAATAATAATTTAATTGAAAATAATATTAATTAAAAGATATTATAATATATATTATATTATAATAATTATTTTATATTCTAAAATATAATGAATATATTATAATTTATTATATTATATATTATAATTTTTATAATATAGTATAAAAAAATTTAAAAAAATAAAAAAAATAAAAAATAATCATCATGTCGATACTATTCGGTCGCTAGCCCGGTACCAGTTCGGTCGACAGCCCGGTGTCAGTCCGATCCCTTGCTCAGGAGCAGTGGCAGAACATTGACGACCGGACCGGCGATCGGGTCTGTGGCATGACTGGGACTAGACCGGTGACAGGATCTTGGCGGTCGGATAAGTAGTCGGACCCGGGTGGCCGGACCGGCTGCTGGACTGAGGGTCGCAATTGGGGCCGGACCGGGGCTCGCATCGGGGGCCAGATCGGCGGCCGGACCGGGGCCCGCATCAGGGGCCGGACCAGCAGCCGGACCGGCGGCCGGACCGGGGCCCGCACCGGGGGCCGGACTAGCGGCCAGACCGGGGTCCCCGGTCCGACCCTCGATGCGGGCCCCGGTCCGGCCACCGGTCCGGCCGGACTCGGGGCCGGATAGGAAGTCGACTTGGGTGGCCGGACCGGGGGCCGGATCGGCGGCCACACCGGGGGCCGGACCGATCCCCGGATGCGGGTCCTGGTCCGGCCGCCGATCCGGCCCCCGGTCCGACCCCAGTTACGGCCCCCGATTCGGCAACCGGTCCGGCCACCCAGGTCCAATTACTTATCCGACCGCCAAGATCCTGTCACCGGACTAGCCCCAGCATGCCACAGACCTGATCGCCGGTCCGGTCGTCGAGGTGCTGCCACCGCTCCTGAGCAAGGGATCGGACTGACACCGGGCTGTCGACCGAACTGGTACTGGGCTAGCGACCGAATAGTATCGACATGATGATTATTTTTTATTTTTTTTATTTTTTCAAAATTTTTTATACTATATTGTAAAAATTATAATATATAATATAATAAATTATAATATATTCATTATATTTTAGAATATAAAATAATTATTATAATATAATATATTAATATCTTTTAATTAATATATTTTCAATTAATATTATTTTCAATTAATATTATTTTCAATTAATATTATTTAGTTAAATTATTATTAATTTTAAATTAATATTATTTTTATATAGTTAATTAATATTATTTTAAATTAATATCTTAAAATAATATAATAATTAATATTATCAAAAAATAATATATAAAATTTTAATTAATATTAATTTTTTATTTTTTATTTATTTATTTAAAATTAAAATTTATTATTTTTATTTAAAAATAATAATAATATTTATAAAATTATAAAAAAAAATTAATTTTGAATTCATTGGTAGGACGAATTCGAAATTGAATTCTCTCTTACCATGAGACGAATCCAACATCGTATCAGTTTAGTACGTATCAAATTAAATTTTAAAATTAAATAAAAAAATTATTGATTAATAAGAATCTTATTTTTTTAAAAAATAAATCTAATTTTATCTTTTGAAAAAGCCGAACTTAGACGTCCCGTCATCGCCATGTCGATAAAAAATATCTACTTCGATAAATATATCCTGAAATATCTATTTTAATAATTTTTATTTAAAAAATATTATTTCAAAAAAAAATTCGTGCTTTCACATCCAAGAACAGGAGCTGCGTAACGTTCGTCAGAAGACTGTGTGGGTGGCAGACGGAACGTCATGTCCGTATAATAATGAAATCATGCATTGAATGAAGAGTTTTTGACCGAAATAATATAAAAAAAATTATTTTTCAAGGTACCGTCATTACATTTTTATTTACGGATCTAGATAATTTTGATCACATATCCATCACGTATCTGGACACGTAGCATGAATGCCTATGATATGGCATGGGGATGAAAATGTAGATTGGACCTATAAGTTTTGTACGAAATTGAGGGTTAAACCTACGATTTTAGCTCGAAAAAACAAAAAAGTGCGGGTCGAACCTGCATCATCCCCCACTGAAAAAAAAAAAAAAAAGAAGGCATGCGTTGAACCCGCGTCTTCTCCTACTAAATTAAAAAAAAAAAATGCACGGATCGAATCCGCTTCTTCTTTCACTGAATAAAAAAAAAAAAGTTGCAGGTCGAACCCGCGTCTTCTCCCACTAATTGAAAAAAAAAAACCACCTCGCGTGGTAAAGGGCCGGCACCAAAAAAAAAAAAAAAATCTCCAAAATATCCTTCATCTAATTTCGAAAATACCATTAGAAGGGTATTTAGATTTATTTCCAAAATATCCTTGATTTAATTTCAAAAATACCATTCGTAATGTTTGATTAAATTTCAAAATATCATTTGCGGTTTAATTTCAAAAGGATACTTAGAGAATTAAATAAAAAATCCTACTACATGCCATAAATATTATTTTTTAATTAAATTTTAATCTAATAAGATTTAAAAATAAATAACAATATTTAAAATAATAACATTAAATTAAAAATATTTAAAATAACATAATAAATTATAATATTTAAAATAATATAATAAAATTAAAAATTTTAAAATATTTAAAATAATATAATAAAATCTAAAATTTTAAAAAAATAAAAAAAAAAAAAAAGTTATGGGGCACCCGGATTGGTACTGATCACTGATCTAAATTTTTCAATCAATGGGAGAAGACGCGGGTTCGACCCCCACCAAGAAGGAGGGACTTCGCCCTCTTCGTTGGGCTTGCGCTGGTGCTTGTGGTGAAGGTGGTGGTGCCATGCCCCTCTTCTTGGTGGGGGTTGCACACCTTCTTCTCTCTTCCTCCTTTTTATTTCTCTGGCCTGTGTCTTGGAGTTGTTGTGTGTGTTACCTCTGGGTTTGCTGTGAACCAAGTTATCATTTGGCGCTCGTCTCGGGATTCCCGCCGGGCTGTCAGTTTCATGCGGCGGTGTCCCGAAGAACATTTACTGATTCATGATAGGGGGCGTTGTCAGGTGCTCCGACACTCCTCTTGGTTAACTCATTCCGGAAAATTTGGGGGTGCTTCGAATGGCGGGCCGCCGCCCGCGGGATTCAAATCCCCGGATTGGCTCTATCTCAGGGGTGATCAGAGTGGTTGGTGAGGAGCGTGGTGCCTCGATCAACGTGCTGCTTGCCTTTCTGGTATAACTGGCGGTCGTAGGTGGTCAGTACGGCCTGGAAAGTGCTTCAGTGCAGTCCTCGAGCAGCTCACCGGTGTTCTGGGCTGGTGAAGACCTCATCCAGGCTAGGGCCGAGCTGGGACGGCAGGACTCGCTCCGACCTCAACACTCCGAGCTTGCGAGGGTGCCTTGGTGGAGGAGGGTAGAGTGCGGGCCCGGTCCGGAGGGCGCGCGCTCAGAGAGGCTCCCATCGGCGGGTGAGCGCTTAGCTCGACCCCGACCGTAGGACACTAACCTTCGAGGGTCTCGCTCCGGAGGGCGGAAGGCGAACCCGATCCAGAGGGTGCGTGCTCGGAGAGGCTCCACATTGGCGGGTGAGCTCGTGGCTCGACCTCGACCGCAGGGCACTAACCTCCGAGGGTCTCGCTCTGCAGGGCGAAAGGCAGACCCGGTCCAGAGGGCGCGCGCTCGAAGAGGCTCCACATCGACGGGTGAGCTAGTGGCTCGACCTCGACCGCATGGCACTAGCTTCCGAGGGTCTCGCTCTGGAGGGCGGAAGGCGGACCCGGTCCAGAGGGCGCGCGCTCGGAGAGGCTCCACATCGGCGGGTGAGCTCATGGCTCGACCTCGACCGTAAGGCACTAGCCTCCAAGGGTCTCGCTCTGGAGGGCGGAAGGCAGACCCGGTCCAGAGGGCGCGCGCTGGGAGAGTCTCCATATTGGCTGGTAAGCTCGTGGCTCGACCTCGACCGCAGGGCACTAGCCTCCGAGGGTCTCCCTCTGGAGGGCGGAAGGCGGACCCGGTCCAGAGGGCGTGCGCTCGGAGAGGCTCCACATCGGCGGGTGAGCTCGTGGCTCGACCTCGACCACAGGGCACTAGCCTCCGAGAGTCTCGCTCTGGAGGGTGGAAGGCGGCTCCGACCTAGGTATCCCGGGCTTGCGGGTACGACCTGGTCGAGGACTGAGCTCGGCTTGTTATTCTGAAAGAGCTTAGCTCAGCTCGGTAGTGGAATCCGGGCTGGAGAGTCGATGCGGCGTCTTTTCTTGGCGTGGCGCCTGCTGGCTCCTCCACATCAGCGATCCCACCACATCATTTGCCCCCCACTCCCGAGGCTCGTTCGTGCACGGCGCTCGGGTCGAAGGGAGTAATTACGGTGCTAACATGGAAAGAAGAAAATTTGGCGTGATGATAGCCATGATTGCTGGCGCTTCGGGAGCGGCCCTGCAGACCAATGCGGGGATGCCATGTGGCCAAGTCCAAGGATCAGTTAATGTGGGCACAGAATTCAGAGCGGCTGGGACACCATTCTCATCGATGGGTGGCACGTGGCATGGATCCGTGGGTGGAGAGTCTGAACCGATACGA
The DNA here is from genome assembly GCA_021397845.1 of Areca catechu. Taxonomy (NCBI): domain Eukaryota; kingdom Viridiplantae; phylum Streptophyta; class Magnoliopsida; order Arecales; family Arecaceae; genus Areca; species Areca catechu. The sequence continues at coordinate 58,192,528 of CM038049.1, forward strand.
CTCCATCAGGTCATTTCGAAATGAAAAGAGGGCCTTACCCGAACCATCTATTCTTTTTGAATTCTCCGTGCCTGCTGCCGCCGCATCCAAGCTTCTTCCTCCTTCCAGTTGCTCTGAGTTTTCTAAAGGAACAAGTTAGCTTCTTCTTCCTCCTCCTTCCCCTGCTAGGATAGAGTTTTTTCCTTCGGGCCTGGGATCCTCTTCAGGTTGAGTCTTCTCTTCGGTCTTCTACTTTGTATTCTTCCTTTCCTTTGTCCTTGAGGATGTCCCGTTTTGGTCCAGGCTTCCGCACCTCCACTGATCAGGGCGAGGCCGGTCCCTCCGAGCGGAGGCCGGCATCTTTTTCTTCTTCTTCTGACGGAGGGGGAGATGTAACTCGCTTCGAGCTCAGTAGGAGGCGTCCTCCTGGTCCAGTAGTCGTCAAGGAGCCGAGATCTAGCCCTTCTTTGCATCCTTCTTCTTCTTCTGTTCCTGTCCTTGAGTCAATCCGATCCACGGGTCCTGGTGGGGTCGCTTCGACGATCACTGCTAGGGACCTGAGGACCGTCCAGGATATATATGGCATCCCGGCTTCCGTCCGGCTCACAATCCCTCATTCGGGGGAACGGGTCACTTCTAGTGGCCCGGGCCATCTTGCCTTCTGTGAGGAGTTCTTCTCTGGGGGTCTCCGATTTTCCTTCCATCCTTTCTTTCTATCAGTCTTAGACAATTATCGTCTGGTCCCGACGCAGCTGGTGCCAAATGCCATTAGGGTTATTTTCTCCTTCATTGTGCTTTGTACCTCCACGGGTTCGTTGCCCGATTTTCTTTGTTCACGGCTTTTTTTGTCCTGAAGCGCCACCCAACCGAAGACGGGAGGCGGTCCTTGTCCTCCCGTCCAAAGGGCATCAAGTTCGAGCTTCCCTCTTCCATCAGGGGATGGAAGAACAAGTTTTTCTTAGTTGAGGTCGAGGGGGTCAACTGGGTCTGGAGCGACCCGGATAAGTCTCCCAACCAAAATTCTATGGTTGATGTGGCTGACCGGGATGTTTACGAGCAGCTCCGCACCGCCCAAATTCCTCCTCTCGAGGTCCTGTTGTTTGAGCAGAACCTTGCCGACTCCAGGGTCAACCCAACGAATGAGTTGAGTGAGTTCAACCTGAACTTTTCTTTTCCTTTGTTCTTGCACCCCTTGCATTGTTTCTCACAGGCTCTAACTGTTGTGTAATTTGTATGCAGGTATGATCTTCTTTGAGAGTGATCTTCTAGCCATCACTAAGAAGAGGCCGCCGATCGCGCTGGCCGGGGAGCCTGCTACCAGGCGGGTCCAGAGTGAGTGTGCATCTGCAGCCGCTCCCACGGTAGTGATCGATTTGAGATCGACCGCCCCAGGTGGTCCGAGTTCAGAGGTGTCACGCACTGCTCCTGTGCCAGCAGCTTCCACGGCACCAAGGCCAGCCCAGCAGGCCCCCGCTGCAGAGCTCGAGGTGGTAGTCCGGGCGAGGGTTGCCGCGCCCTGCCATCCTCCGGGTCCACCTCGCAGATCTCAAGGGTGAGGAGACCCGGGCTGCACCCAGAGCCACGATAGAGGTGCCGCCTGCACCGACACCGGCCTCCCAGCCTGCCTCCCGGGATCCTTCGGCCAGTGGTGCAAGGCCACCTACCCACAGAGAGAGCAGGAGGGAGGATGCGCTGCGCCATCTTCCTTTCAGGATGGGGCCGGAAAGCTCATTACTTCGGAGCCCCGAGTTAGCCGAATGCATGATGGATTTTTCCATCCAGGCATGTGATCAGTAGGAGATGGCCGGGATGCAGCTGACCGACGTCATCAGCGCCATCTTCCCTCAGCTATATTCGGTAAGCCGTCCTCCACCTTTACTTCTCTTTTCTTTCCTTCTTTTTTTTCTCTCTCTTTTTTTTTATTGAGCTCTTTTCATGGCACAGATCGGTGCTGAGGCCCTATTCATCAAGGGCCGCTACCAGAGTTGGGAGTGTCTCGAGCGGCAACAGGCTGCTAAGATCGAGTCTCTCAAAGCCGACCTGAAGGGGAAGGCCGGGGTGTACGGGGTACTGCAGCAGAAGGTCAAAGACCTTGAGAGGGAGCTCGCCGATGCTGAGGGGCGAGCAAAGGGACTTCTGACGGCTTGCGACCTGGAGCAAAGCCGTTCAAGGAAGGCGATCGACGACCTCTCGCCATCGAGAAAAAACTCAACTGGTACAGTGCCGAGGCCGACCAGCACAAGGAGACCGCCCAAGCTGCTCAGGCGAAACTAGCAGCCTGAAGGAGAAGCTTGCCACGGTTGAGAAGGCGGTAGAGATGGCAACCAACTCGGTGGAAGCAGCCAGGCTGGAGGCCACCGAGTCAAGGAGGGTGGCCACCGAGGCCACGAAAGGTGCTGAGGATGCCATCGCCAGATTCAAGGCTTCGAAGGACTTCGTTGATGAAATCCAGCAGATGGTGTCGGGTTCCTTTTATAAAGGTTTCATGTACCTGCACGGCCGGGTCGAGGCGCTCATTTCTGACAAGGACCACAACCGCCTCAAGTATCCTTTAGCTTCGGAAGGGGAGGCTGATGAGGAGGTCGTTGCAGGGGCCGTGGTCCCAGAACCTTCGACACCAGCCGAGGGTGGTTCTATCGAGGTTAGGGAAGCTCAGCCGGAGACTTCTGAGGGCGAGGGCTCTCAGCCTCAGAACTCAGCAGATAAACCGACCGGCATGGAGTGACCCTTTTCTTCCTTGCCTCATTTTGTATTTTTGTCTCCTGTACTTAGTCTGGGTCACCCGGCATGTCGGGGGCCCAGAAGATACTTGTAATATGTGTTTGATCAATGAAACCTGAGTTTCTTTATCACTTGTTCTCTTTGCCTGGCTCTTCCCCCTTTCTTCTCTCTTTCTTTCACTCCCTTTCTTCTTCTCTCTTCTTTTTTCTCTTTTTTTGGCATGGGGAGATCAGAGAGAGGGGCTTCACCTTGCTTGGGTGAAGTTGTAACACTTGAGAGCTGCGGGGCTAGAAGGTCTCTTGACCGGAGATCTGAGCTCCGGTCTTGAGAAGGCATCCTGGAAATGGGCTTGGGGACGTTGATGACTAAGAGCTGCTTGGCTCGAAGTTCTCTTGGCCGGAGATCTGAGCTCTGGTCTTGAGAAGGCATCCTGGAGCTGGGCTCGGGGATGTTGATGACTGAGATCTGCTTGGCTCGAAGTTCTCTTGGCCGGAGATCTGAGCTCCAGTCTTGAGAGGGCGTCTTGGAGCTGGGCTCGGGGATGTTGATGACTGAGAGCTGCTTGGCTCGATGTTCTCTTGGCTGGAGATCTGAGCTCCGGTCTTGAGAGGGCATCCTGGAGCTGGGCTCGGGGACGTTGTTGACTGGGAGCTGCTTGGCTTGAAGTTCTCTTGGCCGGAGATATGAGCTCCGGTCTTGAGAAGGCATCCTGGAACTGGACTCGGGGATGTTGATGACTGAGAGCTGCTTGGCTCGAAGTTCTCTTGGCCGGAGATCTGAGCTCCGGTCTTGAGAGGGCATCCTGGAGCTGGGCTCGGGGACGTTGATGACTGAGAGCTGCTTGGCTCGAAGTTCTCTTGGCCGGAGATCTGAGCTCTGGTCTTGAGAAGGTGTCCTGGAGCTGGGCTCGGGGACGTTGATGACTAAGAGCTGCTTGGCTCGAAGTTCTCTTGGCCGGAGATCTGAGCTCCGGTCTTGAGTGTAGAAGGTGGTAGCTTCGATGATGCTGTATTTTTCTCTTGTTCTCTCTTTCTTTCCCTCCCATCTCTTCTTTCTTTTTCTTCTTTTTCTTCTTTTTTTTCTCTTTCTTCTTTTTTTTTTTAGAGTGGGGAGATCAGAGGAGAGGATGCTGGTTGTACCCCCATTTTGATCTCTTTCTTTCCTTCCCCTCTCATCTTCTTTTCAAGTGGGGAGATCAGAGAAGAGGGCTGTCGGGCTTCCCCCTTTGTTCTCTTTCTTTCCTTCCCCTCTCGTCTTCTTTTTGAGTGGGGAGATCAGAGAAGGGAGGTTACCGGTCTTGATTGCCTTGGAGCTAGGCTCGAGGCCTTCCTGGATGTGGAGCTAGGCTCGGGCCTAGGGGGTTGCCTGAGTCTTGGCTCAGGTCTTTGGCACCTTGGAGTTAGGCTTGAGGCGTTGATGGGAGCTATGTGGCCCCATGATCTCTTGGCATCTCGGAGCTAGGCTCGAAGATGTTAGAGATAGAGAGCTACTTGGCTCGGTGATTCCTTGACCGGAGATCAGAGCTCCGGTCTTGAGCTAACGTCCTGGAGCTGGGCTCGGGGATGCTTGGAATTATGGAGCTACGTGGCTCGAAGTTTCTTCGATGTCTTGGAGCTGGGCTCGGGGATGCTTGGAACTGTGGAGCTACATGGCTCGAAGTTTCTTCGACGTCCTGGAGCTGGGTTCGGGATGCTTGGAGTTGTGGAGCTAAGTGGCTCGAAGTTTCTTTGACATCCTGGAGCTGGGCTCGGGGATGCTTGGAGTTGTAGAGCTACGTGGCTCGAAGTTCTTTCGACATCCTGGAGCTGGGCTCGGGGATGCTTGGAGTTGTGGAGCTACGTGGCTCGAAGTTTCTTCAACATCCTGGAGCTGGGCTCGGGGATGCTTGGAGTTGTGGAGCTACGTGGCTCGAAATTTTTTCGATGTCCTGGAGCTGGGCTCGGGGATGCTTGGAACGTGGAGCTACGTGGCTCGAAGTTTCTTCGATGTCCTGGAGCTAGGCTCGGGGACGCTGTTGGTCTTTTCCTGTAAGACATGCAGATACCCATGCAAGGGAAAAATCATTATCATGATTGTTGGTAAGGGAACTTACCTTATTGGAGGCGTCTTTGTAGGCTGCAGACCCTCCTCCCTCGGGGGAGCCTGATGCCATCGAATTCTTCGAGGTAATAGGCCCCTCATGATGGAGCTCCGACTGCCTCGCAGGAGCCGCCCCACGGTGATTCGCGACCGTCGTCCCGACATCCGTGGCAGCTTTATTTACCTTCCTCCTTCGCTTTTCCCTCCCCTCATGGCGGGGAAGTGGCTCTAGGGTGCCCCTGCCCCCCAAGCCTTCTTAGACGCATGCGCGATTCTCAGGCGATGATGTCCACCAGTTTCTCGGTGAGGTAACTGTCTGTGGCTGAAGCCGACGGGAGAGCGGTGAGCACTTGGGACCCTGCTCGAGGTCTGCCCCTCACAAACCTTTGGAGGTGGGCCTCCCCGACGAGCTTCTCGATCTCTTGCTCATGGTTGAGACATTTTTCGATGCCACGACCATGATCATGGTGGAAGTGATGATACTCCGCCTCGCCACGACCGGTGAAGGGCTCCACTGGTGGTGGGCGTCGTAGTCTGGTGGCTCGCCGGCCGAGCCTCGCATGCTGATGAACTAGTGGAAGAATCCCACCATCTTGCACTCATGCTTCTCCGGGTGCACTTTCACTATGCACCTGATGGTTTTGTCAATGGGTTTCCCATCAAAAGGGATGGAGAGGGTGATGTCCCAGAGAGGCCTAGGGAAGCTTGCCACTCTGTTGGCCTTTCTAGCTTGTGTCACCATCATTCTTCGTTCTCTTTCACGGTATATTACCTGTGAAGAGGTAGAGGACTTAGCCACGCCCATCCTTGCCCCCTACCTAGCGCACCAATCTGTTGCCTTCAAGAACGTTGTGACCCGTAGCTGCTGTCGGCACCGAGTGCGCTCCTCCTGCCAGTCGGCGTCCTCATGTCCAGCTCCTCCGTGCCAGGTGCGGTCGTCTTGCCACTCCGCGGTCTTCCGCTCCTGGACCTGCGAGATAGGGGTTAGAGATCCAGGCCAGGATTTCTGGCGGGGACACTTCGACGATCAAATCAGTGATGAACCAGGGGAACAGATCCTCCTGATCGGGCCCCTCTTGATGGACTCCGCTCTAGGAGGAGTGGAAAATATGTGTGAAGGTGAAAATGTTGCAGGGGGAGAGTAACAGCAGGGACAGAGGGATGCCCTATTCCTCCACCTCTCCTTGTTTTCCTCGTTTTCCCTTCAGCTGTGGTGGTAGTGGCGCTTCGCCCTCTTAGTTGGGCTTGCACTGGTGCTTGTGGTGAAGGTGGTGGTGCCATGCCCCTCTTCTTGGTGAGGGTTGCATACCTTCTTCTCTCTTCCTCCTTTTTTTTTTCTCTGGCTTGTGTATTGGAGTTGTGTGTATTACCTACGGGTTTACTGTGAACCAAGTTACCGTTTAGCGCTCATCTCGGGATTCCTGCCGGGCTGTCAGGCGCATGCGGTGGTGTCCCGAAGAACCTTTCCTGATTCACGATAGGGGGCGTTGTCAGGTGCTCCGACACTCCTCTTGGTTGCCTCATTCCAAGAAATTTGGGGGTGCTTCGAATGGCGGGCCGTCGCCCGTGGGATTCGAATCCCCGGATTGGCTCCCTCTCACGGGTGATCTAAGTGGTTGGTGAGGAGCGTGGCACCTCGATCAACGTGCTGCTTGCCTTTCTGGTGTAACTGGCGGTCGTAGGTGGTCAGTACAGCCTGGAAAGTGCTTCAGTGAAGTCCTCGGGTGGCTCGCTAGTGTTCTAGGTTGCTGAGACCTCGTCCGGGTTGGGGCCGAGCTGGGACGGCAGGACTCGCTCCGACCTCAACACTCTAAGCTTGCGGGGGCGCCTTGGAGGAGGAAGGCAGAGTGCGGGTCCGATCTGGAGGGCGCGCACTTGGAGAGGCTCCACATCGGCGGGTGAGTGCTTAGCTCGACCCCGATCGCAGGGCACTAACCTTCGAGGGTCTCGCTCCGAAGGATGGAAGGCGGACCCGGTCCAGAGGGCGCGCGCTCGGAGAGGCTCCAAATCGACGGGCGAGCTCGTGGCTCGACCTCGACCGCAGGGCACTAACCTCCGAGGGTCTCGCTCTGGAGGGCGGAAGGCGGACCTGGTCTAGAGGGCGTGCACTCGGAGAGGCTCCACATTGGCAGGTGAGCTCGTGGCTCGACCTCGACCGCAGGGCACTAGCCTCCGAGGGTCTCACTCTGGAGGGCAGAAGGTGGACCCGGTCTAGAGGGCGCATGCTCGGAGAGGCTCCACATCGACGGGTGAGCTCGTGGCTCGACCTCGACCGCAGGGCACTAGCCTCCGAGGGTCTCGTTCTGGAGGGCGGAAGGCAGACCCGGTCCAGAGGGCGCGTGCTCGGAGAGGCTCCATATCTACGGGTGAGCTTGTGGCTCAACCTCGACCGCAGGGCACTAGCCTCCGAGGGTTTCGCTCTGGAGGGCGGAAGGCGGACCCGGTCCAGAGGGCGCACACTCGGAGAGGCTCCATATCGGCGGGTGAGCTGGTGGCTCGACCTCGACCGTAGGGCACTAGCCTCCGAGGGTCTCACTCTGGAGGTTGGAAGGCGGCTTCGACCTAGGCATCCCGGGCTTGCGGGCACGACCTAGTGGAGGACTGAGCTCGGCTTGTTGTTCTGAAAGAGCTTTACTTGGTAGTGGAATCTGGGCTGGAGAGTTGACACGACATCTTTTCTTGACGTGGCGCCTGCTGGCTCCTCCACGTCAGCGATCCCACCACATCAGGTTCGATGATTTCTGCCCCCCCTCTTTCTAGTTTCTGTTGCCTACTTTAATATATATGAACTTTTTTCAAAATATTTGTGATTTCTTATATATTTTAGTGAGTTAAAGCACCAAGTTATGCTAGAATTTTGACAATATATATCAATGTGGTATTTGTTGTCATCTATGCACATACATTAGCCGCCCGTTACCTAACTTCTAGGTACACCAAAGACTGACACAAGAAAGGATGGTGATGATAAGGGAGTGGAAGGCTACGAAGAGACTCTTTATGATAGGTTTCTTACTAGAACCATCAATATTAGGAAGATGATTGGCATGAGTGATTATGTATGGATGAAAGATCCTTCTACATGTTATGCAACATGCTTACCGGTATTGGTAAGCCAATCCAAGTTGTGCAAAGGTGAGAATAGCTACAGTGCTGCAACATCTAATCTATGTAGACACTTCCATATTTAAAACTATTGTTAATGAATTTAGATATAAATGATCTTTGAATGAATGGTGAAAGATCACATAGACACTAAGCTAGGAGCCATAGGTACAGCAATCTAACCAATTAGTACCTCCCAACTCGGTGAATGAAAGGATCAATACCTCATGTAAATGCTCATAGTATTAGATGGGGCTACCAGGGCTACTAATCTTAGGATTGAAATCGGATTGGATATGGTTGGATATCGGAATATTTATATTTATATTTATTTTATTTGATAAATACAAATATCGATATATGTAAGGATATAAGTTAGATATAAAAATTTATATCTATATTTATTTTAAATGGATATGGATATAAGTAGGATCTGAAAGTACTGATATAAATATGAATATAAGTCAAATAACTAAACTTTATAGCCACATAATTAAAAATATTATTAAATAGATGATAAATCAAATTAATAATATGTTAATATGATTATATATTTTTCTTAAAAATTTATGAGTACTATATAAATTAAATAAAATTATAAATTAAATCAAGAATTTGAATATGAGTGGATAGTTGTCGATCCATATCCAAATCAATTTTTCTTTGATAGATATGAATAATGTTATGATATCCCGGTTTTTTATTTCAATTAATTATTGGACCGCTTTCTAGACCAATTTTAATTTCTCTTTTGGTTTATTGGTCAAATCAGTTGGCAAAGGGCCTTTGGCTTCATATTATCACCTTGATCCGAAGACTTAGCCTAAGGTTTTTATCTTCACTGGATCTTCGGTTTCGTATTATTATCTCGGTCCGAAGACCATGCTTAATATCTTTGGCTTTATCTGTCCCGAAGGATATTATTAACTCCGGGCCTTTGGCTTCGTATTATTATACCAATCCGAAGACGATGCTTAATATCTTCAGTTTCGTACATCCATCTTGATCCGAAGACTTAGCCTAACACCCTTATCCATGGTTCTGAGCCAGGTTTATTTACTCCATGTCTTCGACTTTGTACAATTACCTTGATCCGAAGACTTGACCTCCCGGGCGAATATCTTCGGCTTTATTCCTTCAATATAATCTGGAGACTATAAGTGTTTATTTTTATTACATCCAAAGGAATCCGAAGTATGAAGCTAACATTCTCTTTAGGAGTGCTACTAAAGAGAATGTAAAGCTCACTTCAGATCTATGCTTAAAGAAAGAAGATTCTGGAACATGTGGGTTTCTTGGACAAACAGTTAAAATCTGTTTGGGTTGTTGCAACCATCCACATGGTCTGAAATCTCAGATTGAACAAACCCCGAGTGTAACGGCTTTTTCGATAGCCACTATTTACAGTTATGAAGTGGTTGCATTCGTCAACCTCCATAACCGTAAGTGGTTACGTTGGAGCCTATAAATATTGATAAGAGGGGACACCCAGGGGATCTTTGGCTTGCTCTTTTTCCTGGCATTTGTGAATTTCTCTTCTCCCTCCTTGCTTTCAAAAACTTTCCATTCTGTTGTTGCTTGAGCTTCTTCTAACTTAGGTATCGGAGTGTCCTCCACCGGAAAATCTCCGGTCAGGGACTTCTTTTGTAGGTACCGGTCGACGGCGATCCGGCGGAAGAACTACTCCATCCGGTCAATAAAGGTTAAACATCAACAGATTGGCACGCCAGGTAGGGGTTCAGTTTGATTTCTCTATTTTGAAGGAGAGTTTCTGCTGGGCAAGAATGGTGAAAGGGAAAAACAAGAACGCTTCTACGAGTCAAGAGCAGCAGGCTCCTCCATCAAATGGACCTCCAGTCAGCACTCTTCCGGTGGTTCAGGGATCACCACCTCCTATGATAATGTTGGAGAAGCAGCAATTCGAAAGTCTGGTAAACAAGGTAGAGACCTTGACAGCACTGGTGCAGCACTTGCATGAAGCTGCAGCTCAAAAACAATGCCCTCCCTCTGTTCCACAATCTGGCTATCCACCTGAGAGGGAGAGAGATCAATGCCGAGAGATCACCCCCAGTTTCTCGCGGATCCGATCATCTCGTGGCCACTACACCTCTCCGCTAGATCGACAAGCGGAGGATCATGGTGAAAAGAAGAGGATCCGGCGATCTCCATCTATTTCTTCTAAAAGCTATGTGCCAGAAAGGTCTAGGCAAAAGGAGATCAATCATAAGGTTCAGGAGAAGTTCAAGGCTATGCAAGCATAGATAGCAAGAATTTCAGAACTGAGAAGGAATGATGAGGTTGTCACCTTCAACTCTCAGCCCATTTTTCTGATGAAATTATGGATGAAATTATCCTAGGCATTTCAAGATCCCATAATTGGAGGCCTACGATGGGACTTCAGACCCCCATGACCATCTGGGGAGTTACAAAGCACATATGATGGTGCAGGGAGCAACTGACACTCTCTACTGCATTGCTTTTCCTGCCACTTTGAAGAAATCCGCTCGAATGTGGTATTCGAGCCTGCCTCTGAACTTAATTCATTCCTTTGCTGAGTTAGAGCGGCAATTTGTCTTGCACTTCAGGACGTGCCAGAAGATGCTGCGCAACATTGACAGTTTGTTTCTTCTCCAGCAACAAGAAGGAGAAAGTTTGAAAGGATTTGTCCACCATTTCAATTCAGCCACTTTGGAAATTCCGAACTTGAATGAACATGTGGCTATGTCTACCTTGAAGAAAGGCTTAAAACATCCAGGTTCACTTTTTTCCTGGACAAAAGATTTTCAACGAGCTATGCCGAACTGTTGGCAAGAGCTCAGAAGTATGCTGCCGCTGAGGAGCAAGGGACAAGCCGAAGACTGGTGGAGGGGAGATTCCCTCCTAAGAAGAAAAGTATTAGAGAGCCGAATGCACCAACATCTTCTAACAATGCTTCAGTTTCTAAATGCAGTCCCAGGTCCAGACAACAGAACAACCGATTCGACACCTACACACCTCTCAACTTGCCTAGAGAGAAGATTCTACTAGAAATTGAAAAAGAAAAATATTTTCAAAGGCCACGTCTCCTGAAGACACCGGCAAAAGCAAGGGACAAAAGCAAATACTGTCGATATCATCGAGATCATGGCCATAACACTGAAGAATGTTTCCAGCTTCGGGATGCCATCAAGGATTTGATAAAAATAGGACATCTGGAAAAGTATGTCAAGTGCCCAGAGTCTCAAGCCGAAGCAACTGCCCTTCCAAGAATATTTGAAGAAGCTGATTTGCCTTACCAAAAGCCAACTGGTGGGGACGTTGGGATTCTTCATCGATCATCAGCATGGGACGCTGAAGTTGAAGAAAATATCCCAAAGAGGTTTAAAGGAAAAATTTCCATCACTTTCACCGATGAAGATATCCAAAATGTACAACTTCCACATGATGACCCAGTAGTGGTATCGGCAGTTATTGCCAAATTTGATATAAAAAAAATTTTAATTGATAATGGAAGTTCAGTTGATGTGTTGATGTATGATAACTTCCTTCGGATGGGATTGTCTGGACGTGAATTGCGAAGATCTCTCTTTCCTATAACTGGTTTTGGTAGAAATCAGGTTGGGGTAGAAGGTGAAACGTTCTTTCCCGTGACTTTCAGATCTGAACAATTCCAAATGACTTTACCGATCAATTTTATTGTGGCCAAAATATCTTCAGCTTATAATGCAATCTTTGGGTATCCAGCATTAAATAAGTTCAGAGCCATAGTCTCCACATACCACTTGTTGGTCCGGTTTCGTACCAGGACAGGCGTTGGAGAGGTAAGAGGAGATCAGAAGATCGCTCACCAATGTCTAATGATTCAAAGTAAACAAGCATCCAAGCCTTTGGCACTTGACCAGCTGGATCCAAGAGATGAATCCAAAGACTCTAGAGAACCGGTAGAAAAAATGCTCTTCATACCATTATCCGAAGATGACCCAACTAAGCTTCTGCAAATTGGCAGCTTACTCGATGAGGAGTCAAAGGTAAGAGTAATTTCTTTTCTTCGAGATAATGCTGATATTTTTGCTTAGACAGCTTCAGACATGCTTGGAATTCCACCTGAAGTGATTACTCATCGCTTGGAAGTATCTCCCAATTATAAGCCAGTACGGCAGAATAAGAGAAATTTTGCTCTAGAAAGGTAAAAGGCAATTGATGAAGAAGTTAATAAACTCCTTGAGGCAAACTTCATAAGAGAAGTCCAATATCCGAATTGGCTAGCAAATGTGGTCATGGTAAAGAAATCAAATGGCAAGTGGAGGATCTGTATAGATTATACGGATCTCAACAAAGCATACCCAAAAGACAGTTTCTCTTTGCCAAAGATTGATCAGTTGGTTGATACTATGGCTGGTTATCAAATGCTGAGCTTTATGGATGCCTTCTCAGGCTATAATCAGATCTGAATGGATCTTGAAGATGAAGAGAAGACTGCTTTAATTACAGAAAAAGGACTCTACTGTTACAAGATGATGCCGTTTGGATTAAAGAATGCTGGGGCAACTTTTCAAAGGCTCATCAACAAAGTCTTCAAATACCAGATTGGGAGAAATATGGAGGCTTATGTTGATGATATGATTGTGAAAAATCTTCATAAGTCTGATCACATCACATATCTAAAGGAGTCTTTTGATGCTCTCAGACGTCACCAAATGAGGTTAAATCCTACCAAATGTGTCTTCGGTGTAATCTCTGGGAAGTTCCTGGGGTACTTGGTCACCAAGCCAAGTATTGAAGTCAACCCAGAGAAAATCCAGGCACTTTGGACAATGAGGCATCCCACTTGCAAAAAAGAAGTTCAGAGGTTGACGGGAAGAGTTGCTTCTTTAAGCCGGTTTATCTTCCATTCAGCAAAAAGGTGTTTACCCTTCTTCAAGGTTCTTCGCCAAACTCAAAATTTTGAATGGATAGAAGATTGCAGAATTGCCTTCGACAAGCTGAAAGAGTATTTGGAGAATCCCCCTCTGCTCTCAAAGCCCTGTGAAGGAGAAATACTTTATTTATATCTGTTAGCTACAGATGAAGCAGTTAGTTCGGTTCTGGTACGAAGAGATGCCAATCATTCACAGAAACCGATTTATTACACTAGCAAAGTATTGCATGAAGCTGAAGTCCGATATCCCATAGCATAAAAGATTATATTTTCTCTAGTGATTGCGGTGAAGCATCTTCGGCCTTATTTCCAAGCCCATTTTATTGTGGTTCTAACAGATCAACCCTTAAAGGCCATACTTCGTTGCCCTGATACTTCAGGGAGGATAGCTAAGTGGGCTATTAAATTAAGAGAATTTGATATTGAATATCAACCCGGATCATCAATGAAGGCACAAATTATGGCTGATTTTGTAGCTGAGTGTACATGGAGATCTGAAGAGGACCAACCAAGAGCCGAAGAGGAAGGAACCGAAGACAATCTGGAGTTTGTTTGGATGTTGCATGTCGATGATGCTTCGAACGCCAATGGTTGTGGTGCAGGTTTAATTCTTGCTGGACCAAATGGGCAGGTTATTGAATATGCTCTTCGGTTTTCTTTTCAAGCATCAAACAATCAGGCAGAATATGAAGCACTTATTGCTGGACTTAGAATCTCCCAGAAATTGGAGATCAAAAGGGTCAAAGTTTTTTCCGATTTATAACTAGTGGTGAATCAAGTGAAAGGTAATTTCAAAGCTCGAAATCCAAATATGATCCAGTACCTAGAAAAGGTCCGAAGCTTGGCATCTGGGTTGGAGTATTTTGAGATTATTCATGTTCCAAGGACAGAGAATTCTTGGGCAGATGCTCTTTCAAGACTTGTAACCACTGCACCGGATTCTCTTGAGAGGACATATGTGGAATATCTTGAAGACCCCATCATATCGGAATCCTTAGCTGAAATATGTCAAGTTGAACATGAACCTTCATGGATGGATCCAATTATCAAGTTCTTAAAAGACGGCATCTTGCCCGAAGACAAACTAGAAGCTAAACGGCTTCGGTGGACAGCCTCTCAATATGTCATCTTGGATGAAGCATTGTATAAGAGGCCTTTCACACAACCTTTGTTGAAATGTTTAGGACCATCCGATGCAGATTACGCACTCCGGGAAGTGCATGAAGGAATATGTGGAGATCATTTGGGGGGCAGATCTTTGTCATACAAAATAATCTGTCAAGGTTATTATTGGCCAACTATCTAGAAGGATTCTGTGGAATTTGTTCGAAGATGTGATCAGTGTCAGAGATATGCTAATGTACAAAGACGGTCTGCTAATCAATTAACTTCATTGACAGCTCCCTGGCCTTTTGCATAATGGGGAATGGACATTCTTGGTCCGTTTCCTCCAGCTTCAGGGCAGTGGAAGTTCCTTATAGTGGCTATTGATTACTTTACAAAATGGGTCGAGGCTAAAGCATTGGCACAGATTACTGAAGCAAAAGTTAAAACTTTTGTGAGGAATTTCATCATCTTCCATTTCGAAATTTCCTATCCTATAATAACTGACAACGGAAGACAATTTGACAATCCAAAATTCAGGAGCTTCTGCACTCAATATCACATTCTACACAAGCTTACTTCAGTAGCCCATCCTCAGTATAATGGAGAAGCTGAAGTGATAAACAAGACTATTCTTCATGGCCTTAAAACCAGATTAAATGATGCTAAGGGTTCATGAGCCGATGAGTTGAACTCAGTTCTTTGGGCATATCGAACTACTCCCAGAACAACCACTAGTGAATCTCCATTTCATCTTTTTTATGGTACCGAAGCAGTCCTTCCTATAGAAGTCTTTCAGCACTCTCTTCGAATTGATCACTATGAGGAATCCAAAAATTCTGAACATCGAAGAGTTGACCTGGATTTATTGCAAGGCACACGACTTCAGGCACAATTGAGGATGGCTGCATATCAACAGAAAATGGAGAGATATTACAACTCTCGCATAAAAGAACGGACCTTTCTTCCTGAAGATCTAGTTTTATGGAAGTCTGAGGTATCCAAACCAACTGAGCAGGGTAAACTTTCTCCTTCGTGGGAAGGGCCGTACTGGATCAAAGAGGTTCTTAGACCCGGAACTTTTCGGTTGGAAACTTTGGAAGGTGTTCTATTATCTCGACCATGGAATGTACAAAACCTCTGTAAATATTATCAATAAAGTTTTCATTCAAGGTCATCAATACAGATTTAATCTGTCCATCTTCATTCTATTTCTTAAAGGCATTATGATGATCGCTGTGATCTACTATATGGAATGTCGAGGTAAGCATACCTAGCCTATCTTATTTTTCTTAAAGGCATGAGGATGATCTCCGGATCTACCTCACGAAGTGCTGAGTTGGGCTCAAAACAGTCGTATCTTAACCAAAAAGGCATGAGGATGATCTCCGGATCTACCTCACAAAGTACCGAGTTGGGCTTAAAACAGTCCATTTTAATCAAAAAAGCATGAGGATGATCTCCGGATCTACTTCACGAAGTACCGAGGTGGGCATGATCAGCCTGTCTTAGTCCCAATGCAAAAAGGCATGATGATGATCTCCGGATCTACCTCACGAAATGCCGAGGTAGGCCCGATCAGCCTATCTTAATTCTTAAATGACCCAAGGTCTATTCTACCCTAAGTCCGAAGACTTAGCACAAATTCAAGTCCGAAGACTTGATTATTATCTAGCATTCTTTTATCTTAAGTCCGAAGACTTAGCGCAAATTCAAGTCCGAAGACTTGATTATTATCTAGCATTCTTTTATCCTAAGTCCGAAGACTTAGCGCAAATTCAAGTCCGAAGACTTGATTATTATCTGGCATTCTTTTACCCTAAGTCCGAAGACTTGGCGCAAATTCAAGTCCGAAGACTTGATTATTATCTGGCATTCTTTTATCCTAAGTCCGAAGACTTGGCGCAAATTCAAGTCCGAAGACT
Source organism: Areca catechu (assembly GCA_021397845.1). Classification (NCBI taxonomy): domain Eukaryota; kingdom Viridiplantae; phylum Streptophyta; class Magnoliopsida; order Arecales; family Arecaceae; genus Areca; species Areca catechu. The sequence goes on from CM038049.1 coordinate 58,208,338, forward strand.
TGATTATTATCTAGCATTCTTTTATCCTAAGTCCGAAGACTTAGCACAAATTCAAGTCCGAAGACTTGATTATTATCTAGATTTCTTTTATCCTAAGTTCGTAGACTTAGTGAAAGTTTAAGTCCGAAGATTTGATTCTCATATGGTATTCTTTATCTTACGTCCGTAGACTTAATGAAGATTTAAGTCCAAAGACCTGATTGTTATCTAATGTTCTTTTATCCCAAATCCAAAGAAATTATATTTCCCAGGTCCGAAGACTCGATATTATGTGCCTCAGAATTCTTAATTATCCGAAAACTTTATACTTAAGAAATTTCTATCCATCCACATGCAATTGGAAATTCTAAAAAGGGTTTTTCATTGATGACGATTTTCTTACATCCTTCCCAAAAAGAGGAGAAAAAGAAAAGTTACAAGTTTTCTGTTGGAGCCTCATCAGTAAGATCAATCGGACCCGCCACCTCTTCGATCGTTGTTGGTGCTTCAGAGTCCTTTTGGGGTTCAGGCTCAGTTGGATTTTCAAGATCAAACAGTTGAATACCTGAAATGTCCAAGTCTGGGTAGAGTTTTTGCACCTCCTCCACTCCATCGTTGAAGCCTCCTTGATAACTATGAGTCCCTGCTTCGATCATTTCAGCTTCAAAGGCTAGAGACGCTTTGTAATTCTCTATTGCCTTCCCCAGCTGATCTTTTAAAGATCGGATTTCTTCGATGGCCTCTTCTTTTCTTTTGGAAGCTTCTTCAAAAGTTTATTAGCTTCCTTAAGCGAGGCTTCCAAAGACCGAATCTTGGTTTTCCTCTTCTTAAACCTCGCCTCTTATTCAGAATGTTCCGATCGGGTTTTTTCTATTTCGGCTTTCAAATTATGAACCGAAGCATCACTCTGGGCGAGCTTCTCCTCCATAGAATGCTTTTGCTCTTCGGCTATGGCCTTCTCGACTTCGGCCATTTTTATTTTTTCTTTCATTTTTCTATAAGTCACTCTGAAGTCGAAGATGCTCTCCTCCATATGAGTGATATCATGCATCATCTATAATAACAAGCAAAAAACTTAGCAGCTATAGATCTAAGTTTGACGTAGCAAATGGATATTTACCTTCAGTGCGGATAAGAACACCGAACCCAAAATTTCTTCGATGCACCGGGACTTAACTTTGTCCCAATCTTTCAGAAGAAGAGTGTGCTTCATCAATTTCCTTGCTAACTCGGGATTCTCCAAGCCCTCTTGATCCGAGAAGATGGTGAAATCCACATTGCATCCCCCCTCCGAGGTGGCATTCCACCTAGGATCGTCTTCGGATTAGTACTTTGACCTTTCCTGACTCTTATTTTTTGGAGGGGCAATCACAGATTCTTTATTAAAAGCTACGTCACGCTGATCCATAGTTGGCATTGGTCGAGGACTCTTCAGAGGGGGCTCCTCGGAGATGGACTTCTGACAGGATCAGGTGGTATTGAAGCAGAAGGGATATCTTTATCCGATGAGGGCCTCATCGGAGGTGTACTTGAACCCTCCTCAGCCCTTCTTTTCTTTCTGACTTCGATTATTGAAGGAGCAGCCACTGCTCTCTTTCTGGAGGCTTGCCGAACTTTCTCAAGTTGCGGCTTCATTTTCTTACATACAATCAAAAGCAGGAATCTCATTATATACATATGCATGGATAAGGGAAGCGAGAAAAGTCCGAAGACTACTAATTCTATACCTAATGACGGGACCTCGCTGATATGGGCCCGATGAAGGTTTTCTTCTTTCAGCAGTTCTTTAAGTAAATGGATCTCTAGTTCCGCTAAAATGTCAAAGTCCCTGGCATCAGATCTCAAGACTTTCTTCCCGGCGTTTACATCCAAACGTGGAGTTTTCCAGTTTGTGTTGAATCCCCAATGGGTATAGTATGCAAAAAAGAAGTTGGGCTTCCACCCGTGTATGGCGCTAGGGGTTCCTTTCAACAGTCTTCGGCCAGGCCGAGAACCTATAACCCACCACCCTTTGCCATGGAAGTCTCTTTTCAACATGAAAAGAGAAGTAAACAAGTTGGTCTTCGGCTCTACATTCCTAAGTTTGCAAAGAACTATGAACCCACAAATGTTTTCAAAACTATTGGGGGTCAATTGAGCCGAGACTATTTGGTAGAGGTTGAAAATTTTTGTGAAAAAAGGGTGAAGTGGAAGCCAAAGACCAGCCTTGAAGTGGTCTTTGTATATGGCGATGGAATGCATTGGGGGTTTATCTACCCTTTTTTCGGGTTTTGGAAGAATCATAGGGAAAGTCCATGGGATATGGTAACATTGCTTAACTTCTTCTATTCTAGCAAGGGAAAAAGAACTTCTAACGAAATCCGGTGATCGTTTCGGGCTCCTTTTCCTACCAGAACCCTTTCCCCTACTGGTTTCACCTCCCAATGGATTCCTACCAGCCCCACCTTCCGGTGAGTTCCTGCCGGTTTCCCTCTTTGGCAGTTCCCTATTGATTTCACTTCCCGGTTAGCCTCTGCTAGAACTAAAAGAAAGGTTCCTAGAGATTTCTGACATTCTGAAGAAGGAAGCAGAAGGAGGGGAGAAGGACCTCTAACCTGTGGAAAAATAAAAATGGTGGACCGTGGGGGAAGACGACAGACTGCAAAGGAAGATAGCAAACTCGAAGCCCAAGTGCGAGGAAAGTTCTTCATTTGGAACTTTCTCCCTTTTTATAGGTGAAGGTAGTGGGTTTTCGAGGTGTTTCCGAAATCTGGTTGATTGTGCACCGTATCGACGGTTTCGATCGTGGGTACGGCTTTCTAGAAATTTTATTAATGAGATGATCCATTGCAATCCACGTGAAATGTCGTCATTGGCTATGATATCGCCAGTCATATAATCATGTTTCGGATGACCGCCACGTGTCCGATCTCGATTGAATAAGGATCTCCTTTTCAAGAATTTCTTAGGATTTTTCCAAAATCGAGGCATTTTCTTTTAAAACAGCCACTGACAGGATGACACGTGTTTTCACCACATTTTATCGTGCCACCGGATAGTTATGGTGAATGACGTATCAGGATTCAACTCCATCATTACCTGTCAGTTATCACTAGAAGACAAAATTAAATTACTCTCATTCTTCTAAACTTAATCATTTCGAACTTGGGAGTGGGGGACAGCTGTTATGATATCCCGATTTTTTATTTCAATTAATTATTGGACCGCTTTCTAGACCAATTTTAATTTCTCTTTTGGTTTATTGGTCAAATCAGTTGGCAAAGGGCCTACGGCTTCGTATTATCACCTTGATCCGAAGACTTAGCCTAAGGTTTTTATCTTCACTGGATCTTTGGCTTTGTATTATTATCTCGGTCCGAAGACCATGCTTAATATCTTTGGCTTTATCTGTCCCGAAGGATATTATTAACTCCGGGTCTTCGGCTTCATATTATTATTCCAATCCGAAGACGATGCTTAATATCTTCGACTCTGTACATCCACCTTGATCCGAGAACTTAGCCTAACACCCTTATCCATGGTTCTGAGCCAGGTTTATTTACTCCATGTCTTCGGCTTCGTACAATTATCTTGATCCGAAGACTTGACCTCCCGGGCGAATATCTTCGGCTTTATTCCTTCAATATAATCTAGAGACTGTAAGTGTTTATTTTTATTACATCCAAAGGAATCCGAAGTGTGAAGCTAACATTCCCTTCATGAGTGCTACTAAAGAGAATGTAAAGCTCACTTCGGATCTATGCTTAAAGAAAGAAGATTCTGGAGCATGTGGGTTTCTTGGACAAACAGTTAAAATATGTTTGGGTTGTTGCAACCACCCACATGGTCCGAAATCCCAGATTGAACAAATCCCGAGTGTAACGGCTTTTCCGACAGCCACTACTTACAATTATAAAGTGGTTGCGTTCGTCAACCTCCATAACCGTAAGTGGTTACGTTGGAGCCTATAAATATTGGTAAGAGAGGACACCCAGGGGATCTTTGGCTCGCTCTTTTTCCTGGCATTTGCGAATTTCTCTTCTCCCTCCTTGCTTTCAAAAACTTTCCATTCTGTTGTTGCCTGAGCTTCTTCTAACTTAGGCATCGGAGTATCCCCCGCCGGAAAATCTCTGGTCAGGGACTTCTTTTGCAGGTACTGGTCGACGGCGATCCGGCAGAAGAACCACTCCATCTGGTCAATAAAGGTTTAGCATCAACAAATACTGTTGTAGGTATAAAGGCGAGGAACCACTTTAATCCCACAATAGTTGTGAGTCTAGCTTATATTGAGAGACCCTATTTTTTTTCATGTGAGGGACTATTTGGAATAAAGTACGAGAGTCGTATCATTCTGTTCGATCCATTTTTAGGAACAAAACTATGAGGTCCATGGACCAGACTATATATTACCTTGTATGCATGTGATAAAGGGGATTGACCCTCACAGACCATAAGCTAACCTTAATCATAATATTGGCACCGTCTATGGAGAACCCCAGCAATCTTAGCCTAAACTCTTCTTTGACTGGGGGCTATATTGTGGATATAAATGTGAGGGGCATATTTAGTCCTGCAATAATTGTGAGTCAAAAAAAACACTAGCTTACATTAGAAACCCTAGCTCCTTTTCTATGTAAAGTGCCTTTTGAAATGGAGTATGAGGGTCATAACATTCCATACCTTATATGTGTCATGGTAAAGGACCAATCTTTATATGACCATATGCTAGCCTTAACCATAATAGATATGAATATAGATATTAATTGAATGCTCAAATTTATATCTTTATCTAAAATATTTAAATACAAACATAAATTTGAACCAAAATTATCTAAGATACTTTTATCCCTAGCCAATTTGCATGAGTTCCAAAACCAAGGATGTAACTGAACTAGCAACCATTAGGGGTTAGTCACCCTTTTTGAATTGCCATGTTTTATTAGTCTATTTAGAGAAGGGATGGGTCCCAGCCATCTCTTTTCCTTCCCTTAACTTATGTATGCTATCATACTTACTTTGGTACATATACTCTTAATTTATTTTAAGCGATAAAACATGGGAGATGTACATTACTTCCATCATTCAATCAAAAATAAATGATGATGATAATGATTGTTGCCGCACTGAAGGAGATGGGCTGACTCAGGTAGGGCTAGAACTGGCATGGCTACCATCATCGAGCTAGGTCCTTTGGGTCCTGTTACCGGGAGTCGGTCCTGCAAGATAAAGAAGACCAAAAAATCTGCACACTAGAGGTGGATTCTTCATGGTGGACTCTCCGATACCTAAGTTAGTCTTCTAAAGAGACAAACAAAGAAAACTTAGAGTCCTCTTTGGGTTTAAAGAGTGGAGTGAAGTTGGGAGGAGCCAGAGTAGGATAGAGGAGGGAAACAGAATAATGTTTATGAAAAAAGGGATGCTCAATGCATGTGGGACCCGCTTCCTTAGAGATGGTATACTGGTGAATGGATTCGTGGAGGCCAGGGTACTTTATGGATAGGAAAAGTGTATAAGGAGGCTTGCAAATGTCTTAATGAACATTCGGATAGATGCTCATAGAGTCAAGGAGCCAAGGATGTGCCTGTCAAGATAGTTAGTAATGGATTCTTGATTTACCATCGCCTCTCTCATCCTTCTTACCTGAAGGTTCCACGAAACTAATTTATAGGCATGTACCTGGTATCTAAAGGCGGAGAATGATGGCTGGTATATTCTGACTATCACAGGTACGCTCGAAGTGAGAGGTCATGTTGTAATAGATAAGGCAGGAAGTGATAACTGGCATGCCACATCTCTACAATGGGATATCCCTCAAGTGGCAAACATTAATGCTTGCCACAGCTGGAGTATGCACAGCTAAATGGATGGGAGCAGGTCTGGTAGCGGTCGATGTCCATGCAAGAAGTTGGTGAGCACGCATCTCAGCATCCAAGTGGCAAGGTATTGGAGGTAATCTAACTATTTGGGCTAGCTGACATGTTTCTGGAGTGGGTTAGAGTTTTGGTGTCATGCTGGACCAACCGAATCCTGACGTATCTATGAGGATGATGCTGTAGTGTTCCATTGAATGAGAGATGGGAGAGAATAAAAAATGAAGCAGGTTTAGTTAGGCTTCCATCAAAAGAATCTCTTTATCGGTTTTTTTAAATTTTTCTTGGATGGCATAATATTTTGCCTTTGTGACAACCTTATGCCACTTCACACGGTAGATTGCTCTAACCATTCCCTGTGAATTTAGTCTATCTTCTAAGAGACCACAAAGGTTTAGTTGCCATCAGGTGAAATAAAAGGATCTTTTTGGGCTCATTTCATTTGCAAAAAAAAAAAAATCTCATTGAAATAATATTTCTGGAGAAGCTAATTTCCAAAAATTTGATGACTAAAAAAGTAGTTTTGGTATGCTTAATTAATTAACCATAAAAAAGTGGTATATTCAAGAGTACCTTATATTTGTTTGAGGATCTACTTTGTTAAAAAAATTATGTACAATACCTATTATAGACTGACAAAAAAAAAATCTTATCCCATTTTATTCATAGATTTAAAAATATTTTTGAAGGAAAAAGAAAAAAGTTTACGATTTCCTTTCTACAGGAAAATCAAAAATCTATATTCTACATGGGTTTTTCCCTTTCATGAAATATGAAAAGTTTATTTCTATGAAAATGTCACTTTTCAATCTCTTGTCTTTAAAAGCTCAAACTAAATAAGAGAGATTCCTTCATTTTTTTTTTATTGACCATAATTTCCTCCTATTCTCATAAACCAAACGAGTCCATTACATTTACACATGAAGCAAGATGTATAGGAAGTATCTTCTATTGCCATCCATGACTAGATAATAAATTGGCCTTCGAACTCTTATCTTGGAATGTAAGAGTAGAAGCTTCCTAACAAGGTCAAGCAACTATTGCATCAAAAATCCATGGGATATTTATGAAGACCACTTTGCACACCACGCATGACTTCTGTGTGCTTGTCCAGCGGGCCAAAACTTAAATTGGTCTTCGAATTCTATCTTGGAATTTAAGAGTAGAAGCTTCCCAACAGGCAACTATTGCATCAAAAATCCATGGGATATTTATGAAGACCTCTTAATTTCCACACCACACCACACCACACGTCTTCTGTGTTCTTGTCTGGTGGTCCAAAACTTATAAAGTCGTGCCGAAACCCAGTCTAAAGTCATGGAAGGGCGAGGATAGGTATAGTGCCTTTACATCTAATGAGAGGAACGGTTTGAGTTTAGTGCATGCATGGCTATGTAGGTGGCAGATGCAATGTTGCATTAGATGAGAGATAGGAGAGGAAAAAAATAAATGCAGGTTTTAATTAAGCTTTTTTTGGTTTCATTTGAAAAAAAATCCAGCATCAAATTATCATAATTGATGCAAAACGAAAAGAGGATAAGAAAAAATCGTAAAATAAATTGTATGTTTCTTGTATGTTTCATGCCTATTTTATCGGGGAAGAAAGTAAAACAAATATCATCAAAAGATGATTTTTTTTTTTACGTACGATTATTGGATAGATCTAATATAAATTTTTCATTACTCGGTGGAAATATCTTTACTTTTTTTTTATTGAATCTCACAAATAACCCCTTCCAATATTGTGTCACGTCCCGAATCCAGCATCGGAATCGACTACGCGACCGGCCGCACAAACCTAGGTTTTATCCTAAAGATCATGCAAGACCTAGGGACACAAGAGTCACTTACCTCAAAAATATCATTCATCACCAAGCCCGAATATCTGCACAACTATGTGAAAGAAGAAAGTAGAGTTGTGAGTTCTACAGCCCAGTAAGGTTCCCTCACAATCATACCAGTATTAATATAAAAAATGAAAGCAATAGGATCATAATCATATAACGAAAATCGATAAATTTTTCGGTCATGCAACCAAAACCAATCACATATCAAGTATATCAAAACCTTTCATAACATTATATTTCCTTTATATATTTTCATTAACTTTTCCTATTCTTTAGAGTTCTGGACTAGCCATTGTCATGCAACACCCATGACTAGCAACCACACAATCAACCATGTATTCTAAGCCCGTGGCCAGGCTAGCTCACGTACAAAGCCCGTAACTCTGGCTGTCCCATGTTTTAAATGCTCATGGCCGGCTATTCTATGTACGAAGCCCGTGGCTCCGGCAACTTCAGATCATGGCTAGTCCAAACACCGTTCACTTATTCTTTCACATCATCCTATCAAATCATATCACGATATCAAACCAAAACATGTCATCACAAACTTCTCAATGACCGGCATCACCATCCAAACCATCAAAAGATAACTTACTCGAATAAACATGAAACATGGGAACATAATTAATAATTTTAACACATTATCCATCTCAAGAAAATCAAAATATACGATGAAAAACAAACATGCCTGCCAATGCTCATATGCACGGATCAAATTATGCCATATAAAATAATATGAATTCGTCCAACACCTTCCTGCTCAAAAGGCTGTAAAATCTTAACTGCACAAATTTCGAGAAAAAGACTTTTCGATCTCCCACTTTTAAATTTATATTTTTTTCTTCCTTCCTTCTCCTCTTCTTCCTCCCTCCTCTTTCTTCTCTCTCTTTCTTCTCTTCTTCCTCTCTCCTCTCTGGCTCTTTGCATTGAAATAATTCTCAGCATCTCTTATTATAACATCGAAAACAATCCAAATTAAACCCATCTCACAGGCCCAAACGTTCAGGAATTATCTCAGGCCGTCAAATATGAGATCAACACCTCAAACTGTATCCAAATTCGAATCCAAAAGCCCTGATCAAGCCTAAACTTTTTCGAATCTTTTTTAGCCGTTCGATCGAGCGATCGAACGGTCCATATCTCTCGATCGAATGGTCCAGATAACGTAGAAAACTCGTGGACCGTTATGAGCCGTAAGAAACCAGTAGGAAACGCAGGGAAACAGATGGGGAACGTCTACAACGCGCGCTGCTTGCGGCTCAACCGAGTCCGCGTGCCGGCGCGCGCCGCGTCAGGCCGGGCTACACATCGCGCCCCCGCGCGCGCTCGTCCGCGTCGCATGCTCGCGCTCGTCCCCCGTGCATGCACGCCATCGCCCGCACGATCCCATCCGTGTCGCCAACTCCCGCTGACGCTCCATCCGCGTCGCCAGCTCCGGCACGCACCCCGCGCGCTCATGCGCCGCGTGATCGCCCGCACGTTCTAACGCGCTCGCCCCGCTCGCTCTCAAGTCTCACCGCACACCTACGTCTCGCGCCTGGGCCGCACACGAGGTCCCAGGCCCTTTTTTTTTTTTTTTTTCTTTTTGGGGTGTTACATATTGTCAATCTTACAATAGTTCAAAATCAAAACATAAAATTAGCTAGCAAAAAAAGGCCCCCCTACGTGCACCTTCTGGTTCTTTTGATTTCTTGATTTGTTTTATCTAAAATTTCTTAATTTCTGATGTGGATTTTATTGTTATATATAGGCCGGCAGTAGCAAAACAGTAGTGATTGTTGCTTACCATTTTTTACCAACAAGCAGAAGGTCCTATTTCAATGATAAATACAAGTTTTATTTTGAATTTTCTTTTATTATTTGCTGTTAGTAATATTTTGTGAATTGCATTTTTTTTTTGTTTTATCCATTTGTGTGCCATGTTTGTTATTTGATTGAGCTGGAAAACTAGAATGATTGATCCTTGCAGTTTGATGATTTCTCTCCCCTCCCTTATCCCGGCCATTTATTTTTTTATTTCAATTGTTTATTTAATATATTGGGAATTTATTTTGATATCTTTTTTATTTTTATAAATTTTGGTGAATCAAGTTATATTTATGTTATTTGATGTTAGAATGTATAAAATTGGCTTCATAGCATAAATTGTGTGAACTATCTATACATGTATTTTTGTAGTTCTTTTTTTATGTGCAATGCAATATGTGGCCTTTATGTTACAATGAATATGTGCAAAAATGGCTGAGTCTCGTTTGGGTAGAAAATAAGAAAATGAGCTTGTGTTATAGTTTTGATAATTAATATTTATATGAATATGGCATTTACTGTTATCAATATATATGCACTAGTAGCTTGTTACCTAATTTCCCAGTATGCCAAAGACCAAGATTAGCTGAGCCAGTATCAGTACCCATACTAATCAACGATCAATTCGGTATGTTACCAATTGCAGACCATACCAACACTTTGATATGGTTGGATGTGTAGGTCAAATCCGCATTCCATTTTTTTTATCTTTTATTTTTATTTTTTTTATTTTTAAAATATATCTAATTAATTTTTAGAATTTTTTGAATGATTGTAAGTCCAAATTAATATTTGTTGATGTTAATTGATAATTATATCACTCCGACACATTCTTAATAATGTGTGATGCAGATCTGAGTCTGACATGATGTTATATCAGAGGAGGACATCATTACATAGTCTAGATATCATTAAATTCTAAAATGCTCAAATCAAATAAAAAATATCAAAAATAAATAATCAATATATATCGATATTTTGAATTTTGTTGAGTATCGATGTTGTTCATAAATATCAAGATCATTTATATAATTAGGAGAAATATTAGCCTATCCTTATAACCAAGCAGCACAATAGCCCTCTATGCTCATCTCATAAGGTAAACATGTTGGATTGTAATTTGTTGTAGATCTCTCACTAAAGCCTTGGCTCTGAGAGATGTCTTCGGGCTAATAGTATGGCTATGAAGGGGCTATTTGAATATATCGAAAGCAAAATCTGATCCATAATATGATCCGGGCCATATGGATCATAAGCTATATGTGGCTATGAATAAAAGAATCCAAAATATAAGAATGAACTTGATATATCTAAGGATCCTATTCCATGTGCAAAGTCATCTATAGCTACATTCTATCTTGAACAACCTCGTGGAGTACATCACCCATATGCAACCGTATTCTTGTAGGCTCTACTAATGGTGCATTATAATCCCTATCCTATGTGGCATGCATAAACTAGAACTTACCAATAAATCAAAGACGACCTTGTAACTATGCTTCATAAATAGTGGTCTCCTATCCTCCTTTCCTTCCTTGATTACCAAATCCCTGACCAATAAAAGAACTACCTGCCGCTCCGCCAGGTGTCCACCCAGGAGGGGTCCACCTCGGCCGAAGCTAGTGGCCCCTCGCTCCCTCACCAGGTGGCACCCGGAGATGGGTCCACCTCTGTCGAGGTCGAGCCGGGCCCTCCTGCTCCTTCGCAAGGTGGCACCCGGAGACGGGTCCACCTCGGCCGAAGTCGAGCACCTCTCTGCCGCTCCGCCAGGTATCCACCTAAAGGGGTCCACCTCGGTCGAAGCTGGTGGCCCCTCGCTCCCTCGCCAGGTGGCACCCGGAAACGGGTCCACCTCTACCGAGGTTGAGCCGGTCCCTCCTGCTCCTTCGCCAGGTGGCACCCAGAGACGGGTCCACCTCGGTCGAAGCCGAGCACCTCTCTACCATTCCGCCAGGTGTCCACCCAGGAGGGGTCCACCTCGGCCGAAGCTGGTGGCCCCTCGCTCCCTCGCCAGGTGGCATCTGGAGAGGGTCCACCTCTGCCGAGGTCGAGCCAGGCTCTCCTGCTCCTTCGCCAGGTGGAACCCGGAGACGGGTCCACCTCGGTCGAAGTCGAGCACCTCTCTGCCGTCCCGCCAGGTTTCCACCTAGGAGGGGTCCACCTCGGCCGAAGTTGGCGGCCCCTCGCTCCCTCGCCAGGTGGCACCCGGAGATGGGTCTACCTCTGCCGAGGTCGAGCCGGGCCCTCCTGCTCCTTCGCCAGGTGGCACCCGGAGACGAGTCCACCTCGGCCGAAGTCAAGCCTTTCTCCGCTCCTCCTCCAGGTGGCGGCTCCTGATGGGTCCACCTTGGCCGAGGTCAGCCCTACTCAGCGAAACCTCGAGGAAGTAGGGGCGCGGGTTGCAAGATCGCCAATCGGGCTGTGCGCGCAGCGCCCCGTAGGGGGTGCCAATACGGTCTGCAGTGACACACGAAACCTCATTTACACCAGTCGGATGGGCTCCGCAATCGAGAAATGAAATCCTTACGGACAGGAGACCAAAATGGCTGGGCACTCATCGTCAACGCCTCGAAAGGAGAGCTCCCGCACTCGGTCCAAAGCCTCGCCAATCTCCTCCCCCCCTTTCTCGTGACACACGACGAGCGAGGCAGTCGGCCACTTAGTTCCCGGGCCCGAAGAGGAAAGGGGGGGAGAAAGACGAGAAGTGGGAGGGAGCCCCCGGAGAGAAGGGCGGGCTGGAGGCAGTTTGATGATATAAAAGGGATAGTAAAAACGGGCAGGGAGGTAAGTGAAGAAAAAGGAGAAACACACCAAGAGAATGATCCTGGGAGTCCTCAAGGAGTCCTCAGGCATGAGCTCGGTAAACTCAGCGCTGGGAGCTAGGCATCAACTCCACTATTCCCCACACTTCTTTCATTAACATCTCCTCTAAGCACGTGGAATCCTTCGGGAACCCACTTTAGGGGATCTGTTCCATCTCGCCGCTCTCTAACTTGACCGTCGGAGCGCCCCCGCCAGAACCCCGGTCAGGGTCTCTGACTCTATTTTGCAGGTCCGGAAGCTTGAAGATCTCGAAGTGAGACGGTTCGAGACCGGTGCCAGCTCAAGAGCTACAGGCCACTGCGGTGAGATCGGCAACACTACCAATATTGCTTTACATGGTCTTTGAATCTGAGTGAACAAATTGCTCCATCCTTTACATTGAGTTTGCAATTGCCTTTCATTTTTCTTTCTCTGTGATGAGTAGTTGCTTTACCTTGCTCTAGCTTCCTAGACTACGAGGATAGATATTGTGGCTTATAATTGAAATCATGTATGAAATGTTATTGCTTGTCCATTGCTCAGGATCCACCTTGACCTTACTAGCTATGAATTGGTTAATCATGGAGGCAATCCTAGCTCATCAAGCTCTGGATCCTGTTGTTGGTCCACAAGCAATCTGACATCGAATCTTCATCATTATCAACAAAGTCATTCATAATTGGATCCAAGTACTTTAGCTTAACTTCCTACTAAATGCATTTGATTATCAACTTTAAATTGTAATTGTTGCCGCCTAGATCGCCGTGGCCGGTAGCTCTTACGTGGCCTAGGTGAGTGGGCTCCGTGCCAGCGTCACCGGGCTCGTTGGTCGGAGACGATCAAGGAGAACATAGTCGTAGTTGGGATGAAAGGGGCTTGGTACTGTAGTGGCCTCCTGTGGGCCTCTCCGGTGATGAGTAATCTTCCTCTTTATTGGGCGATACCTGCAAAACAGGGAGACCTGTGCCGGGGATTCCAGCAAAGACACTTCGATGATCAAGTCAGCGGGACGATCGAAGGAAATAAGGGACCTCTGAGACGGAGAGCTTGGGGGACTCTCCACTGCCAGAGGGTGATAGATAATGTAAGAATGAAGAGAATGTGTTGTCTCTTACCTCTCTTACCTCTTCCCGCTGCTCTTATGTAGATGAGCGGCTCTTGGTGTTCAGAGAGGCACGTTCTTCTTGGTATAGGCCTGTGAAGCTTCTACAGGCCTGGGAGGCTTAGGTAGGTTGGTCAACTTCCTCCTTCTTGATGGTTCAGGAGGTTGGTGGAGGAGCACAGCGCCTTGGATGTGGCACTCCTTCCTGATTGGCGTAAGCTGTGATGGGGGCTTTTAATATAGCCCTCCTTCGTAGACGACGGGTTTAGTTTGGCAGAGATGGTGACGTGTCGGGCTGCCATCTAGCCTTCCTCCGTACCTATATTTTGAAAAGCATACCTGGAATGGAATCAAATAAACCGTGGCACATGCTTCGAGATGAGGCAGGCGAGGCTCTTCGTGCGCATGGTTCAAGGAATCCCGTCGCGAGGCTAGGCCGCATAGCTTCTCCATGCATGGCGAGGTCTGCAAGGCTAGGCCGCGTAGCCTCTCCATGCATGGCGAGGTCTGCTGAGGCCTCCACGCACACGGGCAGGTGCACGGGGTAGTCGCGCGGATCGAGGCATGGCATGCAGGGTCTCCCCCACGCACGTGGTTCTGGGCATCGGAGCAGGCGGAAATGAGATGCAGTCCCGCAGGCAGAGTCGGACTGGGCGCGGGCGGAGCCGGGGCATGCCGTGCTCATGCGGGGGGCACCGGGCGGAGCCAGAGCCGACGGTGTTCTGGACTGGGCGCGGAGGTGAGCGGGAACGGAGCGGGCGGAGCCGGAGTCGACCGGGTTTCTGGACTGGGCACTGGAGGTGAGCCGGCACCGGAGGGGCGGAGCCGGAGTGGACGGACGCGGCGTGCCGTGACGTGTGCTGGCACGAGCTTGGCATGGGCGGAGCCGAGGTGCGACCTTGGCAGCGACCCGGAGTCGGAGCGGACCGGCACGGGCATCCTGTCGGACTGGGCCGAACTGGACGGAAGACCGCCGAATTGGCGGGGGCCGAAGCCGAGGTGCTGCATGGAGGCGGGGGCGTTCCCAGGCGTAGAGGCGAGGTGGCGCGATCCCCTGCGGGCGACTGGGCGCGGGAGCTGGCGGAGCCGGAGTGGACCGACGCGGGGGCAGGTGGCACCGAGGTGCACCAGCGCTGGGGCGTGCCCTGGCGCGGTTGCGGAGCTACGGGCGCGCGAGGGTGCGGCCAGACCGAGCCGGGAGCCAAACCGGGAGGACCGGACCGGGGCACCGATCGTCGGACTCGAGCGGGGCAGGATCGGAGCTGCGAGCGGAGGCGGTGCCGATGTGGGTTTCCCACGGGCGGAGGCGGAGCCGGGTACATCGAACTGGGACGATCGCAAGCATGGGCGGAGCCGGGTTGGCATGGGGTAGCCGTGGGCTTGCCCGGCTGAGCCGGTGCCAGAGCTGGCGGGGGTGAGCTGGGGCCGGCCGTCGCACCAGGTGGAGCCGGGAGGAGCTAGGGGCACCAGAGCCATGAGGCAAGCCTCCCGCGGGCGAACTTGGCGCCGGCTCGGGCGGAAGCCTCCACGAGCTCCCATGGGCAGACCGGGCGCCAACCTGGGCGGAGCCTTGCGGGGCACTGCCGAGGTCGGCCGAACGCCGGAGGAGCTGCGGTGGAAGCCGGATGCGGGCATGCCGGGCGGAGCCTTCCGAGGTGCTGCCGAGGTCGGGCGAAACGCCGGAGGAGCTGCGGGCGGAAGCCGGACGCGGGCATGCCGGGCGGAGCCTTCCGGGGCGCTGCCGAGGTCGGGCGGAACGCCGGAGGAGCTCAGGAGGAAGCCGGATGCGGGCAGGCCGGGCGGAGCCTTCTGGGGTGCTGCGAGGTCGGGCGGAATGCCGGAGGAGCTCGGGCGGAAGCCGGACGCGGGCATGCCAGGTGGAACCTTCCGGGGCACTGCCGAGGGGCCGTCGGGCTGAGCCGGACCGGACGAGGTGAGCTGCGGGGGCGTGCACGAGCCATGTGGAGCGCTGCCCTACCTGTGGGCGTGCAGGACTAGGGTGAGGCGGAGGCCTCCCACGGGCGAGCTGGGTGCCGGACAGGAGCACCCGGAGCCGGAGGGGACGCGCGGGTGACTTGGTCATGCGGAGCCGGACGCGTGCCGCGCCGGCTCGGAGGCTCTTAGACCGTGCCGTGCTGGGCACGGAGGCTCCTGGACGGTGCAGTGTCGAAGCCAAGGAGAGGCCGGGGCGTGCGAGGCGAGCTAGGGGCCGGCCTTCGCGCCGTGGGCGAGGTCGGGCGGAACCACGCGGGTCGCTGCAGGGGTGCCATCGGGCTGAACCGGACCGGACGAGGGCCGTGCCGGGCTCGGAAGCTCCTGGACCGTGCCGCGCTAGGCACAGAAGCTCCTGGATGGTGCAGGACTGGATTCGGTCGGGGCGTGCCGTGGTCGAGCCGAGCTGGACTCGACGGCCGAAGTGAGGCCGAGGTACTGAGGTTCCCCGCCGAGGTGGGGCTGAGTCGAGCTGGATCCAGGCTACCACGAGCGGAGCTTATTGGCAGAAGAGCTCCGCGCGGGCCTGCCGAGCTGGACCAGCACGTCCAGAGCTGCCGAGCTGAACTGAACTACAGAAGTTGGACTTCTCATGGCCGAGGTGAGGCCGAGGTACTGGTTCACCGCCGAGGTGGGGCCGAGCCGAGCTGGGCCGAACCGCCACATGGCCGAAGTAGGGCCGACCCGAGCTGGGCTGAACCGCCACATGGCCGAAGTGGGGCCAAGCCGGGCTGAACCGCCACATGGCCGAAGTGGGGCAAGCCGAGCTGGGCTGAACCGCCACATGGCCAAAGTGGGGCCGAGGTGGAGAGGTACGTGGCCGCGCCCACCTCCAAAGAGGATGCGTGTCAGGGCCGAATGGATCTTATTTACTATTGTAACAGTAATGAACATATACATGGATGTTAAGACATTTTTGTATCAAATGGTTCATCTACTTGTTATGGAAAAGAGTGAAGGTCGATCAATTGCATTCATAGCCACTTGATAAAACCATCCGGAGAGGATCCTAATGACAAGTCCTTATAGATTTCTCACCGCGATACTAAAAGGAACACACCTTTCAATTGCAAAAGCACTGAGGTTCAATAAAATTAAAAATATATATTATATATCTTATTAGTAGCGACATAATGTCAATTAAAAGTTATCGTTGTTGATATCTAATATATCGGGATTCATCTTTTTTTTTTACTTAAAACCATCATATTGGATTCAAATGTTTAAATACCCTTCCTAAACATTGTCATCTATGAAAAAAAATTGTTATAATATGTTGCTGGTTGAAGATATATCTAACTTAATAAAACTAATCAACTTAACTTTTTCTAGGCATATAGCTACAACTTCTTGATTATGCTTCATCTTATAAATCACATTTTATAGGGCAGTTAGAAACTCATTATCCATAGCTATCCGAGGTATGAAATATTAAAATCTCGGATTTAGATAATAAATTGCATATAGATTTCAGAATTGATTAAACTTATTTATATATATATAAGAGCAATCAAATTTTTAGAGCATTCTTAATTTACTACTTTCCTACTAAATGTAACTCCTTGTCTATATGATAGTTCCATCATTACTTAATGATATAGATATACTCATGGACATATTTTAAGTTTGTCACTCTGATTTGTTCCTTATCCTCTCCATTATATGATACAAGAAATCCATTTGAGGATATCTTTCACCATCCATAACCCTAGAGTGCTTTATACAAAGGCTTGAGAGCCTGCATTATCTTCTTGGTTGATCACCAAAATATCTATTTCATTATTAAGTTTTTCACATTGCTTCTCTCAGTGTCTATCCTAGTATATCTACTCTTCTACCACTCAAAACTAACAAATATCTGATGTAGCTATACTTTCTTGTCAATAAGGCTATCAAATATTTTATATTTTATAGCGAACCATCTGACACCTAGTCTCAATATCTCTTTCCTAATATATCTCCGCATCAATGATAGGATCAATGTGGGATTGTTGATAAATCTAGTAATACTCTATGCTGAGTCCACTATCTTTTGCACCCTACTACGCTTCCTAATATCCATCAACATAAGATTGATATAATATGTAGCACAGAGGCTCTAGAGAATATGTGATCACTTACGACGGCCCGTACCCCGAGAAAGGCTCCCGTACGAACAGCGGCGGCATGCGAAACATCACTTACGACGGCCCGACAGGTTTCGCAGTCGAAAGACGAGGCTCTGACAAAACAGGACCCGATAACGGACAGCGCCGACGCCTGGGAGAGAGATCGCTCACGCCCGGCCCGAGGTCTGGTCGGCGGTCTGGCCAGCACCCCCCTCCCTTACTCTTTCCCTGCTGGGCTCGGCAAACGAGGCCGGAAAGCCGCCCGGCCCACTGAACCAAAGGGGGAAAGAGAAAGGGGCGGGGGGAAGGAGGTGAGAGCGACAAGGGAGCCTCCCGGGAGCGGAAAACGAGCAGGCAACGGGAGGAGATAAAAGGAAGGAGAGAAGAGACGACCAGGTAAGTGAGACAAGTAAGAAACAGAGGCTGGAAGCTCCGCTCCAAGAGCAAGATCCAAGGTCCCAAGAGGGGATCGCTTGGCGTAAGCTCGGCAAAGGAATCCAGCCGGGTTTCTGGTCTCTCTGGCATCTTTCTTGCTAGCACGTTCTCTGAGTCTGGAACTCCTTCGGGGGCCCGTCCCAGAGATTCTGTTCCCTCTCGCCGTCTACTGACTTGATCGTCGGAGCTCCCTCGCCGGAATTCCCGGCCAGGGTTTTCTGACCTTGCCTTGCAGGTTCGGTCCAGCTAGGAGGCCCCAGGGGCAGGACGGTCTAGTCGGATCGGCGGTTCCGAGGCCACGGCCGCGGCTACGAGATCGGCAATAGTGATCATTTGGAATCCTTACTGGGCTATGTAGCTCACTCCCTATCATTTGTTTTCTTTCAGAGACTCAGGATACTTAAAGAGGATCTGGGCTGGGCGTGAGACGGAGCTTCTAAATTGTTGAGCTAGTTAGTTAGTTAGTTTCGATTACTGATGTTTGTGAGTCAGTAGACCAATTAATGACATCGATTTAAATACTGAATTGTACATTTGTTATTGGATTGTTTATATAATATTAATGTAACTCGATATGTTTGAATTGTTGTGTATCTAGGCCTTGCATAATCTCTAGGGTAAAACCTAAGGTTTGTGCGGCCGGTCACATAGCTGATTTCGGTACTGGATTCGGGACATGACACACACCATTAAAGGAGATTGGTTAGAAGAATCGTAGTACCTTCCTTCTGACCAAAATTTAGTATAAGACTGATGTCATTCCCCGGTCATCTGGCTGAAAACTCCTTATAAAATGCAAGTGTGCAAGGACTAAACATAAAAAGTGTCAGTCAAGCAAAGGACCAGGTGTTAAGTTCTATTACTTTCACTCACCCACCTGAATTTATCTCTGATACTTGAATCTCGGCAATCCACGCTCTTGATTTATTATGAATTATATCGTGAGCAGTAGAATCGTATATGTTGTGACAAGAACATTTGGCTTCTGATGAAAACTAAATGCTTATTTTTTTATGAGTCCCATGGTCAACTGCTTACATCGTCGTCGGTAAAGAACTTGCAACTCCAAGAGCAAGGTTCAAGAGAACTTTAAGGGGAAAATGGTCAGTTAATTTCTTCTTTATTTTCTCCCGACCTTTTTTTTTTATCTTCCATTTCATGTCTTTAAGAAACATCCTGAGCTAGCAAACACTCCGATACTACACTGGATAATGAATTTCATCTTGCCACCATGCTACTTTTCCTTCAAAGGGATGATCAATGGTAGGATGAATTTGGAGATCTTTACCTTCAAATCCACTCAAATATTAAAATTATGATGAAAATGACATAACAGATCTTGTCCATGAAAAAAGTTCTCAAATTAGACCTTTATCATATGATTATTCACTTTTTTGTGCTAAAACATTTAGTTTTTCAATCCTACAAACCTCTACTTGTCTTCACATCCTTGCCAATTTCCGACGATTTTCTTGTACTTTATATTATTATTATTATTATTATTATATATAAATATATGAAAGAAACCCTTCAAGCCAGCAAGAAAGGAAAGATATATACAGAGGGAAAGGGTGGCCATGGATACGGTGACCGCAGGGCTATGTTTGCAGTCGCGGCTGAATCCTCGCTCCTCCAACTTACCCTTGAGCATCTCGGATTGTTATTAAAAAGTACTGTCTGTTTCGAAACTACTCGTTCTATTTTTTTTTTTTTTCCAAGTATCAGACAACTCATCCTACTCTAACTCGTTCTTGAACTCTGATTTTTCTCGACCATGTTGCTTCATCCTCTTAAAAATTTTATCATGGTTTGGAAGGTTTTACTTCATAATTATCGAGAGCTCCTGATTCCAATCCTAGTTTGGGAGGTTTTACTTTACATTAATTAGTGCAATTAATGGGAGGGTTTGAGCTTTGTGTATGCTTAATGGACGGGTTAATGCAGCCGGATGGTGACCAAATTTTTTTTTGGATAAAATCGATGGTAAAGGGAATAATCGGGGCAAATATAACATTTGTGTGCATCCCATTGGAAACTCCAAAAATTCCGCATCAAGAAAATCCAGGTAAGTCCTACGATGTAATGGGCGGATTTAGGGGTTTTAAGCAAGTCTTGATGTCTGGATTAACACAATAGGAAGGGAAGATTTATTTTATTTATTTATTTATTAAAGAGAGGGAAGGGGGGGTTTTAAATATAATGTTGTGTGCATGGTGACGGACCGCACCAATCTTTTTTAAGATAAAAAAATATAAAAATATAAAATATTAATAAATAATTAAAATTAATTTAAATATTTTTTATAAATATTATTTAAATTATATTTATTTTATTTTATAAGATTAAATTTATTAATAATGAAATTTATCGTAAAATATTCAGTATATCTTTATTGATATAAGTGATTAAATAATCCGCAAAAAACATCTTCCATCTTATTGCATAATCTGGTATTAATAATCTTCATTTTAAAAAGTACTCTCTCTATAATAATAATTAAAATCGAAAAAGTCATAAATATCATGGACTTGTAGAGGATGCGCACGTACTGACCACAGTGGTGGCGGTGTCATGTCCAGTACCATTGGCGCTGCACGATGGAATGGGACATCTATCGAGCGACAGCACCAAGCGATGGGTATGAGTGCAGTAGCATCGGTGGAAGCCTGGGGCATGACGGGCGCTCGCCCGCGTCCGTGCCCTCCAAGATCCGATTATGTTATGCGATGGGTCGATCGCTAAGGTGATGCGCGGTTTCACCGCACATGGTGTTCGTCAGTATGACGAGACTGATGGAGGCCACCAAGATGACAGTCGTAGGCCAGTGCATAGATAGTATCCGATCTTGTATATACACAACCGTCCAGTTTTGTCGTGGAAGCGTTCTCGTCGATCGCACTACATAACAGGTCCGGCCGTCATCTTATCCATCAATGTGGTGAATGGGATGGTGCTGGTTGCATGCGATGATTTTGATCATGGCGGATTCTGAAGACGGCACCGGTCGAGTGACAAAAAAAATTCTCTTCTTCTAAAAATTAAGAAAAAGAAAAAAAATTTAATGAAAATGAAAGATAAAATTGGTAGTGATCTAATTTTCAAATAAAAAAGTGATTTATGGTATTTATTTCATTTTAATTTTTTTTTAAAATTCTTTGACTTATATTTAATATTATTAATTTTAAAATAATTAAATATATAAATATATATATTTAAAATTTTATATAAAATTTTAATTTATATAAAAAAAAATAAAAATTAGCGGGAGCCAAGGACTCCGTGCCACCCCGGCGGTCCATCCTTGCTGCATCTCATTGCAAACTCTAAAACTTCCCGCATAAATGCGGTTTTGTATACACTGCCACGTCAAAATATCAAACCTAAAAGATAGTTTTTTTTTTTTTTTTTTTTTTTTTTTAAGGGCATAGAAGCATGAAATGTGCACGGAGATTTCGAGGACATTTGTACTTATCAAGTCTAACATTTTTATATTAAAAAATGAAAACCTTAACAATATATTGACATTTTTATGCTTATTAAACCTATTTATTAATTAATAAAATATTGAAAAATTAGGGAAAAAATAGTGAATCTATGAAAATAAAACCTGTTCCAAGTTTGAAATGAAAATCCTGCATGGTCGCCGGCCCAAACTCTAGCAAAGTGCCAACTTATGTCTCTAATTTGGTACTGAGAGACCCACAGCACCCATTGGTTGCCAACAGGATCCCACCATATCTTATTCCACCATGATCCATGATATCTCTTCCCCTTCACCGCCATCCAGCGTTGGGTGCAAAATTGGATCAATACTTTTAATTTTATTTTCAATCAAGGCGGGCTCCACTACTTTGCTTCTGCTACACTCGATGGCACTTTTTTTTTTAAAGATGTGTTAAACGGAGACTTTGCCATCCCAGAAGCCTCCATCTTCATATATATATATATATATATATATATATATATATATACTAGCGTATTATCTATGTATGCACGAGATATATTGTTAAAAGTTCTCAATCAAATAAAAGAGCGTAAATAAATGAGATCCACAACTTTTTGGGCCTTTTTTTAATTTTTCAGACAAGGAGAAGATTCTATTATCTAAAAGCTAGCTTTTTACTATAAGTACATATATTTGAATTAGGATCTAGAAGGCCATTAGGCTTCGTACTACATTTGAGGCATATACGAATCTCATAAATTCAAATCATGATTCTTCTTTTGGTAGAAAATTACCTTGTTTTAAATACATGATGGAGAGAAAAATGATATTCGATACTTTAAATAATTTTTAATATATATAAAAAAAAAGCTTGTGATAGATGATTGCATACCTAGCAATTTTAGAACCAGAAATTGACTTGGCGGGATTTAAGGCCAAGTTCTTGGTTTAGTTTGGGTGGCTAGATGTCATCTAGGGATGGATATTTCTTAAAAAATCTATTTTAATATCCTTCAAAAATTTTAAAAATAAAAATTAAATAATAACCAAACTTCTTCTATTGTTTTTCAAAAAAAAATGAAAATAAAATCTAAAATATGTGTGAAAGAGGAATAAAAATAAAAATTGTGATAAAACTTATGCTTCTATTACTTGAATCAAGTGAGAGATGTGACGTGGTACCACTTCTTTGTTAGTATTGTTTCCACCCCCAGTCACGTGCACCCGAAAATTTCGGAATTTTTATCGAGTCATCCACGAGATCATTTCTCGAACCTGTGACCAAACAAAAGGGAGCCAGTTTTAACCAACTGCACTATCCCGTAGAGATCCTGCATCCATTCTTTATCTTCTCTTCCTTCCCTCTCCCCATCCCATCACTACATTATTCCATCCACAAGCCCACTCCCCAACCTGCTGTCCATCTCCCCTTCCTTTCACCCTCCCCTTCCCATCACCATTTTCCCCTTCTCCTTTCAATCACTATCACCCTCTCTTTTTGCACTGCATCTTAGGCTATCATGCTTACACTGTTCCATCACCAACTTGAAAAATAAAAAATTTAGCAATAATTAAAGTTATTCTTTTATTTTTCAAGAAAATAATGAAAAAAAATTAAAATATATGAGAAATAGGAAAAAATGAAAATGGTGACAGAAATCTCATACTCCTGTTACTTGAATTTGGCAAGAGGCGTGAAGGTGATACCACTTCTTTGATGATAATTACCGTTGCTCATATTTTGCTCCTTACCATTGCAACTAATTTTGTCCACATGTCCATTCCAGTATCCATTCTTCATCTTCTCTTCCTTCTCCCCTTCCCTTCCCATCATCATGTGATTCCGTCTACGTGCCCGCTCCCCGTCCTGCTCTCTATCTCCTCTTTCTTTCCCCCTCCCCTTTTTATCAACATTTTCTCTCTCCCCTTCCCATCACGATCACCCTGCTATAATGCATCTCAAATCACCATGCTTGTACTCCTCCCTTGCCACATCTAGCCATTTTAGAAAAATATAAAATATAAAAGAAGAATTCTTGCGAGGATTATGGTGGAGTGAATGCACTTGAATAGAATTTACTATAATTGAGATAGTTTTAGCATAAACATTCGAACTTTTTATGGCTTTGCTTTAAATATATGATAAAGAGAAATATTTGGCTTCCCTATCTGGGCTATTTAAGTACATAGAAAGTAAAGAGATCATTCATGTTGTGAAAGAAGAGCTTTGCCAATATTATCACACCTTGAATTTAGAGTGCAACAAACATTATATATATGCAAGGTAGTCCCTACATGTATGCAATGCTACATATCAAATCATAATAATTTCAGAATAAATGTTTTTTCTTGAAAGAATCAATCTTCATAAAGATCCAATAAAACCATTCTTATCAATAATAATATTTGTTGCTGCAACTTCTCCTGGACCGGGCTCGGGTGGCTGGGTGGAGTGCTCATTTCCCGGTTCCTACAAGAAAGTCTCCAATGATCGGTGGTGTTCCGGGGGGGACACTCCGATACTTAAGTTAGCGGGAGCTTGAAGGCAACAGAATGGAGGAGTCAAATGGAGATGAGCGTGTGGAGTGGAAAGAGAGTCCTAACCATCCCGAGTCTTCCTGGTTTACCTTATATAGGTGCAGAATAACGCCAAAATCTGTTAGGGGTGAAACCAGAAAAAACTGATCTGCCTCTAGAAGAATTCGGAGAGTAGCCACGTGGCGCCAGGACAAGGCGACATCGTGGGAGTAGCGGAGCAGTGGTACTGATGTGGCAAAATTCTGTTATAACAGAATTCTAGTACCAGCTGGAAGAGGCTTCTGGAGCCCTTGAGCCTCCCTTGGAGTTGCTCTCTTGAGCTTAATGCAGACTTCTGCTGTTGGAGTGGGTCGGTCGGACTTCGACTGGAAAGGGTCAGGCTTCAGCTAGATAGGGCCGTTCAGACCACAATTAGAGAAAGCCGATCGAACCTCTGATAGAGAGGATCGGTCGGACCTCAATAGGGGTGGATCGGCCGGACCTCAGCAGGAGTGGGTCAGCCGGACCTCATCTGGAGTGCGTCTGTCGGACCTCCGATGGAGAGGGTCACCCGGGCGTCAGCAAGAGTGGTCCGGTCGGACCTCAGCTAGAGTGCCGGTCCGGTTCGAAGGTGAGCCGGTTGGGTGTAACAATATTTAATTCAAATAAGATCTGTAAATCTGAGTTAAACTAATAAGAAGGCTAATTATTATAAATAACTATATAACTAAATCTACTAATTGCACTATACAAGCTAGCATGCTCTCCCAGTTTGGAGAAATTTATATATGATTTATAATCTAAAAAATAGAAAAAAGAGAATAATAAGTTATATTAGCCTAGTAAGCAACATAAAACATCAAGGTGAAGTTTAAGCATGCTGAAAAAATAAATTATATAATATTGATTAGAAAGAACAAATCTTAAATGATACATATTTTTTTGAAAAAAATATTTTTCATAATTGAAATAAAAATACAAATTGCTAGATAACATATATCATTATTCTAATCAATGGTCGCTTGGTATTAAAACTAGTTTTTTGGATTATAAGTCAACAGATCTGATGCATAATCCTCATTGATAGGGTCATGCTATAGCCATGCTAAGAACATATCTAAAAATAAGTTCACAAACTCAATAGCCAAAGTTTCTCAAAGCATATTATATATTGAAAATAAATTATTTTTAATAATAAAAATACATGCTTGACTAATTTTATCAAATAAAAATAAAGATCATAAAATTAATTATGTGTTTTCAAAGATCATTTAAATGAAAGTATACTTAAAATGTTAGGTTACTTAACTTTATTAGTTACAAACCAAGTATAGTGTTCGCCAATTCACACTTCAATCCAACAAGTCACACATGCTTATTCAAGATCATTGAAAAACAATAGGTTATAAACCAAACAAAATAAGAAATTCTTAAAAATCCAGGTAGATTGAATTTAGGTATTGCTTGGGACATAACTTCATCTCCGACAAGGATATAGAAAGAAAAGGCTGATCAAATGATAAAATCCAATAGCCCAGTTGGTCCAATCATCACTACAATAAAAATATCTTTTAATGATAATTTTATAATGATAATTTTTTAATAACTATAAAATATTAAGTATCTTCATATTAATAATGTTTATTAATAATAACCATAAAAAATAATTTATGATGGCTATTATAATATAATTTTTATTAAAAATTATTTAAACGCTTGGTACCCAACAATATTTTTTTTTTCACCTTGCTACCCCCTCCCTCCTGTAGCCATCCATCCCCATCCAAATCACCTTTAATCCCCCCCCCCCCCCCCCCCCCGAAAAAAAAAAAAAAAAAAAAAAAAAAAAAAACATGGAAGATTTTCTTTCATCTATTCCCTCAAAAGGCCAAAATCTCCAAAATCCTCCATCCCACCCTACATCACCAAAACCCTCTGTTTTGGCCCCCATCCCCAAAACCCTCTATCCATCCCCGAGCCCCCGACGATTCTCCCCCGCCGAGCATCTTCTTTGTCTTCTCGGCGATGTCGCCTCCGAGCTCTCGATGGTGCCTCCGGTTTTGTCGCCATGCAAGGCTCCCGTCATGGTCCACAGGGCTCCCAATCCATCTGCTTGACCGACTGGTAGCACCGTCTCCGGCCACCCACCCCTCCTCTGTCTTTATTCAAATCTCCAAGGTACGATTGTCTACGCCATTCTTAGCAGCGCCATCTCTCTTTGTATCCATGGATGTACCCCTATTTTTCTATATATAAAACTGTGGTGATCGGTGCAAGCCATAATTTGTTGTGGCACTACTATTCACCTATGAAGAAAGGAATTGGTGGTCTTCTCTGTAAGCGACGTTCTTAGGCATTACATGGGCTTTTATTGCAACTAGGTATCCAAGAAAACACCTGACTCCTATCAAATAAAAAAGAAAGAGAGAACACACCTGACTCGGCTATTTCATTCTCTCTCTTTCTTAAAAACATTTCTAAGATTGTTTGTAACATCACTTTTAGTTAAAGCTTCGACGGATGGTAATTTGAAATGCCAAAGTGACATGGAAGGCTCTGTGTTCTATCAGATTATTTTGCTCTTCTAAAATGTACCCATGATACCTCAATATTTCCAAACATTGAAAATGATGCAATTGTCAGCTGTTACTTCACAACTTGTAAAGCCACACACTATGATCAACAAATGAACTTTTTTTTTTTAACTTTTGTCTTGAGCTTTCATAAATTTAAACTTCTATACCATATCAAAATCTGATAGGTTAATAATAACATGCATATGTCAGGTGGATAAAAAATGAATAAGCAAATTCAAAATCTAATAGATTTATTTACCATATATCCTAATCAAGGAATTTGACATGGATCAGTTTCTAGAGGGAAATTTCATGTGCATGTGTGTGTGTGTGTGTGAGTGTGTGTTTGAGAGACAGAGTAAATATATCATAATCATAATTAACTAGCCTTTTCCCAAGTATTATAGGGGCTAGATACATATTTATTAAAATATTCCTATCATATTGGAATAGGGTGAGTTATGATTAAGAGAATTTTAAGAAGTGGCATAACATATCATATTTTTGACGGCAGTTACATGGATGTGCTTATGCACATGTAATAAAGAAATATAATGGTTCATGAATCAGCAATTTAAAGATAAAGAGAAGAGATACAGAAGAAAAACATGATTCAACTCGGTATCACAGGTGCTACCATGGGTGATCTTTCTGGTTGTACTACTTGTCATTACATGTCATGGATCCAATTCTCGGAGATGCGGTTAAAAGCTAATTATAAAGATTGTTCTTTTGAAAGTCTTAGATATGTATTATTTTCTTAAGAAAGTATTTCTTGAGTTTGGTACCAATAACATGATTCATTCCCCTTGTCTATATGATTATAAGAAATTTTCTTATTTGAATCTAAGCAATACTCTCTCTATAACTTCCCTTCTTGATTATAAGTAATCTTGTTTGTTTTAGCAGTGACCTTTTATGGATAATGATAAGTGTAAGAGATGAATGGTTTATAGTAGGGTGACCATAGAATATATGGATGGAGTAGTTAAGTTTCTTGATTATACCTTCGAAAATAACTCTAAAGATGGAAAATTATTATGTCCTTGTAAAAGTTATGTATTCTACTATAGAAAAAATCAGGCAAACATACATGATGACCTTGTAGTCAATAGTATTATGCCAGGATATGGTGCTTGGATTTATTATGGTCAATTAATGTCTACGTCACTTTCTTTCCAAGATGGTCATAGAGAAAGGGAAGCACATGAAGGTGATGATGTTGTAGGAATGTTAAATGATACATTTGAAGTGTGGAGCAAAGCTAGTGACATGAATTCAAGGAATCTAGTGGATATGGATTTACCACAAAAGATACAAAGTACTTTAATCTAGAAGCAAAGAAACTTAATAAGCTAATGAAAGATGATAATAAAAAATTATATCCAGGTTGTAGGAATTTCTATGCACTTTCTTTTATATTACATCTTTATCATATAAAGTGCATTTTTAGAAAGTAAACGAATTGTTTGGTGCATTATTTATTTAAAAAAAGCATTCCCTAAAGGTGAAAGTTTACAAAATACTTTTAATAAAACAAATAAGATTATTAAAGGATTGAAACTTAATTATGAAAAGATCCATGCTCGTCCTAATGATTGTATGTTATTTTGGAAAGAGAAGGTCAATGATGATATATGCTTGGTGTATGGTGCTTCTTGATGGAAAAATACTACTTATTCATTTAGTGATGCGCCTAGTTTAAAGAAACCATAGAAGAAAGTTCCGGTAAAGATTTTGAGATATTTTTTCTTAAAACCAAGGCTACAGAGATTATTTGTCTTCTAAAATATCAGATTTAATGATATGGCATATGAAAGGCCATACCGAGGATGGAAGTCTGAGACATCTAGCGGACTCCAAAGCATGGAAAAGTTTTGATTCTTGATATCCAGATTTAAAGGCAAACACTCGTAATGTTTGATTAGGGCTTGCAAGTGATGGCTTTAATCCATTTGGTATAATGCGAAGTAATTATAACATATGGCCAATCATCTTAATGCCATATAATCTACCACCATGGTTATGCATGAAGCAATCTTACTTTATGCTTTCATTGCTCATTCCTGGGACAAGGGGTTGGGAAATAATATTGATGTATATATGAAACCTCTTATAGAGGAATTGAATGAGTTATCGAAATTCAGTATAAAAACTTTTGATGCTTTAAGTAAAGAGACTTTTCAACTACGTGCAGTAGTTATGTGGACTATAAATGATTTTCCAGCTTATGGCTATTTGTTTGGTTGGTGCACCTATAGTCATTATGTATATCCTTGTTGCAATGTGGACACCTACTCTAAGCATTTTGAGACATGAAAAGAGATTTTGCTATATGGGTCATCATCATTTCTTGGATATTTTAAATAAGTTTCAATATGATAGAAAATCATTTGATAGGAATAAAGAATTAAGAGGTACACCACTCACACTATCTAGATCAAAGGTGTTAAATCAATTAAAGGATCTTAATTCACTCTTGGCAAGCAGAGTAAAGAAGTCAGTGGGCTTGTGAGAAAACATGGAAAAAGAGAAGTATTTTCTTCACACTTCCTTATTGGAAATATAATCTAATGCATCACAACCTTAATGTGATGCACATAGAGAAAAATGTATGTGATATCTGGAAGAACATCTCGCCTATTACTTGTTTCACCATGGCTCTACATGAGAAAAAAAATTTCTATAAGGTCTTGGAGAATGTAAAACTTTCAGATGGATTTGTATCAAATATCTCACGATGCATTATCAAATATCGTAAATTATTTAGTCTTAAAAGCCATGATTGACATGTTTTAATGCAACACCTTATTTTTGTTGCATTACAAGGAACTTTGCCTGAGAAAGTATGCTCAATTTTATTTGAACTTTCTAGCCTTTTTTAGGGAATATGTTCCAAAACTTTAAAAGTGGATGAACTTCAGTTACTTGAATCAAATATTTCATTAATACATTATAAGATGGAGAAGATTTTTTCTTTATCATTCTTCATAGTGATAGTCCATTTGGTTATTCACTTGGCATCTGAGGCTAAATTTGCTGGACCAGTTCATTATTAATGGATCTATCCTATTGAGAGGTAAATGATTAGTTTTAAGCTATTTTATCTTTTTTATATTATGAAATCTGTGTATCAAGAATATAATGGACTTATATAAATTTTCTTCATTTAGGTATTTATCTACATTAAAATCCTATATGTATAATCGAGCATGTGTTGAAGGTTCGATAGTGGAAGCATATCTAGTTGATCAGTGTCTAACATTCTATTCTTGCTATTTACAAGGTGCTAAAGCAAGATCTAATCGATCGATTAAAAACCATGCTAATATTGATCATGAAAGAGTTTAAGGTTCATGTCTTTTCTTAATATTGGCTGACCATATGGTAGTATTAAAGGATTTTTTTTGGATGAAAAAATATGGATACAAGCATATCGATATGTACTTTTCAACTATGATTGTAGTACTATTAAATCTCTTAGAAGGTAAGTCATAGTTTTTATCTTTATTAATATGAAGTGTGTTAGACTGAAAATTGTCTATATTTTTATCTATGCAAGGAGCACATTAGTATAATCAAGAGGCAAAATTGGTGACGTCGCTTAACATAACATGAGATAGATTGCCTACACAATGAACATTTTCATTTGTGGTTTAAGGAGTATATAAGTATTATTACTACTAGTTTTGATTATAAGAAATAATCAAACATCTTCCTATAAGTTAAGAGTATATTATTAACGGTATTCTGTGTATGGAATAAGATTGATTGATCATTTTTTTTATTAATGAATTAAGTTAAAACTTTTGATAGTGTAAGTAGTAGGCAAATCATGGATGATATTAGATCACTTTCCCAAGATCCAAATTCTATTACAACAAGATTTCATGCTTTTGATGCAAATAATGGCTACAGATTTTGAATAAAAAATATGAGGCATATGAATATTCAGAACAATGGAGTAATGGTTATTGCAAACATATTGAGTTATACAAGGACTAGTGATGCAAGACCTCTACCAGGAGATGTTATCTATTATAGTTTATTAATAGATATTGTGGAGTTGAATTACTATGATAGATTTAAATTTATTCTATTCAGATGTGATTGGGTTAATGTGACTCAAGGTAGAGGACTAAAGCAAGATACACTAGGGTTTACACTCGTTAATTTTTCTCACTTGATTCATACAGGTGATCATTTGAGTGATGAACCATTTGCATTTGCCTCCCAAGCTGAACAAGTGATATTTGTCCAGGACTCTAAGGATCTAGAGTGGTTTGTTCCTGTAACAATAAAACCAAGAGATAGTTTTGATACACGAGGAGTCTGCTAATAATGACACCGAAATAGGAATGGAGAATGATTCTCAATCTTTTCTTAGTTTGATAGACGCTACTGTGATAGAAAATGATGATATTTGTTGGATGAGAAGTGACGTTGAGGGAACCATTGTTGATACAAGATGAGCAGACCATTTTGTTGTGATGATGGATTATTTCATATTTGATGTAAATTATTATTTTTGTTGCAAATTTCAAATGGATATACATTCATAATAATTACAAAGTTTTGCTTCATATTTAAATTGTAAGCTTGTTGAATTATTTGACTTTTTCCTGATGTATAAATTAATTTATTTTATAATATACACTATGTTGTTTGAGATCATATCTATTATGGATTGTATACAGATTATCATGGCAAGAAGAAAGGTAAGGAAAGTCATAGTTAAGCATTCATCTTAGAACCAATAGTCTTCCACAACCTGATAGTGATGCTTTAATTCATGAAGATCCAAATCATGGAAATCAATCAGGGGTTTAAAAGGAGAACCAACCGATACATCCAGTGAAAATGAGTTCTTGTTATATCTTCAAGTTACACAGCATTTGATGCATGTTTTTCATTGTAATCTAATTATTTCTTTGTATTGTTGAATTTTATAATTTTTTAGAGCAAAGAAGTACACAAGGACCTACTCTGCTAGCTGACATTTAGAATTAGCCGGAATTAGAAAAGAACGTTGTGCAATTTAACAAACATGATCAGCACATTGGAATAGAAAGACGAGTTCTTGCTAGTTTTGTGGTTACTGCAGGAAGAAATCCTGATTTAGCTCCTATTCATATCCAAATTGGAGAATATTTTCTAAGAAAGATAAAAAAAAGTTATTGAAGTTTATTAAGTTAACAAATATCCATTATCAATCCAAGTTTCACTTAATTACAAGTATAATTATAATTTATTGCTGTATACATCTTGTAGACAAGATTTTCATTCTCTTATCATAGTGAGAAATAGGTATTATGATGTTTAGCGAAAAAATAGAATATTATAGGTCTCAATCGCTATCACCAAACGAAACTCGGAAAGTGGATTATAATATGATCGCATTCAAGTTATGGCCCCCACCACCACGTCATGTTTGCTTGCCCCAAAACTCAAGTAACGTTGCAGGCAACTTTAAAGTTAGAAATTTTGGAAAATCTATATATATTGTCGTCATGATGGGACCAGGGAAGAACAATCGTTACTTTCAGATTCATGACACTGCATGTTTTAAAAAAAAAATAATCTACGAATTTTCTTTGGAGACGATAAATCTTTCTCTCTGTTATTGGTTTAATATATACAGAGAGATAAAAAGATTTGTGTAAAATCAACCAGTATAAAGGTGAAGAAATATTTCTTTTTACTCGTCTGAATATTTCCTGAACAAATTTCTCACACCAAATTATAAAGCAAATAAAAAAATAATAGCCCATCTTCATTGATTCCAGTTGGAAGGCACTAAGCTAAAATTAAGAAACAATGATTTCTCATTAATTACTTTCCATAGCTAAAATACAATTAAAAACTAAAATAAAAGAAACTAACCCCATAATTTCTTATCACTTTCTATAGCTGGGAAGACCTCCCAAAATATGATGCCACCCTTTAGCCAACGTTGACATGCCCATGGCCATAAGCTGCTTCATCTATGCTATCAAGGTTTTGCATGCCAACAAGAACCCATTCATGGTCTGCCGTAGGAAACATACCCTCTTCCATTGCTTGACTTTCATATGCAACAAATTGAATCGAGCCATCATCTTCGTGCCCTTCCAAACTACTGCTGGCTTTTGAACTCAGAAACTGCTCAAAAACTGCACTCAGTTCGCCAGCAATTGCCTCGGTTCCATTATCTTTGCTCCTTTCCCTGATTCTTTCATCGTCATTGTCGTTGTTGCTATCATTGTGATTGGTCTTAGATGAGCTATTCTTATTGTTTGAATCATCCTTAGCTAAATAGCTACCATAATTATTTTCATCATCCTCGTACTTGCTACTACAGTTTTTTTCAACATTCTTTTCATACTCTCCAATGTCATATTCCTCATATTTACTTGAAACTTTGCTATCGCAACCATCACTGCTCTCACCATCCTCGTACTTGCTACTGCAATTTTTTCAACATTATATTTAAATTAATTATATTTAAATTTAAATATCTAATTCACAAATATTATTATTTAAAAACAATGGTGCATCGTTGCATCGTCTGTATGTGGGCAGCCCATACATTGTCTGAAAGCAATTCTGATATGTGCCTCGATATAATAAGACATTCAATATAATGATGCAGTACAATAGAAATGCAGGAATCCAAATAAGGCTTAACCATAAGTGTCAAATAACTGACATTCCCATGGTATAAGCATGTAAAATATCATGCAATTGCATAGGTATATGATCATTAGGAAACAGATCATAACCCCGTGTAATTTTGAAGAATTAGGTATGATCAAATAACACAGAAACAACAGGTTGAAAAGCAAGTGACCTTTTTCCCAAGATGATCGACAAAGTTAAGATCAGCCAAGGGGTTCTCAAAGAGACCCAAGATGTATTTCACCCACAAAATCCAAGGGGTTCTCAAAGAGACCCATGATGAATTTCACCCACAAAATCCTTCTAACAGCATCATCAATTCTGCTCGTGGGGATGAACTTGTTGTTCACAAAGGATGTCAAGGTGTCAATAAACTGAGTTACACAATATGGGATTTCTTATAATATGCATTTAAATAGCTCAGGTGTTTCACCTTATAAAGAACCATATTCAACATTCCAAACAAGAAGGCCCTAATTTATAGATCTGGATCTCTATCATTGGTTAACTCATTAAAGGTACCAAGTATGTAGCAGTAGCCTACCAAAAAAATGTAGATGTCCCTTAACAGCAATGTAGTCTCTTCAGAATAAGATATGCATTGTCAAAAGATATACTAGGATTAATTGCATCATTTTATCAACAAGGGCAGAAAACAACAACCAAGAACTCTCATCCCAACACTCTGTGGCTGGATTTAAGGATTTTAGTCATTAATCCCACCAAGAGCTACGTATCCTATCAATGAAGCATTAAACAAACCCTATTTCACAATATTCTTAGGGGGCCATTGTTTGGTTCAATAATAAAGGCTCCCGTATTGGTTTAAGACAATATACTATGGTATTGGTTTATGACAATATACTATGAATCAAGAAAGGGAATACACCTTCCATCTGGATTGTTTGGAGAAGTCAGGAAAACACATTTTGGCTTTTCTTGTTCCACCACTTCAACTATTCGAGGGATATCCAAAGAGAAACCTGACAGCCTTGGGACTGAATTAGCATATGGTAAAATATCCATGAAGAACCCAGCATTCTTGACGAAGAAATATCCAACTTTGTACAAAATCCATGAATTAATAGAGAATTCTCATGAAAAAGAGTCCATGAAGTAACAGAGAAGGCATATAAAGGATAATAGAAGGTATATAAAATTATATAAATAAAACTAGATATTAGTCTGGCGCTTGAAGTTGTATCCATACGTACCTGAATAGATTCAGATCCTAACAGGGTATTATCTAGTGCATGGCACCATACTAGCACATCTTAGCTTCTGATCTGCAGGGCTACGATGCGATGTTTATACCTTATAACATGTTATCTTAATAAATATTTCAGCAACTTGGAAGCAAGAAAGAGTTCAATAATGTAATTGCATTATAAACCGAAACATGATTTCATAGGGATGATTCTCCACATCTCCACAACATAGCAGAGGTAACCATCTAACGACAAGCATTTAAAAAGATTGTTAGGTTAATAAGAACATATCATGCGATACGTGTGAAGCACATCCATGACAGTTGACTCAAAATGTATCGTAGCATCATAACTCTGCAGACAGTACACTTGTCTATGAATGTCTGGAACATCAAAGCAAGGATAGAAATCATCAATACTTACAATTGATATAAAGCAATTATCCGGTAAGGGTTCATTGACATGTACAAATCTATCATAAGTATCAAAAAATAATTCCAAATGAACAAGAATTTTTATAATAATATTTTATAGTTGCCAACTAGTTACATGCATCCAGATTGACCAAGTAATATGACTCCAGCTCTTGCCAGTAATCCAATACCATTGGCTGAACAGAATTGTTTAAGAGAACCTGAGCTCCACGCGAGTGGTTATCAGTGCCCAGCACAAAGGGCATGTTGATATTGTTGCACCACATATCCTGCAAGTCTAAACATGTCTAAACATGAAAGGAAGAACACATATTCAGTTAGAGAGTCTTCTTTATCACAAGAGGTCCATGCTCAACAAACAAATAAGAAATCAAAGCGCATGAGAAACCACTGTACAAAGCAAAGTGCATGAGAAAAACATATATCTACGTGTTTCGTCAATTTTGATGCATTATCGTATTATCGTTGGTCCTTCTTTGTTTAGCTATTATTAACTGCACCTTTATTTTCGTCATCTATGACACAACAAAAGAAGAATATGTGAGACAAAGTGAAAACATAACAAAAAAAAAGTAGACCCCTGCACAGGAAACTTGGATATATGATATACAGATGACTTCGCATGAGAATGAAAACCAACGTTGCAGCACCTGAGAGTTGTAATAAGTTGAAGTGCCAATAATGCAGCAACATAGAAGTTGGAGATGTATCAACTTGAATCCAATAGAAGCAGTAGAATCCAATCATCATGAAATCTGGAACAAACTCAAACTGCCAAACATGTTAGAACATTAAGAGCAGCAGAGGACCACAATCGCAGAAGCCAGGTACGTACCAAAGTCAGACACATCCCGTAATAGATCTTTAGAAAACAACTTGAGATGAACAAAGTACAACATGAAAATATGTTGAGTGCATGGATATATGCATGAAGATATCATCCAGAAACAGTGAAACAACGAGAAGCCGTTGTAGAGCAGCACCAAATTAGTGTAGACATACGATTAAGCTGGAAGAGGATAACCGAAACCCACAGGACCCAGCTTGAACCACAGTTCCATGAAGAAAATAGACACAGGAATTGAATCAGGCAAATACACTGAACATCGACCAGGTGACACAGCAAAGATATATAGGTGAAGCAAAATCCATGGCACAGAAATATCGAACAAGAACATAAAGAATCCAGGTAAGTGGAACAGCTGCAGAAGGAGTACTGAAAGACAGGTGAAGGTAATTCATAGAAGTCAAATGAGATAAATCTATACAATGAGTCATCTGACTCATAATAAACCTTTTCTTTAGTCACAAAAAATAGATACATTTGCACACAGTACATTACCTTACAGGCTTAAGCATCAGCAATTCTGCTAAGATTCATGTAAGTGTACATGGCTTTACCATTCTACTTTTAAAACCCCTTCCATGCCGATTTTAGGGTCTTCTGACTCTGTTTTGCCAGATGAATGTTCTGACAAAAGATTCACAGAAGCCTCATCTACAATTTGCTGTTGTGTTTGGCCAGATTCAACACTACTATGAGAAGGTACAGATGTGGAAAAAAATTTAACCCAATTTCTTCTCTTCATGTATTCAATGGCAGGATATAGAAGAGCCCCGAATAGCATTACACTTCCACTCACAATAAATGTCCTGGCGCAGGATAGACACATGACAAGAATGAGTAGGAAAGCAGGAGGCAAACAAAGCAGCACTGCGCCCAATGTCCCAACTGGAACTTTATATGGCCTGTGAAGATCTGGCTTCTTGATTCTGAGCTTTACAAAGGCAGCAAACTCTAGAAGCATCCCCAAAGCATATAGGAAGTTAAGGAATTCCAGAATCTCCTGAAAGCTCATCCATGATAGGAAAATAATCCCAGTTGCAGAGAATAAGATGCTAATGGTTGGGGTTCCATACTTTGATCTACAAAAGCATCATTTAGACAAAAAGGAAAAATAAAAGGTCATGTCATTGCTAAGTTTTAAGTGCTTTCCTACATAAAATCTAGAAAGAAATATTACTGAGAAAACGAATCACAGCCTTCAAAATTTTCCTTGAGAACTCAAATTATCTGTAAGGTTTACCCAAACCCAATACTCCTCCCAAATGCTAGTCTATAATAGAACTTACAAATGTATACTTGGATTATTTAATATTTTTTATTAAATTTCAAAGAATTTTTTTTTTTACTTGTTTATTATCTTTACGAGCTATGACATCATGTATCAATGTTTTGACTTCTGGTTGAACAGCGGACCAATGACCCAGCTACTAAAACAGGTTGTCACAGACAGGTTTCAAAACATCTTTTGGTATGCTCTAGAAACAAGTAGCATCATGTTTTAAGCCAAAAAATATACAATAGTTTGTTGATGCAACACATAAGAGATCATAAGTAATGGTAGTCCCTCATGCATGACAACACAACAATTGGATATATCAAAAAGAACGCTAGCAATTTTCTGAAAATATAAATCACTCAAAAAAAAAATCCAACTTGCAAGGCTCAGAATATGCTCAAGGCGTACCTCAGCAGCCTCTGAGGTAGAAGAAATGTACTGATAATAGTAACGGCGCAAAGCATCTGATACACAAGCTGAACTGTTTGGCCAGACATCAAGGTTTTGATCAGTAACCTGCAGTGTAACATGATCAGATGAATGCTGCATTGGGATTTTATGCAAATCAAAGAAAGAAGAAGAATAAATAGATCCAAGTAAAATCCCTTGCACTGAAGAATTTCCATCAAAATCCTGCATGAGAACAAATTGAATTTGAATTTCAAGCTCAAAACATATGCATTGCTGAGAACAAAAAAACCTTGGTCGAATGCAAAAAAATGCCAAAAACTTTATTGCCTCTGCACTTTCATGAACAATAACTGCAGTAACTTTGTACAAGTTTATGAAAATTGATGACAAACCACCAGTTTTGTGCATATTTTGCTAAATACCCAAAATTTTGGTGAACTATATTATCAATTTAACTTAAGGAGCAAGAACCATAGGCCCATATTGTTACTATAAGGCACTGAATCAAGATTTGCCATCTCCATACCAACGAAATTTAAACACCATTGATGTAATAGAAAGAAAATAAAAGCATGAGGAAATGAATCGAAGGAGACTTACCTCGATCTAGCTCGATATCAAGAAAAAAAAGCCCACCAGTTTCCTACAGTCCGATGGCCGGAAAAGCCTACTTCTTCTCTCGTTTAGGTCTCTCGGCGGCTTCCCTCACTTCGCTTGCTTCAATCCTTACAGGAATCCGGTGAGATCCGCAGAGAATAGGAGGGAGGGAGAAAAGGTGCCGGCTACTAGGAATATGGTCAGGGATCGATCTGAAGGGAAATGGGAGAAATCCGGCGAGATCCGCAGATAAAGGAGAGAGAAAGGGAGGTGCTTCAAATGTCTCGTAACACAAAAATATAGAGAACGGCACGGTGGGCGGGGATGGCGGGCGAAGGGCACAAGGCAGCCGTGGAACCCTCGAGGGGGGCGGCGGCGAGGAGGAAGAGGTCAGTGGACAAGGAGGAGGCGTAGACGCCGTTGAGGGGGAGCAGAGGCGAAGGAAGGCGATCTTGGCCTTGAGATCCTCGATCTCCCGCTTGAGCTCCTCCTCCGTCTCACCTGCTTCCTCGTAGCACTCCTTGCACGTCCTAGCATCCCCCTCCTCATACTCCTCCCAGCACGACTGGCACCACATCCTCTCTCTCCCTCTCGCTGCCCTCGCCGCTGGCCGTCGTTGAGGGGCTGGATGGAGGACCGAGGACCGGAGAAGTCTCGGAGATAGCGATCGCCGGTGCGAACGAAGGAGGAGGAGGAAGAGGAGACGGAGAAGAAGGGAGGGAGAGGGTTGCTGGAGGTGGTGCAGCGCGAGCGACTGAAATTAGGGGCGAAAGGGTTGGGACTAGAACCTCCCGACGCTTAAAAGCATCATTAAATCCCCCGCTAAGCATCAGTAAAAAACAGTTGCCTTTGCCTTGTTCCGTTGTAATGTATGCACTAGAATGTAGCTGAAGTGAAACAAACACTACAAAAAAAAAAAAAAATTTGTCGATGCTTTGTTAAGTTTTTCCCGACATTTTAAAGTATCGGAAAAAATCTTTCCGACACTTTAAAAAGCGTGGTAAATACGTCGCGTAGGCAAAGATGGAAAAGGGTTTTTCTCGATGCTTTGAGAAGTATCATAGTTAATCAGAATTTTTCTGATGCTTTTAAGCATCGGGAATAATGTTATTTTCGATGCTTTTAAGTATCGAGAATAAAGTTATTCCAAAAGCATGGAAAATAAAATTATTTTTGATACTTTTATTATTCTTGATATTTAAAAGCATCCGAAAAATAAATATTTTTAAAAAAATTATTTCAAGAGAAACGACCGTAATCCATAAAAATTATGGGTGTGCTTCCTGGAAACAAGGATATTCTTCCGCTTTCGGCAGGAATGATGTGAAATGGGACCATAAAATTATGCTTTTCTTGAAAAATACGTCCTAGCTACATTGAACAATTTATTGTTACTATTAACAAGCTGTCATAAAGTTGGACTATCTACTCGTTTGGCCAGTCTAAAGCGATCAACTTAGTCATCAAAATGGCTATTAATATCCATCAAATCAAAATTAAATCATCCCAGCAATATATATATATATATATATATATATATATATATATATATATATATATATATATATATATATATATATATATATATATATATGCGCGCGCGCGCGCTTGATCGAGGAAATATAAGGTCCCTTTAACATCTCAACTAACACCCTTTTTTTTTATTTTTTATTTTTATGAACAAAAGGTCCCTTTAACATCTCAACTAACACCCTTTAATAACTCAGTAATCATGTGAAACGTACTTTTTTGATAAAACCATGTGAAACGTCCTTCAAGCACGAGCCCACCACGAACATTGGGTTTGACGGGCAGTTGCTGTGAAATGTCAAAGGTCATTCTCCCCAACGCCACATATGCATGATCATTTGGTCACAGTGATGGAAAGGATCGGTCCTTGCAATTGGCAACTGAGACTGGGCTAACCTGCTATAAAACTTCAAACGTTCTGCTATTGTAACTCATTAGTTCATGCAACAAAGTCCTTTACAAAATTGTGGTCTGCTAACAATCAACTCTATTTAAGATGGGCATTGTAAAGTAAAATTCAAGTATGAAATGGCAATGATTTGCCAGCATCCCCCATCTTAGGTGTTGGAGCAAACCCGCTCCACGAAATATCCGGGATCCTCCTTGATGCTACTATGGTGCAAAAGGAACAATCATCAGGAAAGAGATGGGGTACACCATCCACTCCCGTCGCGGAGGCGAGTCCCCATGGAGGCTGCACGCACGAGAAAGAACCGGAAGAAGAGAAGAGAGGCTAGGATTTCGGAGGAGAAAAGGGATCGCGTCTACTCTTCTTATTTTCCCAACGTTCCCATCGTTCTTTATATATAAAACGAACATAACCCTAGGTCACAACCGACCTAGCCCTAAAAAACTCCTCCCTCTGAGTCATTCGAGAAAACCCAAATCCGAGCCCATGTACACCCATGTCTCATAGTTCTCTCAACCTCAGACTCAGAGTATCCCTGGAACACCTCCAGGAAACCCTATAATACATCCAAGACCCGCTTGGGACACGCTCCCAAGTCCCAGGGATCGCCTCCAGCATCCCTGCCATGGTCTCCCGAGTCTCTCCAAAGCTTGGGAGCACCATGCAAATCCCAACAATCTTCATCTTGGTGCCCTCAAGCTTTGGCAAACCTGGCAATGTTGTCAACGCATACCCTGCTGTAACTGCGTGTCCTGACAGCACTGCGGATATCCATGCCACTACCAATATCCTCCAGCTGCTGATATCACCTGGAGACCTCTGGGATGACCGCCTCCACAGCTAAAAAATCCTCGCTTGTATCCTGACACCACCGATTGTAGCCTTCCTTCTGCATGGCAGCTGCATCAGTCTGTTCTTGAACTTTCCTGGAGAGAACCCAACGAACCTGAACCGGGACTCGCTGCAATTGGAGCTCTGCCTGACACCATCTCCTCAGAGCCACGCCTGACTACCTGTGCACACTGCTCCACCTGGCTAAGTGCACCCCTGACACTCGTGCTAGGATATGGTCCTCCATGCACCTCCCACTCTGAACTCGTGTGAAAACCTGCTCCACCCGTGAAGCCACCTGTCACCGGTGCTCCACCTGAGATTGAAGTCCCCCTGATGCCACAAAAAGAAACCCCAAGGCCAGCAACTCAACGCTGCCCTGTTGAGCCTATACCTGAACCTCGTACCCAGTCACTGCCTCCTCGGACCCTCCGCATCACCGCGGACCCCTCCGAGATCATTTCGGATACTCTGCATCCCTGCAGGAACCTCCAAAACCTAGGAGCTCATCCCAACTCCTCTAACCCAGCGACTGACCGAGCAACCATTTCCAACGGCTGCTCCATCATGTCCCAGCCTGCCTTCCGGCTACATGATGTCCCTGGCGCTTCCTGAGACCTATCCCCGGTCTTCCTGAGCTGCCAGCCCCATCAGCTCCAGTCTCTGTCCCTAGGCAAAAGCCACCATACCAAGACACTCCCGAGTGCCCGATACCTCCGGCGCTCCCTGAGACTGTCCCTTGTCTCCCTGAGCTGCTTCTGGTACCGCCCTTGCTGATGTACTCGGTCTCTATGAGATATCCATTTTTCGAGACCGACCTCCAACCACGCAGGATACCATCCACGTCCAGCTCCATCACGATCAAGATAGCTGGAGCACTACCGATCGCTCTCCTCCACAGTGACCAAGAACTTGGTCCACTACCGATGGAGCTACCACTCATGTTCTGAAAGATCTCTGGTGTGTGTTGCTCCACCTGTGCTGACCACAGATCACCCGACTTGTCAATGCTCCCCAGACCTGTCAATGCTCCCCAGCACAGGACCTGCAGCTCTGCACCACTGTCGCGAGCTCCTGCACCACAGGATCCATCATCCTTGGCGAGATCCACACAACCAGCAGACCTTCACACTGCTCCCAACACCACGAACCTCTGTCCGCCTAGGAGAGCCAAAGATGGAACCAACCTGCTCAAGCTGCCGGCATACACAACCGCTGCACCACGATCTCAACATCACCTGTGAACTTACTCCATCACCGGATCCAACCTAGCTCAACATGAAGAGCTCGAATATGAAATCCAACGATGCAAATGGGGCTCAAATCAGAGTTCGATTGAGCCCAGAATCGCCGAAAAATGAGTCAGCATGAATTTCAGAGCAATGACTTAATATCCTTGATTGGTCGGTTCACCGTGAACCGGCCCAAGGGTCCACGCGTGCAAACCCGGTCCACGGGCTGCCATGGCTGTCGGTCCATGGCAGGGAACCGTGGACCACAGCTCCACCTGGCCGCTATCGTCGCCCCCCGGCCGCCACGCCGCACCTCGGCGACTGCCCGCCGCCGTGTAGCGCCTCCGGCGAGTGCCCCGCGTGCCACCGTGCAAGATCTGGCCGATCAAATCTTGCAGCCGCTGCGTCCGGCACCAACGGCATCAATCTCCGTGCCCGCGCCGCCCCGCGACGCCCCACACCGCTCCCGTGGCCATGACCGGCGAGTTTGCTCCCTGCGCCACAGCCGAGCCCGCGCCCCTGCGTCGCGCCTGGGGCCGCCCTACACCGCTCCCGCACCAGCGATCTCACTACGACGCCTCCGTGCTGCTCTGCACCGCGTCCGCCCCATGGCGTTGCTCCGGGCCTGCGACCGTGCACCCACCTTGCACCATCCCGCGACACCCTGCGCTCTGCGACCCTACACTGCGCTGCTCCACGCGCAGCTCCGTGCCCAGATCCACGCGGGGTTCTTCTCCGTCTCTATTTCCGAGGGCAACAGTCCCTCACCTCCGGATCTCGGCACCTCGAGATCTGCACCATTCTCGTGTCATTCTCTTCCCGGCATCCTTCATGCCACCGCATCTAAGGTTGCTCTAATATCAATTGTTGGAGCAAACCCGCTCCACGGAATGCCCGGGATCCTCCTTGATGCCGCCATGATGCAAAAGGAACAATCACCAGGAAAGAAATGGGACATGCCATCCGCTTCCGGTATGGAGGCGAGCCCCCATGGGGGCTACACGCACGAGAAAGAATCAAAAGAAGAGAAGAGATGCTAGGATTTTGGAGGAGAAAAGGGATCGCGTCTACTCTTCTTATTTTCCTGACATTCCTGTTATTCTTTATATATAAAACGAACATAACCCTAGGTCATAACCAACCTAGCCCTAAAAACTCCTCCCTCTGAGTTACTCGAGAAAATAAACTCAAGCCCATGTACACCCATATCTCAATAGTTCTCTCAACCTCAGACTCAGAGTATCCCTGGAACATCTCCAGGAAACCCTAGAATACATCCAGGATCCGCTTGAGACACGCCCCCAAGCTCCAGGGATCGCCTCCAGCATCCCTGCCATGGTCTTCCAAGTCTCTCCAAAACTTGGAAGCACCACACAAATCCCAATATTAAAGATAGTGGTGTAGACAGGTACTGCCGTAATAGTGTAATCAGAAACAAAAGTATCACATATAACAACCTGCACCATGTATTGGCTCATCATTTTATGAAAAATTCTTAACAAAATATCGGCCGGAAGCCTAGAATCACAACCATCTAATCATGTCTATTTTTTGCATAACCTTCTAATTATATAATCAACTATAAATTTTAATTATATAACAATTACACATGAAAAGAAGAAATCGAGTCATGATTGGCATCATGTTTCCTGCTTATATTTGTAACATAAGGACTGATCCATGTTCCGAATGGAGCTATACGTATATGGTGATCAACTTTCTTTATTCATTAAAAATATGATATAAAATCCATGAACTATAATACCCTTTTGAACAACACTTTTGATCATATTTGCAAATATTATAACATTCTATAACACACAGCTCACTTTGCATCCTTCATATGTTATATATATTCATAATACTTTCAATATTACACAATTGATGACTAGAAAAAAACAACCTTGATGAAGGATTCAAAGAATTTAAAGCTAGCCAATTGCCCAAAAAGTAATATTTCAGAAGAATTCAAAGAAAACCTGCAATA
This sequence comes from Areca catechu, assembly GCA_021397845.1. Lineage (NCBI taxonomy): Eukaryota > Viridiplantae > Streptophyta > Magnoliopsida > Arecales > Arecaceae > Areca > Areca catechu. The sequence continues at coordinate 58,252,215 of CM038049.1, forward strand.
TATTACATGATTCTAGCATAAAGCCTTACAATTCATACCAAGATTGTAACTTTCAAGAAAAAGAAGGGGAATTCAAGATGGACCTCATAATCAGGCGAGGGTAATGGCCGAAAACTCTTGTACCTGTCATGAAAACTATCAACTTTAGAGAGGCAACACAAAACACTTTGAAACACGTACTTGCATTAAACTTACCTGACTAAAGTGTATCATATTATGAAATCCTTAAACAGAACTTAATCCAAATTGATGACCAGAAACAAAAGGTCCCTGTGCAAAATTAAGAAAAGAGGATTCTAAATCAAATTTTTATAAACAATGAAGAAGTATTCAAATATCCATAATCAAAAAGCTACCTGCATAAACTGACTAGGTCCAAAGAACTGATTGAGGGACAAAGAGTTATACTACAGATCATACACATCTGCAAACAGTGATGCTGCAGCATGGATGAGCAAAGGAATGAAGCTAGACTCTTACCCAAAAAAAGCTCCTAAGGGATCTCCTGTGTATAGTAACCATTATATGAACAGAGATATCCACTAGTCATGGTGCCACATGGAAAAAGAGAAAATCTGGCAAAAGCCTCTGATCAGTTTCAGAAGCAACATAGTCAGAGATACTGATAGTGAAAAATTCAAGGTGAATATGATAACAGACTAAATAAAAAAATCAAAGACAAATTCTTCTTTACCGAGATACCTTCTAAAATAAGTTCTCTAATGCTTTCTCTATGTCATGCCCCGAATCCAGCACCGGAATCGGCACACGATCGGCCGCACAAACCCTAGATTTTATCCTAGAGATCATGCAAGGCCTGGATATACAAGAGTGACTTACCTCAAATAAAATTCATTTATCACCAAGCCCGAATATCTGCATGACTCTGTAGAAGAAGAAAGTAGGTTGTGAGCTCTACAGCCCAGTAAGGTCTTCAAACAGTCACCATCAATAGTAATAATTTGAAAATAGCAAGGATATAAGAGTATACATCATGCTATGCAACGAAACATCTCAAATGTCACATACGACAAAACCTTTTTGCAAAATCATGTTTTCTTTTCAAGTTTTCAATTCAATTATCCTTCTTCTTCAGGGTTCTGGACTAGCCACGATCATGCTTCAGCCCACGACTAGCAATCTCAGTGTCACACTTCAGCCTATAACTGGCAATCTCATAATCAACCATGTACAACCTGCCCATGGCCAGGCCCACGTACTAAGCCCGCTCTGGCTGTGTAATTGACCATGTACAACCTGCCTATGGCCAGGCTCACGTACTAAGCCCGCTCTGGCTATATAATTGACCATGTACAACCTGCCCATGGCCAGGCTCACGTACTAAGCCCACTCTAGCTATATAATTGACCATGTACAACCTGCCCATGGCCAAGCTCACGTACTAAGCCCGCTCTGGCTATATAACCACGATCCCGTGGCATGACTAGTCCAAATACCGTTAATACTTTATCTTTTCACATCATCATGTCAAATCATATCATGATGTCACACCACATCATGATGTCTGTCACGCCCCAAATCCAGCACCGGAAGCGGCACACGACCAGCCGCACAAACCCTAGGTTTTATCCTAGAGATCATGCAAGGCCTGGGTACATAAGAGTCACTTCAAGAAAACCTCACTCATCACTAAGCCAAATATCTGCACGACTCTGTAGAAGAAGAAAGTAGGTTGTGAGCTCTACAGCCTAGTAAGGTATCCATATGATCACTCCAAGTAATAATATAAATTTCTGAAAAATAATAAAATACCAATATGTTATGTCATTCAATTAAATGATTTAAGCCTCATGTATTATAAAACTTTGATAACTTTGTATTTTTCCTTTAATATTCTCATTATTTCACCTTTATCTTTAGGGTTCTGGTCTAGCCACGGTCATGTACCAGCCCATGACTGGCAACCACAAAGCGACCATGCATACTATGGTCGGTCCTGCTCACGTACTAAGCCCGTGGCTCGGCTGTCCCACGTACTATCCGCCCGTGGCCGGCTCCCACATACAAAGCCCATGGCTCAGGCTGTATAACCACGGTGCAACCGTAGCATGGCTAGACCAAATACCGTTTTTACTTCATTAACACTTGTCAAAACATATCTTTTATGACCTCTCGATAACCGGTATCGTGGTCCAACCCACTCGATAACCGATATCATGGTCCAACCCATTTTAATAACCGATATCGTGGTCCAACCCACTCGATATCCGGTTTCATGGTCCAACCTATTTAGCAATCCGGTATCATGGTCCAACCCATCCGGATATCAATTTTCTTTATAATATCATACATGAAATACCGACAATAAAACCATAAAGTCTATCTCAAAAAAAATAACTATGCCATATCATATAATACCGCACGTGCAAATACATAAATCATATATGCATAAATCAAACCATAATAAATTCATGCATAAAAGAATGATCAATATAGAAATTCCTTACCTTAGCATGCTATTCTTAGTATATCCGATATTAGTCAGTACCCAAATTTTACTCGATGCCTTCCTGCTCAGTAGACCGATCCCTACATTAATAAATAATTTAATTAAAACAAACTAAATTCCCAAATTTCACGAATCTCGAGAAAATCCCTTGATTCTCTCTTCTTCCTCTCTCCTCTTCCTTCTCTCTCCTCCTCTCTCCTCTTTCTCTCTCTTCCTTCTCTCTTCTCTTTCTCTCTCTTCCTTCTCTTTCCTCTTTCTCTCTCTTCCTTCTTTCTCCTCCTCTCTCTTCCTTCTCTTTCCTCTTTCTCTCTCTTCCTTCTCTCTCCTCCTCTCTCCTCCTCTCTCTTCTCCTCTCTCTTTCATCCTTCTTCTTTCCTCTTTTCCCATCTCTTTCTCTCTTCTCCTCTCTTTTCCGGCTCTCTGCAGGCTCTTCCCTGCTTCCTATTGACGTCCAGGTTAAAAAGAGGAGAAAAATCCATCAAAAATCATCTCAAACGTAACCTAAGAAGTCCAAAACCATCAAATATCTTCCCAGCCGTCAGATCTAAGATCGATGCCGCAAACCATGTCCAAATCCGAATCCAAAAGTACCTAATCAAGCCTAAACTCCTTCGGATCAATCCTAGCCGTCCGATCGGATGATCGGATGATCCAGATCACTCAGAAATCCCATGGACCGCCGTGCACCACGAGAAACGGGGTGGGAAACGCGTGGGAAATGCCCACGCGATGGTCGGCTCGGGCTGGGCCGAGTCCACGCGCCCGCGCGCGTCGCGCGCGTGGGCCTGGGCCGTGCAACACGCGTGCCCGCGATGGGCTGGGCCGCGCGTCGCTGCCCACGCCGCATGTCCCTCTCGCCCATTTTCGCCAACCCCGCGTCGCCCCTTTTTTTTTTTATGCATGTTACATTCTCCCCCCGTTAAAATAATTTCGTCCTCGAAATTAGTTTGATTGAGATCTAAATCAATACTCTCACCATACCACTTTAAAAAAATCACTACGCTTCCACTGCGCACTCTGATATAATTTACTAAACCTTCTAGGTTCACTAATAAATCCTTCAAAAAAATTCCTGTCATGTTTTACTAATCATCATGTTAATTTCTTAATTTCTTATAGCACAATTTCAAACAATCATGACCTAAATTTAATATCACTCATATCTATCATAATCACTTTGCCACAGTCCTCAAATTATAATAACCAAGATCTGTCACAATTCTTGTCATATCCTAATAACCATCATTATTATTATTATCCACTTGTATCACCATCCGAAGTGATCATAACCTAAGCTCTGATATCATTATGTCACGCCCCGAATCCAGCACCGGAATCGGCACGCGACCGGCCGCACAAATCCTAGATTTTATCCTAGAGATCATGCAAGGCCTGGGTACACAAGAGTCACTTACTTCAAAAAACCTCACTCATCACCAAGCGAAATATCTGCACGACTCTGTAGAAGAAGAAAGTAGGTTGTGAGCTCTACAGCCCAGTAAGGTATCCATATGATCACTCCAAGTAATAATATAAATTTCTGAAAATAATAAAATACCAGTATGTTATGTCATTCAATTGAATGATTTAAGCCTCATGTATTATAAAACTTTGATAACTTTGCATTTTTCTTTTAATATTCTCATTATTTCACCTTTATCTTTAGGGTTCTGGTCTAGCCACTGTCATGTACCAGCCCATGACTGGTAACCACAAAGCGACCATGCATACTATGGTCGGTCCTGCTCACGTACTAAGCCCATGGCTCAGCTGTCCCACGTACTATCCGCCCGTGGCCGACTCCCACGTACAAAGCCCATGGCTCAGGCTGTATAACCACGGTGCAACCGTAGCATGGCTAGACCAAATACCGTTTTTACTTCATTAACACTTGTCAAAACATATCTTTTATGACCTCTCGATAACCGGTATCGTGGTCCAACCCACTCGATAACCGATATCATGGTCTAACCCATTTTAATAACCGATATCGTGGTCCAACCCACTCGATATCTAGTTTCATGGTCCAACTATTTAGCAATCCGGTATCATGGTCCAACCCATCCGGATATCAATTTTCTTTATAACATCATGCATGAAATACCGACAATAAAACCATAATGTCTATCTCAAAAAAAACAACTATGCCATATCATATAATACCGCACGTGCAAATACATAAATCATATATGCATAAATCAAACCATAATAAATTCATGCATAAAAGAATGATCAATATAGAAATTCCTTATCTTAGCACGCTATTCTTAGTATATCTGATATTAGTCAGTACCCGAATTTTACTCGATGCCTTCCTGCTCAGTAGACTGATTCCCTACATTAATAAATAATTTAATTAAAACAAACTAAATTTCCAAATTTCACGAATCTCGAGAAAATCCCTTGATTCTCTCTTCTTCCTCTCTCCTCTTCCTTCTCTCTCCTCCTCTCTCCTCTTTTCTCTCTTCCTTCTCTCTCCTCTTCTCTCTTTCTCTCTCTCTCTTCCTTCTCTCTCCTCTTCTCTCTCTCTTCCTCTCTCTCCTCCTCTCTCTTTCTCTTTCTCTTTCTTCTTTCCTCTTTTCCCTTCTCTTTCTCTCTCTTCTCCTCTCTTTTCTGGCTCTCTGCAGGCTCTTCCCTGCTTCTTATCGACGTCCAGGTTAAAAAGAGGAGAAAAACCCATCAAAAATCACCTCAAACGTAACCTAAGAAGTCCAAAACCATCAAAATATCTTCCCAGCCGTCAGATCTAAGATCGACGCCTCAAACCATGTCCAAATCCGAATCCAAAAGCACCTAATCAAGCCTAAACTCCTTCGATCAATCCTAGCCGTCCGATCGGATGATCGGACGGTCCAGATCACTCAGAAATCCCGTGGACCGCCGTGCACCACGACAAACGGGGTGGGAAACGCGTGGGAAATGCCCACGCGATGGTCGGCTCGGGCTGGGCCGAGTCCACGCGCCCGCGCGCGTCGCGCGCGTGGGCCTGGGCCGTGCAACACGCGCGCCCGCAACGGGCTAGGCCGCGCATCGCTGCCCACGCCACGTGTCCCTCTCGCCCATTTTTGCCAGCCCCGCGTCGCCCCTTTTTTTTTTTATGCGTGTTACAATGTCAACCATGAAATCTCAAATCTTTCAATGACCGGTATCATGGTCCAAATCATCAAAATATAAATTTTTGGTAAAACATGATATATAGGAACATAATTAACAATCTCAAACATACTATCCATCTTGAAAAATCAAATATATTATGCAAAACAAACATGCCCGCCAATGTTCATATGCTCGGATCAAATCATGCCATTTAAAATAATATATAAAACTGGTGATCATGTCCAGAATCCTTACCTTCAATCGCAAATCCCAAATATCCGGTATCAATCTATACCTGAGATTCGTCCAACACCTTCATGCTAAAAAGGCTGTAAAATCCTAACTGCACGGATTTCGAGAAAAAGACTTTTTTATTTCTCACTTTATATTTTTTTCTCCCTTCTACTCTTCTTCCTCTCTCCTCTTTCTTCTATCTTTCTCTTTATTTCTTCTCTTCTTCCTCTCTCTTTCTCTTTCTTTTCCCCTCCTCTCTTTCTTTCCCTCTCCTCCTCTCTTTTCTGGCTCTCTACATGCTCTTCCCTGCATCCTGTCGACGTCCTAATTAAAAAGAGAAGAAAAATCAATCCAAAATCACCTCAAACGTAACCTGAGAAGTCCAAAACCATCAAAATATCTCCCCGACCCTCAGATCTGAGATCGACGTCTCAAACCGCGTCCAAATCCGAATCCAAAAGCACCTAATCAAGCCTAAACTCTCGGATTAATCTCAGCCGTTCGATCAGGCGATCGAACGGTCCAAATCACTCAGAAACCCCATGGACCGCTGTGAGCCGCGAGAAACGGGATGGGAAATGCCCGAGAAATGCATGGGAAGCACCCACCAACGGTCGGCTCGGGCTAGGCCGAGCCCACGCGCCTGCGCGCGTGGGCCTGGGCCGCACAAAGCGCGCCCGCCGCGATGGGCCGGGCTGCGCACCGCGCGCCCCGCGCGTCGCTCGCCCGTGCGCCCGCGCGCCCTCGCCCGCCACGCGTCGTCCGCGCGCGCTCGCGCGCACCGCCTGGGCCACGCGCTGGGCCGCGCAGTGGGTCTGGGCCGGTCCATTATGGTGGGCCACTCAGGCTTCAATCCTTTTTTTTTTTCTGGGTGTTACACTTTAACTCCGAAGCAACTGACAAAAAATATCAAAGAACAAGAAAATACAATATTGTCCATATGCATGCTACTCCATACCTTTGGAGAAAAATCTTCATTTAGATATACTGCACTTGAGTTTAATTCAGATATGGTAAAGGGAGGCTGCAGCTGTGTGTGTAGATACTAAAGCCCACGAGCGACTCCAAGTGCTATTTTCATCCGTCTAAGCCAGGATAGTTGGCATCCATCACCATCTAAAAGGACAATGAAACATGTACATTTGAAATCCCAAAGCATGTAAAGCTATGCAATCATGATTAGCGAAAATAGAAACTTTTGGACTCACAATGAAGGTGTTTATACAGTGTCCCATTAGATGCATATTCAAAGACAAGCATCCTTGAAAATGGATTACTCTCTTTGCAATAGCCCAGCAGCCTTGCTGTGTTCTCGTGATTTAACCTTGCCAAATCTGCAACCTGAAATGGATACCTTCTGTCTCAGCATTCTAGTGGAACATTTCTTGTAAACTGATGTTGATCTCAGAAAAATTATTACCTTAGACTGAAAGAAAAATTCGAGGTAGCATGTCCACCGATCTTCCAAGATGCATAATGATATGACAGCAATTTCTGTTCCATCCTTCATGGTGCCCTTATAGACTATACTATCTGGAAAAGAGCCAATTATGTTGCTGAAATCTTCACAAGCAGTTTCCAATTCCTGCCATGTAAACCTTGGCACATTTTTCAGCATTTCACTATCTATTTGTAGAAACATCCAATAAAATCTGTCACTACATTTGATTGTACTGCTGGGCACACAATGCAGTGCTATAATCTAATGGAGGAAAAAAAAGTAGTGCACAGCACGAACCAATTGATATTGCTATCTCATCTTTCCACTTCTTTGTTCTCTTCCAAGGGATTTTCACACAGGTTTTCAATTTGCAACTTTTTACAGCAGTTACAATACCAGTTATTAGGAAAACTACCAGAAGAACTCCTGTAATGATTTCCAAAATCAGAAGCCATGCTGGTTGCTGCAAATTTTGATGTTTGTTGCCCTCATGATACTGTTTATATGTCTCTTTAGCTACCCCCTGGCTTTTTGAAGAACCACCTATATACAAACAAATTAGATTGTCATTTCAGAAATATTTAAAACTTCATTGGTGGTAAGATGGATAGAGGAAGCATTTAAGCCCCGATGACCCGAGAAGTCTCGAAGACAAAAAAATCTCGAGCGAGCCATTGCGAATGAAGGAGATGGAAGAGGAGGAGGAGGAGATGAAGGAGAAGGGAGGCAGCGGTTCGACTGAAACCAGGGAGGAGAGCATTCCGACGCTAAAAGGCATCGTTAAAGCATGTTTTTCCCAATGCTGGCAAAACAGCATCGGGAAATCCATAATTTTTTCTAACACTCGCACATAGCGTTGGCAAAAAACAATTGTTTTTAACCCTTTTCCCTGTAGTGTATTACTGTGTTTTTACAATGCTAGTTATAAGTTAAATTAGGGTTGCTAACAAGAGAAAAGGAATTAGTGTAGTTCAATCAAAAACAATTATAGCAATGCCATCCCTACCTCGACAGGAGTTGCTAGCACCAAAAGATACTGGATTGCTTCAACAAGAATTCCGGGTTTTGATTTAGCAAGGCCAACAGCACAAATTGCTTGCTCCTCCACACTATAGTCAGGGCATTGTCCATCCCTATTCATGGAGCAAACTCTTAAAATATTAGATTCCTAGCATACAGTAAGCATCAAAGCAAAAACAATGAGTAATAAGGACAAAGCATAAAGAAAATGCCATTACAAAGGATCATGGAGTTTTCTCTATCTAATCTAAAACTTTTCCAAATAATAGGTCAAACAGGGATAGCAGTACTGGTTACCAAAAAGTTATAGCAAGTAGAGAAAATGTAAAACTGCAGCATTTATGATATTTAGTATTACTGGAACTTAATGAAATATTACTAGGGCAATACTTATAAGTTTCCTAACTGAAGCAAATGAAAACAGTGTAGAAAAGCATCTGACTTCTAAATATATGCACATGACATTTAATCTGAACTTTCGTTTGACATATAGAAAAGGAGGGTGTTTCAAAACAAAGTTTGGCTAGTGTCCTCCAACATTACCACTTATCAAAGCGCCAAAGAAACAAAGAATTGTCAACTGATGCCCAAGCTCGGCGTATCTCAGGAAAAAATCCACAAAGTGCTGTTCCTTCACCACCAGCTGCATTATATCTCTCAATTAGCATAGGAGGTAACTCCTGAGTCTCCACAACTTCAACCAAAGGAGGCCACTGCAGCAGAAGCACTCATTATTAAAGGAAGAAAAAAAAAAAAAAAGAGTATTGTTAAGAATATTGGTAGAAAATAGTTGACAGAAATATATAGATGTACAAGAATGGCGATCAAGGAAACTTTCCTACAAGAATGGTCTGCACCCTTTGTCACCAAGCCTCTCGATGACAGCGGGCACGAGACCATTAAAATGGAGCTTGAAGTGCTCTCCGGAGAGCATAGCAGCGGAGGACAGCGCTTGGAGCGCGCCCTGGGAGACCCGGAAATTGTTGTCCTTGAGGAGATCCGTGCAGCAATCGACGAGGGCCGTGACCTCAGCCGACGACAGACTCTTCGCAGACGCCTCCAGTAGCTGGTGAAGCCGCTCCACTCCGGCCATCCGCTCCTTCGTGTCCTTCGCCCGCGCCATCTCCATTGCCTCCTCCATCTCTCTCCCAGGGAGGAGAACCTAAAAAGATTCCCCTAGGGTTAGTGCTTCGGATCTGGGAATGTCCTCGGCGATCGGATCTGGCGGAAAAAAAAATTAGGGAAAAATCACAAGAAATCGAGCCATCTGAGCGATCGAGCGAGCAACAGAGAGTGGGGGGTGTGGCGGAGATGGAGGAGGAGGTCGCGATCTCGGAGGAGGGGAAACGGAGGAGCGGCGTGTGGCGGAGATGAAGGACCGCGGAGCTTTTGGAGGTCAACCGGGCCGTCCTCGCCTCCGCCTTCTCCCGCACCGGCGAGCTCCTCCGCCGCGCCCTCCAGCGCTCCTCCTCCATCACCGCCACCTGGCCATCGCGCGTCCTCAACCTCCTCCCGCTCGGCCCCTGCCTCGCCACCTTGTACGACGGCCTCCGCCTCTGCCATGGTGGCCTCCTCCCATCCGCCGCCGTCGGTGCCCTCCGGCTGTACAAGCCCCACCGGCCGGTGACGGCGAGCACGAACGAGTGGCTGGATGCGGAGAAGCTGGCCCACGAGCTGCTGTCGATAATGAACAAGCTGAGAGCGAGCTTGGCTGCCCTCGCCGCCGGCCGTCGTTGAGGGGATCGATGAAGGACCGAGGATCGGAGAAGTCTCGGAGATAGCGATTGCCGGTGCGAACGAAGGAGAAGAAGGAGGACGAAGAGGAGATGGAGTAAAAGGAGGGTAGGAACCTCCTCACGCTTAAAAGCGTCATTAAAATGCCATAAAAAAGCGTAGACTAAGTTTCGAGAATTTAACAACGCTACCTCGTAAAAAAAAAATCAGTCGCAATTTCCCTCTAACGTTATAGTGTAAGGTCCAGTAGCTCATCATATCTCCTTTTCCTTGTCCTTCTTTAGTATATCATCGACCCTTTGTTGCTTGAATTCCCTACCGGAAAGATACGTAGATCCAAGAAATGGATAGTAGTTTCTAGTATAATCTCTCTAAAAGATTTTTTCATGCTATCAAAAGCTTTTAATATAGATACAATATATCTTATGTCTCTATTGATGAGCTCTCTAATTAAGAAAGTTTTCCTGAACTTTAACTCTGCTGCAATACTCATAGAGCCCGACCCCGACTCATAAATTGATGGTTTAGATCTAACTCTATACTTGGCCACCTTCTCTAGTTATCGTTGATCATTCAAGCTCACTTGAATAGATCTGTGCCTCCTCATCATCTAGAGCAGGCACTTCTTATGACTTCCTAGAGTGATAGAAACATGACTCTAGACTTGATGGTTCATCTTTATCTTTTTCTTCAAAGTCCTTTCCTTCACTATTTTAAAATCAGTGAGGTGCTTCTTCATCAATTAATAGACCTCTTGTTGGCATTTTCGGTATATAGCTATATCAAGGTAATTGCTAACCAAGTGCTACTTTAACCTAGTTACCCCATCTTTCTTGAACTCTGTGTTTACTTATTATATTTTCAATAGTGCCAACCTGAAAAATATCTGCCTATGGTCCTAGCTATTGCCGCCAAGACCGTCGTAGCCCGTAGCTCCTACCGGCACCAGAGTGCGTCCCTCCTGCCGCCCGCCGTTCTCGGTTCCCGGATCTCCTCGCTAGGTGCGGCCGCCTCGCTACCCGACGATCCTCCTCTCCTGGACCTGCGAGACAAAGGTTAGAGACCCAGGCCAGGGTTTCCGGCGGGGGCACTCCGACGATCAAGTCAGTAACGATCCAGGAGAACAGATCCTCCTGGTCGCGCCCCTCTTGATGGACTCCGTACTAGGAGGAGTAAAAGATGTGCGTGGAGGTGTGAACGTCGCAAGGGGAGAGTAATGGCCGGGACAGAGGGATGCTCTGTTCTTCCGCCTCTCCTTGTATCCCTCGGTTCCCTCCATTGGTGGTGGTAGTGGTGCTTCGCTCTCTTGGATGGGCTTGCGCTTTGCTGGTGGTGGTGATGGCGGTCATGGTGGTGCCATGTCCCCTCTCTCTTTTTTTTTCTGGCTTGTTCTTTGCATGTGTGTTCGAGTTGTTGTTTTACCTTCAGGTTCATGGTGAACTTGGTTACCGTTTGGTGCTTGTCTTGGGATTCCCGTCGGACTGTCAGACGCACGCGGCGGTGTCTCAGGGAGCCCTTTTCTGATTCATGATAAGGTGCGTTGTCAGGTGCTCCAACACTTTTCTTGGTTGTCTCGTTCTGGAAAATTTGGGGGTGCCTCGAATGGTGGGCCACCGCCCGCGGGATTCAAATCTCTTGGTTGGCCTTGTATTCTGGGTGATCTGAGTGGTGGGTGAGGAATGTAGCATCTCGATCAATGCACTGCCTGCCTTTCTGGTGTAACTAGCGATGTCAGGCGGTCAGTACGGTATGGGGGGCGCTCCGGTACGATCCTCAGGTGGCTTGCCGATGTCCTCGGCTGGTGAGGACCTCGTCTGGGCTGGGGCCGAGCTGGGATGGCAAGGCTCGCTCCATCCTAGGCGCTCCGAGCTCGCGGGGGTGCCCAGGTAGAGGAGGGCGAAGTGCGGGCCCGGTCCGGAGGGCGCGCGCTCAGAGAGGCTCCACATCGACGGGTGAACTCTTGGCTTGACCTCGACTGCAGGGCACTAACCTCCGAGGGTCTCACTCCGGAGGGCAGAAGGCGGACCTGGTCTAGAGGGGGCGCGCTCGGAGAGGCTCCACATCGGTGGGTGAGCTCTTGGCTCGACCTCGACCACAGGGCACTAACCTCCGAGGGTCTCCTTTGGAGGGCGGAAGGCAGACCCGGTCCAGAGGGCGCGCACTCGGAGAGGCTCCACATCGGCGGGTGAGCTCTTGGCTCGACCTCGACTGCAGGGCACCAACCTCCGAGGGTCTCGCTCTGGAGGGCGAAAGACAAACCCAGTCTAGAGGGTGCGTGCTTGGAGAGGCTCCACATCGGTGGGTGAGCTCTTGGCTTGACCTCAACCGCAGGGCACTAACCTCCGAGGGTCTCGCTTTGGAGGGCGAAAGACGGACCCGGTCCAGAGGGCGGGCACTCAGAGAGGCTCCACATCGGTGGGTGAGCTCTTGGCTCGACCTCGACCGCAGGGCACTAACCTTCGAGGGTCTCGCTTTGGAGGGCGAAAGACGGACCCGGTCCAGAGAGCGTGCGCTCGGAGAGGCTCCACATCGACGGGTGAGCTCTTAGCTCGACCTCGACCGCAAGGCACTAACCTCCGAGGGTCTCGCTCTGGAGGGCGGAAGACGGACTCGGTCCAGAGAGCGCGCGCTCGGAGAGACTCCACATCGGCGGGTGAGCTCTTGGCTCGACCTCAACCGCAGGGCACTAACCTCCGAGGGTCTCGCTCTGGAGGGTGAAAGACGGACCCAGTCTAGAGGGCACGTGCTCGGAGAGGCTCTACATTGGCGGGTGAGCTCTTGGCTCGACCTCGAATGCAGGGCACTAACCTTCGAGGGTCTCGCTCTGGAGGGTGAAAGATGGCTTCGACCTAGATGCCGAGCTCATGAGCTCGACCTAGCGGAGAACTGAGCTCGATCTGCTGCCCTGGGGGAGCTCAGCTCAGCTCGGTAGTAGGATCCGAGCCGGAGGGTCGACATGGCATCTTTTCTTGACATGGTGCTTGCAGGTTTCTCCACGTCAGCAATCTTACCACATCATTTTCCCCCCACTCCCAAAGCTCGTTAGTGCGCGGTGCTCGGGTCGAATGGAGTAATTGCGGTGCTGACGTGGAAAGGCAAAGATCTGGCATGATGATGGCCATGATTGCTGGCGGTTCGGGGACCGCCCCTGTGGGCTAATGTGGGGATGCCACGTGGCCACGTCCGAGGAGTAGTTAATGCTGGCGCAAAATGCAGAGCGGCCGGGATGCCATTCTCACCAATGGGAGGCACGTGGCGCAGATCCATTGGTGGAGCAGTTGAATCGGTACGGATCCCTTGGGTCATTTTAAATGAAAGGAAGGCCTTACCCGAACCATCTATTCATTTTGAATTCTCCATGCCTGCTGCTACCGCGCCCAAGCTTCTTCTTCCTTCCTGTCGCCCCGAATTTTTCTAAGGCAACAGGTTAGCTTCTTCTTCTTCCTTCCCCCACTAAAATAGGGTTCCTTCGCGGGGTCTGCACTCTCCTCTTCAGTCTTTAGCTTTGAGTCTTTTCTTCTTCTGTCTTTGAGGATGTCCCATTTTGGTCCGGGCTTCCGTCCCTCCACTGATCAGGGCGAGGCCGGTCCCTCCGAATGGAGGCCGGCATCTTCTTCCTCTTCTTCTGACGGGGAGGGAGATGTGGCTCGCTTTGATCTCGGTAGGAGGCATCCTCTGGTCCGGTTCTCATTAGGGAACTGTGATCTGGTCCTTCTCTTCCACCTCCTGTCTCCGAGTTCGTTTGGCCTGCAAGTCCTGGTGGGGTCGCCTCCACGATCATCGCTGGGGAACTCAGGACTGTCCGGGATGTCTATGGCATCCCACCTTTCGTCCAGCTCATGATTCCTCGTTCGGGGGAGCGGGTCACTTCAAGTAGCCCGGGTCATCTTGCCTTCTATGAGGGGACCTTCGCTGGAGGTCTCCGCTTCCCTTTCCACCCTTTCTTTTTGTCAGTCTTAGATAATTATCATTTGGTCCCGACGCAGCTGGTGCCAAACGCTATTAGGATTATTTTCTCCTTTGTTGTGCTTTGTCATCTTCATGGGTTCGTGGCCCGATTCTCTTTGTTCAAGGCTTTCTTTGCCCTGAAGCGCCACCCAATCGAGGATGGTTGGTGGTCTTTATCCTCTCACCCGAAGGGTATTAAGTTTGAGCTCTCCTCTTCCATCAAGGGATGGAAGAGTAAGTTCTTCTTTGTCGAGGTCGAGGGGGTTGACTGGGTCTGGAGTGATCCGGACAAGTCCCCCAACCGAAACTCTGCGATTGATGTAGCTACCAAGATGATTACGAGCAGCTCTGCAGCACACAGATTCCTTTTCTCGAGGTCCTGTTGTCTGAGCAGAACCTCGCCGACTCTGGGATCGACCCAGTGAATGGGTCGGGTTAGTTCGACCCGAACTCTTCTCTTTTTCTTCCTTCATACAATTCTTGTGCAGTTCCCCGCAGGTTCTGACCATTGTGTAACTTGCATGCAGGCATGATCTTCTCTGAGAGCGATCTTCTGGCCATCACCAAGAACAGGCGGCCGACTGGATTGGCCGGGGAGCCTGCTCCCAGGCGGCCCCAGGATGAGAGCACATCTGCTGCCGCCCCCACGGTGGTGATCGGTCTGAGCTTGACTGAGGCTGTTGGCTCGAGCTCAGAGGAGCCCCATGCTGCTCCGCGCCGGTGGAGAGGGCAGCTCCCGTGACTTCGAGGCCTGCCAGCAGGCTCCTGTTGCAGAGCCCGAGGTGGTGGTCCAGGCGAGGGCTGCCACCACTGCTGCTGCACCTTGCCCTCCTCCAGGTCCGTCCGTCGCCGACTCCAGGGGTGAGGAGACCCAGGCCACTCCCAAGGCCATGACAGATGTGCCGCCTGTGCTGGCACCTGTCTCCCAGCCTGCCCCTTGGGGTCCTTCGGTCAGCGGTGCACGGCCACCCGCTCATGGAGAGAGCCGGAGGGAGGAGGGGTGACGCTATCTCCCCTTCAGGATGGGGCCGGAGAACTTGGTCCTCCGGAGCCCCGAGCTTGTCGAACGCTTAATGGACTTCTCCATCCAAGCATGTGACCGACAAGACATGGTCGGGATGCATGTGGCCGATGTCTTCAAAATCTTCTTCTCCCAGCTGTATTCGGTGAGTTCCTTCACCTCTTTCATTTGTTCTTCATTTCATTTTCATTCATTCATTTTTTCCCATTTTTCTTTTGTTTTTTTTTGCTGATCTCTCCTCTTTTTTGTGCAGATTGGTGCTGAGACCCTCTATATCAAGAGCCATTTCCAGAGCGGGGAGCGTCTCGAGCAGCAACGGGCCGTCGAGATCGAATCTTTGAAGGCCGACCTGAAGAAGAAGGTCGGGGCAAGTGGGGCCCTTGAGCTGAAGATCAAGGATCTCAAAAAAGAGCTCGCCGATGCTGAGGGATGAGCGAGAGGACTCTAGATGGCTTGCGACCTGGAGCGGAGTCGTTCGAAGAAGGTGATCAACGACCTCTCCATCATCGAGAAAAAATTAAACTGGTACAGTGCCGAGGCCGACCGGCACAAGGAGATCGCCTGAGCCGCCCAGGCGGAATTGGCGGCGTGAAGGAGAAGCTTGCCGCTGCTGAGAAAGCGGCAGAGACGGCGACTAGCTCGGTGGAGGCAGCCAGGCTGAGGGCTGCCGAGTTGGAGAGGGTGGCCATCGTGGCCAAGAAGAATGCCGAGAACGCCGTTGCCACCTTTAAGGCTTCAGAGGAGTTCATCGCCGACATCCAGCAGATGGCGTCGGACTCCTTTTACAAGGGGTTCATGTACTTGCGCTGCCGGGTCGAGGCACTTGTTCCTGACAAGGACCGTGGCTACCTCAAGTACCCTTCGGCCACGGAGGAAGAAGTCGATGAAGAGGTCATCACAGGGGGCATAGGCCTAGAGCCTCAGGCACCGGTTGAGGGTGTCCCTTCCGTGGCTAGTGCACCTCAGCCGAAGTCTTCTGATGGCGGGAGCTCTCGGCCTCAGGACCCGGCAGCGAAGCCGGCCGATGCAGAATGCCTCTTTCCTTCTGGTCTGCTTTGCTTTGTACTTTTTATTTCTTGTACTTGTTCAGGGTCTCCCGGTATGTCGGGGGCCCAAAAGACACTTGTAGTTTGTGTCTAATCAATGAAGCTTGGATTTCTTTGTCAGATGCTCTCCCCCCTCCTCTCTCTCTTTTTTTTTTTGCTTTGTTGTTCTTGTTTTTTGTTTTGCATGGAGACACCATAGAGAAGGGCTTCACCTTGCTTGAGTTAAGACACTTGTGGGTCGCTAGGCCCAAAGATGTCATTGGCTGAGAGCCGTGCGGCTCGAAGTCCTCTTGGCTGGAGATCTGGGCTCCAGTCTTGAGAAGGTGTCCTGGAGCTAGGCTCAGGGACGAAGATTGCTGAGAGCTGCTTAGCTCAAAGTTCTCTTGGCCGAGATCTGAGCTCCGGTCTTGAGGTATCCTGGAGCTAGGCTCGGGGACAAAGATTGCTGAGAGCTGCTTGGCTTGAAGTTCTCTTGGCCGGAGAGCTGAGCTCCGATCTTGAGAAGGTGTCCTGGAGCTGGGCTCGGGGACGAAAATTGCTGAGAGCTGCTTGGCTCGAAGTTCTTTTGGCCGGAGGTCTGAGCTCCGGTCATGAGAAGGTGTCCTGGAGCTGGGCTCAGGGACAAAATTGCTAGAGCTGCTTGGCTCGAAGTTCTCTTGGCCGGAGGTCTGAGATCCGGTCTTGAGAAGGTGTCCTGGAGCTAGGCTTGGGGATGAAGATTGCTGAGAGCTGCTTGGCTCGAAGTTTTCTTGGCCGGAGGTCTGAGCTCCGATCTTGAGAAGGTGTCCTGGAGCTGGCCTCGGGGATGAAGATTGCTGAGAGCTACTTGGCTCGAACTTCTCTCGGCCGGAGATCTGAGCTCCGATCTTGGAAGGTGTTCTGGAGCTGGGCTCGGGGATGATGATTGCTGAGAGTTGCTGAAAGTGGTAGTCTCGATGATGTTGTATTTTCTTCTTGTTCTCTCCGTCTTTCCTTCCCCACTCTTCTTCTTTCTCTCTTTTTTTTTTCTTTTTGTTCTTGTCCTTCTTTTCTTTTCTCTTTTTTTTTTTTTTTCTTTTTTTTTAGAGTGGGGAGATCAGAGGAGAGGATGCTGGCTGGACCCCCGTTTTGTTCTCTTTCTTTCCTTCCCCCCTCGTCTTCTTTTCAAGTGGGGAGATCAGAGAAGGGGGCTGTCGGGCTTCCTCCCTTTGTTCCCTTTCTGTCCTTCCCCTCTCATTTTCTTTTCGACTGGGGAGATCAGGGTAGGGGGTTACCTGTCTTGATTACCTTGGAGCTAGGCTCGAGGCCTTCCTGGACGTGGAGTTAGGCCCGGGCCCAGGGGATTGCCTGAGATCTTGGCTCAGGTCTTTGGCGCCTTGGAGCTAGGCTCGAGGCGTTGACGGGAATTGCATGGCCCCGTGATCCCTTGGCATCTCGGAGCTAGGCTCGGAGACATTTTAGATAGGGAGCTTCTTGGTTCAAGGTTCTTTTGGCCGGAGATCTAAGCTCCGGTCTTGAGAAGGCATCCTGGAGCTAGGCTCGGGGACTCTTGGAAGTGGGAGCTGCGTGGCTCGGAGATTCTTTGACGTCCTAGAGCTGGGCTCGGGGATGCTTGGAGTTGGAGAGCTACGTGGCTCGAAGTTCCTCTGGCATCTTGGAGCTGGGCTCGGGGGTGCTGGGAAGTGGGAGCTACGTGGCTCAGAGATTCTTTGACGTCCTGGAGCTGGGCTCGGGGATGCTTGGAGTTGGAGTGCTACGTGGCTCGAAGTTCCTCTGGCATCCTGGAGCTGGGCTCGGGGGCGCTGGGAAGTGGGAGCTACGTGGCTCGGAGATTCTTTGAAGTCCTGGAGCTGGGCTCGGGATGCTTAAAGTTAGAGAGCTACGTGGCTCGATGTTCCTTGGCATCCTGGAGCTGGGCTCGGGGGCGCTGGGAAGTGGGAGCTACGTGGCTCGAAGATTCTTTGACGTCCTGGAGCTGGGCTCGGGGACGCTTTGACCCTTTCCTACAAAACATGTGGATACCCGTGCAAGGGGAAAAACCATTACCATGATTGTTGGTGAGGGAACTTACCTCATCGGGGGCATCTTTGTGGGCTGTAGGCCCTCCTCCCTCGGGGAGCCTAACGTCGTCGAGTTCTTCGAGGTAATGGACCTCTCGTGACGGGACTTAGGCCACCTCGTGGGGGCCTTCCCATGGTGGTTCGCCACCGTCATGCTGACGACCGTGACGTCTTTATTTAGCTTTCTTCTTGTAGCATGGTGGGGAGATTACGCTCGGGGCTCCCTGCCCCCCGAGTCTTTTCAGTGCACGCGCGATTCTCTAGGCGATCACATCCGCTGCTTCCGCGATGGTGCAGCTGTTGGTGGTTGAAGCCTACGGGGGACCGGCGAGCGCTTGGGGGCTGCCCCCACAAATCTTGGGAGGTGGGTCTCCTTGATGAGCTTCTCGATCTCCTGCTCACGGTCGCGATGCCTTTTAATGTCGCGGTCGTGATCGTGGCGAAGGCAACGGCACTCCGTCGCACTATGGCCGGTGAAGGGCTCCACTGGTGGTCGACGTTGCAGTCCGGAGGCTCGACAGCTGAGTCTCACGTACTGACGGACCAGTGGGGGAATCCCACCAGCTGGTGCTCATGCTTCTCCAGGCGCGCTTTCACTATGTGCTGGCGGTTTCGTCAGCAGATTCCCCGTCGAACGGGACGGGGGAAGTGACGTGCTGGAGAGGCCTAAAAAAGATCGCCTGGCTATTGACCTTTCCAACTTATGTCATCACCGTTCTTCTGTGGTGTGTTGACCTGGGGGTGTGAAGGACTTAGTCGTGCCCGTCTTCCCCCCTACCTGGCGCGCCAATCTGTTGCCGCCAAGACCGTCGTGGCCCGTAGCTCCTGCCGACACCGGAGTGCATCCCTCCTGCCGCCCGCCATTCTCGGTTCCCGAATCTCCTCGCTAGGTGCGGCCGCCTCGCTGCCCAGCGATCCTCCTCTCCTGGACCGTGAGATAACGGTTAAAGACCCGTGCCAGGATTTTCGGTCGAGGCACTCCGACGATCAAGTCAGTGACGATCCAAGAAAACAGATCCTCCTGGTCGGGCCCCTCTTGATGGACTCCGTACTAGGAGGAGTAAAAGATGTGCGTGGAGGTGTGAACGTCACAGGGAGAGAGTAATGGCCAGGACAGAGGGATGCTCTATTCTTCCGCCTCTCCTTGTATCCCTCGGTTCCCTCCATTGGTGGTGGTAGTGGCTCTTCGCTCTCTTAGATGGGCTCGCGCTTGTGCTGGTGGTGGTGATGGCGGTCATGGTGGTGCCATGCCCCCTCTCTCTTTTTTTTCTAGCTTGTTCTTTGCCTGTGTGTTCGAGTTGTTGTTTTACCTTCAGGTTCATGGTGAAATTGGTTACCGTTTGGTGCTTATCTCGGGATTCCCCCAGGCTGTTAGACGCACGCGACGGTGTCCCAAGCCCTTTCTTGATTCATGATAAGGTGCATTGTCAGGCACTCCGACACTCTTCTTGGTTGCCTCGTTCTGAGAAATTTGGGGGTGCCTCGAATGGCGGGCCGCCGCCCGCGAGATTCGAATCTCCTGATTAACCTTCTTTTCTGGGTGATCTGAGTGGTTGGTGAGGAATGTAGCATCTCGATCAACGCGCTGCCTGCCTTTCTGGTGTAACTGACGGTGTCAGGCGGTCAGTACGGTCTGGGGGGTGCTCCGGTATGGTCCTCGAGTGGCTCGCCAGTGTCCTAGGCTGGTGAGGACCTCGTTCGGGCTGGGTCCGAGCTGGGACGCAAGGCTCGCTCCATCCTGGGCGCTCCAAGCTCGCGGGGGTGCCCAAGTGGAGGAGGGCGAAGTGCGGGCCCGGTCCGGAGGGTGCGCGCTCGGAGAGGCTCCACATCGGTGGGTGAGCTCATGGCTCGACCTCGACCGCAGGGCACTAACCTCCGAGGGTCTCGCTCTGGAGGGCGAAAGACGGACCCGGTCCAGAGGGCGCGCGCTCGGAGAGGTTCCACATCGGTGGGTGAGCTCTTGGCTCGACCTCGACCGCATGGCACTAACCTTCGAGGGTCTCGCTCTGGAGGGCAAAAGACGGACTCGGTCCAGAGAGCGTGCGCTCAGAGAGGCTCCACATCGATGGGTGAGCTCTTGGATCGACCTCGACCGCAGGGCACTAACCTTCGAGGGTCTCGCTCTGGAGGGCGAAAGACGGACCCGGTCCAGAGGGCACGCTCTCGAGAGGCTCCACATCGACGTGAGCTCTTGGCTCGACCTCGACCACAGGGCACTAACCTCCAGGGTCTCGCTCTGGAGGGCGAAAGACGGCTCCGACCTATATGCCAAGCTCATGAGCTCAACCTGGCGGAGGACCGAGCTCGATCTGCTGCCCTGGGGGAGCTCAGCTCAGCTCGGTAGTAGGATCCGAGCCGGAGGGTCGACGTGGCGTCTTCTCTTGACGTGGCGCCTGCAGGTTTCTCCACGTCAGCAGTCTTGCCACATCACCAACCAATGTCATGCTCTAGGTTCTTCTTCTTCCTCAATAAATCCATTCATATTAAATTTTAAAAATATTATAAAATTGAAAAATTACGAAGAATTAATTTGATTTTAGATCCATATAAAATCTTATCATAGATACTATATATATTTTTTAAGATGTGGAAATGCATGTAATGCTATTTATTTTTTAATTTTATTTAAATTTAAGCCTATACCACTATGTACATGATACATCAAAACTTTAATGAATGGATACTAAATTTAGATCAAAACTATTTTGCAAGCCTTTAAACAGTAATTTAATTTTACAATTGATTTTTTTTATTTTGAAATATTTTTTTTATTTGTAAAATATATTTTAATTTAAAAATTATGTACTTAATAAAATTAATGATTTTAGTCTCATTATATAGATCATCCATAAATTTACAACATATAAAAAAATCATACCAAAATCAAAAATTTTGGCACGATGCTCCCTTATTTTTTTTATTTTCTATGTATTTTTAAATTCCAAAAAGAGAGAGGGTAGGAGAGAAAAAGATATGGGAGAGGAGTAAACGTACCTCTAGTCGATGATTTCACCTCATTCCATTATTTTTTATTATAAAGAAGGGGGTTCTCTGTTGAAGTTTTAGGAAGAGAAGAGAAGTCTTGCGAGACTTTTCCTCTTCTTCCCATATTTTAAAGTCTAAACCGACCTGGTTCAGTGTCCATATAGTTCGATATTGGCTAAACTGGATTGTTTGGTTTGGTTTGGTTTGGCTAACCATGCCAAAGACAATGATACACAACAGTAGTGATAATGAGAGAGTGGAAAGCTACAAAGAGACTCCTTATGATAGATTCCTCTTTAAGACCACCAAAATTAAGACCATGATTGGAATGAATGATCAGATGTGTATTGATCAGTTATATATAGATGGAAAGTTCTTCTATGAGTTATAGAACATGATTAGTATTTGTAAGCTTTGTGACAATAGAAATGTTTTTGTGGAGGAGATGGTGGCAAGGTTCTTATTGTTCTTACACACTACGAAAATAATAGTGTTGCATGTTGACTACATTTCGTAAGTCCAGAGAGATAGTAAGTAGGCAATTTAATGAGGTGTTAGATATAGTCTTATAACTCCATTCTCATCAATTAAAAAATTGAACTAGTACCAGAGAACTCGTTGGATGAGAAGTGGAAATGGTTCAATGTTGGTCAACTCTTTTTCCTTGGTTTGTCATTGTTATGATAATTGTTTGTTAATTGATGATTGTTTGGTTAACCTATGTCCCTTTGTTCATTAAAAAGTATTTGATGGAGATTACTGCCTTGGTATTTGAATTGGGAAAGTTAAGTAGCTATATAAGAGTTCTAACTATTATTATATGATGGGTATTGGGATATCACTAATTGAATCTCTCTCCTTGATTGGAGAAGTGTCGGAGATAACTATTTGGCTATTTTGATTTTAACTAAGGCCTTTTCACTATTATAGTCTCTCGCTTGGACTCTTTTCATGAATTTGGATTTCAACCAATATAAAGCAACTTGCCCTTTAGTAGATTGTGGTGGGTCTGTTGTCCTGCTCGTTACAGTCCTAGAATTGGTATACTAGTACTTCCTCGAGGGAGCACGCCCGCCTTCCTCCGCCGGTCTTGCCATCGTGGTTATGAGGGCTTCTGTCGCTTTCAGCATTTGGCCTGGTCGGGGGTTCTATCGAGCCATGACCCTCCTCGATTAGGAACTTACCTTGGAAAGGAGCTCGACCCCGGCTAGGAGCTCACCTCGAATGGGAGCTCGATCTCGACTGAGAGCTCACCTCAGACGGGAGCTCGACAGGTGGCGCTCACCTGGTGGCTCTGCCTGCCACCTCAACCACCAGCCGCATCTGACACGGACGCCGCGTCAGTGGTTTGCCACATCACCATAGAAATGAATGGCCTAGTAGAAACATCCAACCCTAACACCATTCCATTTTGGATCAAGAAATATGAGCCACCACATAATCTTCTAATAGCTCTCTTGTTAATCACCGGGTGATCCAAAATTGAAGCCACTTCCTGTCATATCCATTGATACCTTACTAGTAATATATAATCAGGAAGCCCAAATTGTAGGTATTTAAAAAGCACTTAAAGATGCTGTTGGATAAAATATTATTGATACGAGGGATAATGATTTCAAAACTTTTATGTCTAATTTCTTTGTATTCGGTACTATTTTTGAGGACTGCCTCCTTAATTTATTTACAATATTGAAATGATGTGTGAAGATAGTTAATATTAATTTAAAAAAGTGACAGATTATAGATCAGAAAGGGATTATGCCAAGACTCGAATTATTAGTTCAACCCCTCATAACACTAGTTAAATCTTTGTCTATAAAAGAAGAGGCATCAAAAGGGGATCCTGAAATACTCTTTCAGTACATCAAGCACATCGAATATATAGATCTAGGTTCCTTAGAACCCTAACTAGTACTTAAGTTATACCTAGATCTAATTATAGAGAAAGAGTTATTAGCTATTAAGGAAATAAGTCATTCAATGGTCCCATATAGAAAATATTATGAGATTTAATCCCAAATCATGGAAGGAATTACAAACTCACATGAAGATTTAAACAGGAATAGGATGGAACTCAAAGAGGTCCAGCTAAAAATGTTAAACTTAGTATTGTTTGAAAGGCAACCCAATTTTTTTTTTTAATTTTCTGGCCTTTACTTTGGTGAATTTCGTTGTTGTAAGAATAATGGATAAGTCCATATAGACATACTTGGCAATATATGATGCATATCTAGTCCAGCTAAAGATATAGCAGGTCATTGTGGAGAAGCTCGGCCAGCCCAATGAGAGCTATGATGATTTCACTACATGCTTGCTAGCTAATGAATCCTGCTATGCTGTGTTTGATTTTGATTTTGTCACTGATGAGAATTGCTAGAAGAGCAAGATCTTCTTCATTTCTTGGTAATGGTTGCGCAACTGAAATTTTGAAATCTATGCATATATTATTATGTTTTAGCCTTCTC
The DNA here is from genome assembly GCA_021397845.1 of Areca catechu. Taxonomy (NCBI): domain Eukaryota; kingdom Viridiplantae; phylum Streptophyta; class Magnoliopsida; order Arecales; family Arecaceae; genus Areca; species Areca catechu. The sequence continues at coordinate 58,275,714 of CM038049.1, forward strand.
TGCTCATTGGTTACCCATATCTTGTTTTCTTCATTTCTTTTTTTTTGCACCAAAGGATTTAAGGCTACATAATTATGTCCTAGTAATATGAAAGATACAACAACTGAATGCTGCATTCATAGAAATTCTTTTGCAACCATCAACATAAAATGATTTTATCTTGTTAGACCGAAATCACTTAAAGAATGAGCCAAACATTAGTCATAACCTAATATTTTATCGAACTTATTTAATTAGTCAACAAGCAATGGCAAAATAAGAGGTGATTTTTTGTTGCTTTGGGATATCTGAAATGTGAAGACAAGTAAAGGTTTGTAGGATTGAAAAACTAAATGTTTTAGCACAAAAAAGTGAATAATCATATGATAAAGATCTAATTTGAGAACTTTTTTCATGGACGAAATCTGTTATGTCATTTTCATCATAATTTTATTATTTGAGTGGATTTGAAGGTAAAGATCTCCAAATTGATCCTACCATTGATCATCTCTTTGAAGGAAACGTAGTATGGTGGCAAGATGAAATTCATTATCCAGTGTAGTATCGGAGTGTTTGCTAGCTCAGGATGTTTCTTAAAGACATGAAATGGAAGATATAAAAAAAGGTTGGGAGAAGATGAAGAAGAAATTAACTGACCATTTTGCCCTTAAATTTCTCTTGGACCTTGTTCTTGGAGTTGCAAGTTCTTTACTGACGACTATGTAAGCAGTTGACCATGGCGGAGCGGCAGAGAGGCGCTCGACTTCGACCGAGGTGGACCCCTCCTGGGCGGACACCTGGCGAAGGAGCAGCAGAGGGGCGCTCGACTTCGACCGAGGTGGACCCGTGTCCGGGCGCCACCTGGCGAAGGAGCAAGAGGGCCCGGCACGACCTCGGCCGAGGTGGGACCATCTCAGGGCACCACCTGGCGAGGGAGCAAGGGGCCGCCGGCTTCGGCCGAGGTGGGCCCCTCCTGGATGGATACCTGGCGGAGCGGCAGAGAGGCGCTCGACTTCGGCCGAGGTGGACCCCTCCTGGGCGGACACCTGGCGAAGGAGCAACAGAAGGGCGCTCGACTTCGGCCGAGGTGGATCTGTGTCCGGGTGCCACCAGGCGAAGGAGCAAGAGGGCCCGGCTCGACCTCGGCCGAGGTGGGACAGTCTCAGGGTGCCACCTGGCGAGGGAGCAAAGGGCCGCCGGCTTCGATCGAGGTGGGCCCCTCCTGGGCGACACCTGGCGGAGCGGCAGAGAGGTGCTCGACTTCGGCCGAGGTGGACCCCTCCTGGGCGGACACCTAGCGAAGGAGCAGCAGAGGGGCACTCGACTTCGGCCGAGGTGGACCCGTGTCCGGGCGCCACCTGGCGAAGGAGCAAGAGGGCCCCGCTCGACCTCGACCGAGGTGGGACCGTCTCAGGGCGCCACCTGGCGAGGGAGTAAGGGGCCGCCGGCTTCGGTCGAGGTGGACCCCTCCTGGGCGGACACCTGGCGAAGGAGCAGGAAGGCCCGGACTGACCTCGACTTCGGTCATGGTGGAGCCAAATCTGACCTTGCTGGATTGTTCTCGTTCTGCCAAAAATTCACGTGGCTCGAATCACACCCGGCGGAATCTGAGACACGCCACGTCATCGTAACGGCCGTAACAGTTGCCCCCCAACCCCCATTCCGTTGAGGCGTCATGGCTCGGAACGTGGGGATTTAATGCGGAGATGACGTGGGGAAGGCGAAGATCTCATGCCATGATTGTCACGATCCTCGTCGCCGTTCCTCGTTGCGCCCAAGGTCCTATGAGAGGCTGCCACGCGTCGCCTCTCCGGTTGCACTTAATGTATCGCTTCGAAAAGGAGGCTGTTTCCTCGTAACCGAAGCGTTGATGTCGGGCGTGCGTCCACGCGGCATCCATCTGGTGGTCCAGAACAGAATGACGGGTACGGTCGCTGTCGATCGAATTTGAAAAGGAGGGGGACTTTTCGGAATGAGGCCCTTTCCCTTTCTCGCGCTCCGCCGGCGGTTTGCAGTAGGCTATCCTTCACTCCCCCGAGTTGCCACTTCTTTTGCACAGTGTGTTTCGGTGAGTGCTTTCGTCTGCCTCCTTCCTCCGTCCCCCTTCCTTAGCAATCTCTCTTCACCACTTCCTTCCCCAAGGCGCGCCGTCATCATGTTTCGTCTAATCCAGACGAGGCCGACCCGTCCCGGCCGAGGACTCCATCGTCTTCCTCCTCGGAAGCGGAGGTGATCCCGGAGGAGGTCCGCAGGCGGCTCCAGCCTTGGGGTATAACCATAGGTGTCCCTAGGGGTCCTAGGTCTCCCCTCGTAGTGGTCGCCCGTCCCATTTCTTCTCTTCCTCCTCCTGCCATTTCTTCTGCTGGTCCCTCCGGTCACGTTTCATCGATGACCGAAGGTGACCTTTCTTTGCTCCGGGCAGCCTATGGCATCCCGGAGTCGATCCATCATTCTCTCCCACGGCCCGGGGATCGCGTCACCTTAAGCGGCCCCGGTCGAATAGCCTTCTACGAGGACTTCCTCCTTGGGGGTCTTCAGTTCCCCTTGCACCCTTTCTTCCTCTCCTTTCTCAGTCACTTCCGCCTGGTCCCGGCCCAGTTGGCTCCCAACGCCATCCGGGTCATCTTCGCCTTCATCGTCTTCTGCCACTTCCATGAGTTCGTTACCCGCTTTTCTCCCTTCATGGCTCTTTTCATCCTGAAGCATTATTCCACCGATGACGGCTGGTGGTACATTTTACCTCGGCCTAAGCGTCTCCGGTCGACCTCCCTTCCTCCATTAAGGGTTGGAAGAACTGGTTCTTTTTTGCCTCGGTCGAGGACGTCGACTGGGCTTGGAGCGAGCCGGATCGGTCCCCGAACCGGAACTCCCAAGTCGAGCCGGCGGACCAGGAGGCCTACTCTTTGCTACTGAGCGATGCGGTCCCTACGCTCGATGTTCTGCTCTCGGAGCAGAACTTGTTCGAGGCGGGGATCAGTCCCATCCGGGAGCCGGGTGAGGCTCAGCCTTCCTTCCTATTCTGCATCTCCCCCCTTTCTCCCCTTTTCTCTTTAACTGGGCTAACCGACCTCCGTTCTCTTTTAGGTATGAAGTTTTCACTAGAGAACCTCCTAGAGGGCACTACGCAGAGGGATGTTGCTGAGGGAGGTGAGCCCGTGGCGAAGAGGGCTCGCACCGAGGCGAGCAGGGAGGCCGTGCCGATGCCCGCCCCTGGTCCAGTAGCGGCAGCTCCCACATCCAGGCCACCGCGGGCCCGGGCTGCCGACGCTCCTGTCATCAGCCTCGACGGGGCCATAGAGGAGGGAGGGCCAGCTCCCTCCCAGGCAGCGCCCGTTTCCACACTGCTCCGACGGCGCCGCCGATGGCTCCAGCTGCCCCGTCGGTGGTAGTTCCACTCGGGGGGATGGTCGCTCCTGCCACCATCGATCTGTCCGCCCCACCGCCGAATCTCACAAGCCGGTGCTCCGTGATCCGTGATCAGGGCCTCACGGAGAGGGTCATGGAGTTCGCCTGCACCTCCCGGGACCGCCGACCGAGGGGCGGCCGGGACTACGTCGATGCCCTGCTCGGGATCCTTCCGTAGCTCTTCACGATAAGTCCCAGACTCGGAACCCTCCTTTTTAAAGTTCCAGTTGGATTCTAACTGACTGACTTCTCTCTCTGGTGCAGATCGGGACCGACGTACTAATGCTGAGGAATTTCCTCGCAGGGTACGCCAAGAAGGATGCCGAGAAGGAAGAGAAGCTCGACAAACTCGCAGCCGACATGAAGGACCTCATGGAGAAGGGGGTCGAGCTGCGGGGTAACAACCAGGCCCTTCAATCCGACCTGGCGCACGCCGAGGGGCGCATCAAAGAATGGAGACCTCTCTGTCTGAAAAGAGGATCTCCAACCAGTGCCGCGTGGAGGAGGACGCCGCGGAGAAGGCTCGCCTCCGAGCTCAGTCCCAGTCACTGGAGCGCCGGGTGGAGGAGGCTCGGAGGGAGGCGAACGCAGCCAAGGAGCGGAGCTCCTATGTCAACGGGCTACTGGAAGCTTCAAAGCGGGAGGCGCAGGAGGCCGTCTCGAAATTTCGGGCCTCCGACGAGTACATCGCGGAGGTTCGGGAGGCTGCCGTGGACTCCTTCCTGAAGGGGTTCCATGTGTGCCGGGAGAAGGTGGGCTCCTTCTACCCCGAGCTCGACCTCAACGGGGTGGTTCTCGGCGATAGAAGGCAGGAGCCCAGCAATGAGGCTCCAGTTGCAGCAGGCGACGCAGCTGCAACTCCAGAGCAGCCCCCCGAGCAGCCACCGGTCGACGGCGAAGGTGGAGAGCGCGCGCCCCCGCCCGAGGACAGTGCCACTGCGCCAAATTAGCTTCCACTTGTACTTCTTCTTCTTCTTTTTTTTTCTTTGAGGACTCCCGGCCTGTCGGGACTCCTTCATTGTAATGTTATTTCAAGTTTAATGAAGAAACTGCTTTTTGCCAAGTCCCAACTTTGTCTTTCTTATGTTCTCTTCTCTCTTTTCTTTTATTTTTTTGTTGAGATGTTTGCTTCGAGTGCCGAGACTAAGTCCTGTGGTTTGTTCGAGCTGAGCTCGCGGGTAAACTGAGTCCCGTCGAGCCTTCAGATCAAAGTTCGAGCTTCCGGGTTGGACGCCGGTAGAGTAGGCTTTGCGCAAGTCCTTCGAGCTTGTCGGGCCGTTCTCCATGATTGCGTGGGCGAGCTTGACTCTGCCCTGCCTTCCAGACCGAAGCCCGGGACTTCCAGACTGAACCCCGGGGCCACAGGCTTTATCCGAGCCTTGCGCGGCTTGCCGAGCTGTTCTCCGTGATCACGTGGACGAGCTTGGCTCTGCCCTGCCTTTCGGACCGAAGTCCGGGACTTCCAGACTGAACCCCGGGGCTGCAGGCTTTATCCGAGCCTTGCACGGCTTGCCGAGCTGTTCTTCGTGATCGCGTGGGCGAGCTTGGCTCTGCCCCGCCTTCCGGACCGAAGTCCGGGACTTCCGGACTGAACCCGGGGCCGTAGGCTTTATCCGAGCCTTGCGACTTGCCGAGCTATTCTCTGTGATCGCGTGGGCGAGCTTGGCTCTGCCCCGCCTTCCGGACCGAAGTCCGGGACTTCTGAACTGAACCCCGGGGCTGCAGGCCTTATCCGAGCCTTGCGCAGCTTGCCGAGCTGTTCTCCGTGAATGCATGGACGAGCTTGGCTCTGCCCCGCCTTCCAGACCGAAGTCCGGGACTTCCGGACTGAACCCCGTGGCCGCAGGCTTTATCCGAGCCTTGCGTGGCTTGCCGAGCTATTCTCCGTGATCGCGTGGGCGAGCTTGGCTCTGCCCCGCCTTCTGGACCGAAGTCCGGGACTTCTCGCCTTCTTGAGTCTTCGGCCACAGCCGTGTTTGCCGAACTCAGAGCTAAGTGTCTCTTTTCCTACGAGGTGAGAAGAAGCGTCTGAAGTAAAGGAATTTTATTGCAGGAGTTCGAGGAACCTTACATTATTGGTAGTACATTCTCAGATTTGAGGCATTCCAGGTCCGAGGGAATCTGGACCCTCCTAACTCTTTCAGGTATAGGCCCCATGGGGGAGAACTTCCGCCACCCTGTACGACCCTCCCAGTTCGGGGAGAGCTTCCCGCTCTCCCGTGGCTGAAATGCTTCAGCATGCCGAAGCACCAGATCTCCTGGGCGGAAGGACTTTGGTCGCACCCGGGAGTTATAGTACCTGGCGACTCGCTGCCTGTACACCGGCATTCGGACTTGGGCCTTGTCCCTCGTCTCCTCAAGGAGGTCCAGGTTCAGCATCACCATGGCGGGGTTCTTCACTTCGTCGTACTGCTCCACGCGCAGGGTGGGTAAGCTGAGCTCAATCGGGATAACCGCCTCGGCTCCGAAGACGAAGTTGAACGGGGTCTCGTCGGTGGCCATCCTCGGGATGGTATGGTAAGCCCACAGGACGCTCGGGAGCTCTTTCGCCCATCTGCCCTTGGCCTGATCTAGCCTCGTCCGGAGGCCTTGCAGGATGGTCCTATTTGTCACCTCGGCTTCTTCATTTGTCTGCGGATGCACCACCGAGGTGAAGTGATGGTGGATGCTGAGGTCATGCAGAATTCTTCAAACTCCCAGTAGTCGAATTGACGTCCATTATCAGTGATTATGGTATGGGGGAGGCGAAACGGCAGATGACTGACTTCCAGAAAAACTTGGCAACGTTTGCTTCCGTGATCCACGCCAGGGGTTCGGCCTCGACCCATTTCATGAAGTAGTCAATGGCCACGATCAGGAACTTCCGCTGTCCGGACGCCTGGGGAAACGGTCCTATGAGGTCCATCCCCCACTAGGCGAACGACCACGGAGCCGAGAGCTGGGAAAGCGGAGTGGAGGGCTGCCACTGGCACCGATCACACCTCTTCACGAAGTCAGCGGCATCCTCCTTCATCGTCTCCCAGAAATAACCTTGGCGGAGGGCCTTATACGCTAGCGTTCTGCCCCCCACGTGATTCCCGCTGATGCCCTCGTGGATTTCCTAGAGTACGAGTGCAGCCTCCGCGGGTCTCAAGCACTTGAGGAGAGGGTAGGAGTAGAACCTCCGATACAGTTGTCCATCCATTAGGACAAACCGCGCGACCTTCTTTTTGATAAGGCGAGCCACCGCGCGGTCTCCTGGCAAGGTGCCGCCGGTAATGTATTCGGCGTACTTGTCCATCCAGCTGGGCTCTTGGCTGACCTGTTGGACCTCCGTAGGGGCCTCGTAGCTCGGGGCCTTGAGGTGCTCAACATGAGCGCGACCCAACAATGAGTCCGGTAGGGTCGCCAGCCGGGAGAGAGCGTCTGCACGAGCATTTTCCCCGTGGGGTATATGGGAGACGCTGAAGCGCCGAAACCCGGCCGCGCTCGTTCTAACGAGCTCCAGGTACTTCGCCATTTGAGGGTCGTGCGCACCGTATTCTCTGGAGATCTGTCCGGCCACCAGCTGGGAATCAGTGAAGGCCTTGAGGTTGGCCACGCCCAACTCATGGGAAACTCTCAGCCCGGCGAGGAGCGCCTCGTATTCCGCCTGGTTGTTAGTTGCGGCGAACTGGAAATGGAGTGCACATTCGGCGACGACCCCATTGCCGTTGACGAGGATGAGACCGGCTCTGCTCCCGTCGGAGTTCGAGGCTCCATCCACGTGAAGGATCCACGCATCCTCCTCGGGTCCTGGTTTCAATTGCTAGTGCAGAGGGTCCTCCTCTGTCCCCTTGCCTAGGCCTGCGCACTCGACCAAGAAGTCGGCCAGCACTTGCGCTTTCATGGCCGACCTTGGTCGATAAGCGATATCGAACTCGCTGAGCTTGAGTGCCCACTTTGCCAATCGTCCTGATGTGTCGGGTCGGCTGAGTATCGCTTTCAGCGGCTGATCAGTCAGGACGGCAATGGGATGTGCTTGGAAATAGGGCCTGAGACACTGAGCAGACACTATTAACACAAAAATGAGCTTTTCGGGCCGGAATACCTGAGCTCCGCATCGCGGAGGAGTTTGCTTGTGTAGTACACCGGCCTCTGGACTCCCTGGTCGTCGGTACGAACCAGGACCGAACTGACGGCCTCCGGGGTGACCGCCAGGTAGAGGACGAGCTCCTCTCCTTCTTTGGGCCTGAAAGTAGTGGGGGCGATGCAAGCATCTTCTTCAGCTCGTCAAACACCTCCTGGCACTCCTCGGTCCAGGTGAAGTCGCTCATCTTCCTCAGCACTTTGAAGAAGGGCCGGCAGCGGTCGGCCGACCTCGAGATAAACCGACTCAGAGCTACTATCCGGCCGGTGAGTCGTTACACTTGCTTCTTGGAGGTGGGTTGCTCCATGTCCAGGATGGCCTGGACCTTTTCCAGGTTGGCTTCAATCCCTCTTTGGGTCACCATGAACCCCAGGAATTTCCCGGTGGAGATGCCGAAGGCACACTTCGCCGGGTTCAGCTTCATCTGGTAAAGTCGAAGGTTGCCGAAGGTCTCCGCCAGGTCGCCAACATGATCCGAAAGGGGCTTGCTCATCACCAGCATGTCATCCACGTACACCTGCATGTTGCGGCCGATCTGGTCTTTGAAGACTTTGTTGACCAGTCGCTGGTATGTGGCCCCGGCGTTCTTGAGGCCAAATGACATCATCTTGTAATAGTAAGTTTCGCGGTCGGTGACGAAGACGGTGTGCTCTTCGTCTTCCGGGTTCATTCGAATCTGGTTGTACCCGGAGAAGGCATCCATGAAAAAGAGGAGGCGATGCCCCGAAGTGGTGTCCACCAGCTGGTCAATCTTCGGAAGAGGGAAGCTATCCTTCGGGCAGGTTCGGTTGAGGTCGGTGTAGTCCACACAGATCCTCCACTTGCCGCTACTCTTCTTTACCATGACCACATTCGCCAACCAGCTGGGATATTGTACCTCCTGCATGAAACCGGCGGCGAGGAGCTTTTCCACCTCTTCGTTGATGGCCCTCTGCCTTTCCACGAAGCTCCTCTTCTTCTGGCAGACCGGGCGGCACCTCGGATCCACGTTCAGCCTGTGGGTGATGACCTCAGGGGAGATGCCCGGCATGTCGGCCGCGGACCATGCAAACACATCCGCATTCACGCGGAGGAAATCCAGCAGGCGGGCCCATTCCTCCTCCGGGAGTTGGGCCCCCACCTGCACAGTCTTCTGAGGGTCCGAACCGAGAGGATATGCCAACAGATGTTCCACGGGTCCTCCCCTAGGTTCCTTCTCCCTTAAGTCGAGGTCGTCGACGTTGGGGCCGAGCCCGGCGCCTCGGGCACCCAGGACCGTCTGAAGGCAATGCTGGACTGGCTGGATCGTCCCCCTCATCACCCCAGGCCCGGAGGCCGTGGGGAATTGTACTAGCAACCACTTCGTGTGAAATCATGGCGTCCAGCTGGTTGAGCCCCGGACGCCCGAGGATCGCGTTGTAAGGCGAAGGGAGCTTGACGACGGTAAACGTCATCATGACTGTGGTCTGTCAAGGTGGGGATCAAGCGATGACCGGGAGAGTGATCTCCCCTTCGACCCCCACCAAGTCCCTAGTAAAGCCCACGAGAGGGGTGTGCACCGGCCTTAGCTGATCATGAGACAGGTTCATTCGGGAGAAAGCATCATAAAAAAGCACGTCAGTGGAGCTTCCACTATCCACCATAATGCGATGTACAGGGTGCTTTGCGATGGTCATCTCGACCACCACAACATCATTATTTACATTCTTGTTTTCATTCTCCTTTTCGAAAGGGGGTACATTCTCCGGGTCTCCCACCTCCCGGGATCTCTTCACCGCCCGTCCGGTTCCACAAGAGATCATGCCCACTGGCTTCTCCGTCAGGCGATTATCGATCGCGGGGACCGGGGGGAGGGCCGCGAGCAGCTATCCCTCCGCTGGAGCTTCGTTCCGCACGAACTTCCTGAGGTAGCCTCTTTTGATTAGCTCCTCGATTTTCCGCTTCAGATTGCGACACTCCTCCGTGTCGTGGCCATGCTCACAGTGGAACTGGCAGTACTTTGACTTGTCGCGGGTACTTCTTGGGTTCTGAGGGGGAGGTCGGCGGAGGTAGTGCTCGCCCTCAATTTCCATGAGGATCTTCATTCTAGGAGCAAGGAGAGAGATGAAACTTCGCTCCGGGGTGGCTCCGCCCTTCAGCTTCGGATTTGGACGGGAGTCAGCAGGTGGCCCTGGCCTTCGGGTCCCTGGAACGTCTCTCGGGGCTGGCTTCTTCAGGGTCCTCCCGTCCAGTTCTCGCTGGGTGCGATCGGCCTCCTCCGCTTGGATGTACTTATGGACACGGAGGAGGAGCTCGGAGTACATCCTGGGGGGTTTCTTGTCCAGGGAATAAGTCAGGCGGGATGTCTTGAGCCCGCGCTTTAAAGCCAGCATGGCAACGGGCTCATCCAGGCTGTAGATCTCCAGGGCAGCGATCTTGAAGCGGGTGATGTAGTCCCGAAGCAGCTCCTGGTCCTGCTGGCGGATGGAGAAGAGACTGTCCACCTCTATCAGCACCTTCCGACAAGCGTCGAAGTGCACCACAAACTTTCCTTCGAACTGATGGAAGGAGCAAATGGATCTGGGCTCGAGGCGGGTGAACCAGACTCGAGCAGCCTTTCGGAGGGTAGCGGGGAAGGCAATGCATAAAAGAGCATTCGTGGCCCCCTGGACCCTCATGAGAGCTTTGTAGCTCTCCAGATGGTCCAAGGGGTCGGTGGTCCCATCGTAGGGATCCACCTGCGGCATGCGGAACCGGCTCGAAATCGGCTCCTCTTGGATTTCATGGGAGAAGGGGGGCCGGGAGTCGTAGCCCGTCGGGTCCACCGAGGAGTTCAGCAGGTCGGCAAATCGGCGGGCGAACTCCGCCAGTTTGTGCTCGTGCTCCTCCAGGCGCCTCTCAGCCTGGCGCCTAATGGCCTCGTCCGTGGAATCTTCCACCGAGGCCGTTGGTGAAGGGGGCGCCGATCGGTCTCGGTGGGGGGCTTTGCCTCGACGTCGCTTACTGCGGCACGCTGTCTCGGCATCATCGACCGGGGATCGACTCTCGTGATCCGCCGAACTGGAGTAATTTCTCTTCGCGGTAGTTTGGTGGCTCCCGCGGGGGTTGGAGGCTGCCCGTGGTTTGGACGGCCTACCATGGATGGAGCGCAGGCTTCCTCGCGGCCCCGCGGTTCGAGCCGCGGGGGTCCCTGGCTGGGGCTGCGTGGCCAAGGAGCGCTGCTGATGCTGTAGCTACCGAACTGCTGTAGTCAGGATTTGCAGCTGTTGGATGACAGCTGCAAAAGGTCCGTCCAACGAGGTCGGCTGTTGTGGAAGAGGAGGGGGAGCAAGAAGCTCCCTCTCCAGGCTGCGTGGCCCTTGAGGGGAGGGGACCTCCCCTACTAGGCTGGTGGACGCTTCGCGCCCACGTGTGACCACCATGGCCGAAGCACGCTTCATCCCACAGAAAGCTAGCTCCCACTAGGGGTGTTGTCCTGCCCCCTACCTGGCGCGTAAATCTGTTGCCGATCTCGCTGCCGCACCTATGGCTTCAGAGCCGCTGATTTGGTCAGACCGTCTCGCCCCGAGGTCTCCGGGCTCCCAATCCTGCAAGACAAGGTCAGAAACCCTGGCCGGGGATCCCGGCGAGGGAGCTCCAACGGTCAAGTTAGAAAACGGCGAGAGGGAACAGGGTCTCCAAGGCGGGCCCCCGAAGGAGTCCCAGACTTAGAGATTGTGTTAGCAAGAAAGGTCTTAGGAAGAGTAGAAATCCGGCCAAGTTCCTTTACCGAGCTTGCGCTAAGGGTCTCCTCTCGGGATCTTGGATCCTGCTCTCGGTGCTTTTCCCTTTTCCAGCCTCTGTTTCTTGCCTACCTGGTTGTTCGCTCTTCCCATCCTTTTATCCCATCACGCTGCCTTCTGGTTCGCCGCCTTTGGGAGGCCCCCTCTTTGCTTTCACCTCCTTTCCTCCCTCTCTTTCTCCTTTCCCTTTTGGGTTCAAGAACCCGGCGACCTCCAAGCCTTGCTTGCCGGGCCTAGCGAGGAAAGGGTAGAGGGAGGACGCCGGCCAGACCTTGGGCCGAGTGCGAGCACTCTCCTTCCCAGGCACCGACAACGCCCATTAACGGGTCCTGTCTTGTCAAGACTTCGCCCCTCGACTGCGGAACCTGTCGGGCCGATGTAAACGAGGTTTCGCGTGTTGCTGTCGACCGTACCAGCGCTCCTCTCGGGGTGCGGCGCGTGCTACTCGAGGGGCGGTCTCGGAATCCGTGCTCCTGCTCTTCAGTGGCCTCACTGCGCTGGTTAGCCAGCCTCGACCGAGGTGGACCCCTCCCGGGCGGACACCTGGCGGAGCGGCAGAGAGGCGCTCGACTTCGACCGAGGTGAAACCATGTTCGGGCGCCACTTGGCGAAGGAGCAAGAGGGCCCGGCTCGACCTTGGCCAAGGTGGAACCGTCTCAGGGCGCCACCTGGCGAGGGAGCAAGGGGCCGCTGGCTTCGGCCGAGGTGGACCCCTCCTGGGCGGACACCTGGCGGAGCAGCAGAGAGGCGCTCGACTTTGGCCGAGGTGGATCCCTCCTGGGCGGACACCTGGCGAAGGAGCAGCAGAGGGGCGCTCAACCTCGGCCGAGGTGGGACCGTCTCAGGGCGCCACCTGGCGAAGGAGCAAAAGGGCCCAGCTCGACCTCGGCCGAGGTGGGACCGTCTCAGGGCGCCACCTGGTGAGGAAGCAAGGGGCCGCAGGCTTCGATCGAGGTGGGCCCCTCTTGGACGGATACCTGGCGGAGCGGCAGAGAGGCGCTCGATTTGTGGGCTAAGGAAGGGTATTGAAATCCCCACCTTATTTTATTTAGGGTTTGTGCCCTTAAAATGATTTAAATATGCTATGCACAATGGAAGGGAAACAAAACAAATTTAAATTAAAAACTAAACTAAGATAAGCTAAGCTAAGATGAGATAAAATAAGATGCTGAAAGAAAAATAATAATTTAAACTTACCTGGCTTCCAGCACTCACCAACTTTAAAAATAAAATAGATTAAACTAAAGTTAAAGCAAGAATTTAAAACATAATTAAAAACAAACCAGATCCCGGCAACGGTGCCAAAAACTTGATTGTGTATTTTCTAATTTTACTACAAGTGCATGGTGTGCAGAGTAGCACGTCCAATGAGTACGGGTCGATCCCACGAGAAAATGGGTTTTCAAACTGTGTTCTAACCCTAGCTTAGAGAAGCTGACAAAAATGAGCATAATTAATCAAATGAGAGGAAATATATAATTTAAAGATCTAGGGCTTTTGAATCCACTAGACCAACGATTTAGAAATTTATTCTAAGGATCTCTTTAATAAATCTTTCCAACTTCTTTCTCTATTAACCAAGTATGAATTATGAAGAGATTAAAATCAACTATAATTCATCAAGGTTTTACAAAGAAAGAAAGAAACAAAAAAATAAATATTGAGCCTTTTGTCTTTCGTCCTTCTTGTACCGAATCAAGCATGAACTATGAAAGGATTGAAATCCAACTATAGGTCATTAAGTTTCTTGACAAGAAGTTTAAAAAAGAAATATAAACTCTTAAAAATTAAAGTCCAAAAAGAAATTCCAAGAATGACTTCTAATCATGGTCTAGCTTCATCGCCAACCCCAGAAGGATTTACTTAGCCAGACATGATATTAAAATTTTAAAAATAAAATAAAAAGATATAAAATTAATTATACTACTTACAGTAATATAAATTACAAAAATTAAATATGCAAAAAATAAACTAAATTAGTTGCTGGAAATTAAATTGCATGATTTAAATGTAAAAATAAAAACTATCCTAATTATAGAAATTAAATTAACCTATTTGTAGACATTAATAAAATTGTAATAAATTAAATTAGACTTAAAACATAAATTAAAATGACTAGAATATAAATAAAAATTTTAAAACTTTATTACTAAAATAAAATAATCATTCATAAAAAAAATAACTTTTAAGTTATTAGGAAAGCTTAGAGTTGAAACAAGAAAGAAAATAAATAAAACTCTCGGGATGCTCTAATGCTCGGCTTCTGCTCTCCCCGAAAAGAATTGCGCTGCCTCCCCGCACAGGTCTCATATTTATAAGCCGAAGAAACGCATTGAGCCTGGGAAAATTTGCGTTGGACTCCTCTCTTGGTTACTTGCGGGTCTCTACTCTCGTTCCTGTAGCAAACTCCATCATCGCATTCTTATCCATATCCACTCGCACTTCTTCGGTGCTATCCGTGGAGAGTCCGCAGAGTCTGTGGTTGATCTCTCTTCATTTCTTTTCCCATTCGGACATCCGGACCGACAAGACGAGATGCAGCAATGAGAAGATGGTTCGGCTCTTGAGCAGAGACAGCGATAGTGAAGAGGAGGCAGCGGTGGGCTCGTTAGAAGTGGTGTGGTTGTTTGGGAAGAAGATGGGAAGAAGGCGACCGTGATGAAACCCATGGGAAGACGGCAGCAGATAGAAGATAGGCGACCATCTGCAACAGAAAGGAGAAGATGGTGCTCGGCTTGGAGAAAGACGCAGTGAAGGGTAGACGGTGAAGCCCGGAGGAAGAAGGTGAATGGCCGGTGTCCGATCATGGAGGGAGACGGAAGTGGCTTTTCCGATTCTTCCCTCTCAACGGTGGCAGCAGCAGGGGCGACGGGTTGCAGTGACAGAGAATGGAGGATGGGCACGTTGAAGCATCGGACGGTGATTTCTGTAACGACCCAGGCCAACAAAAAAAAAAAAAAAAGGAATCCAGGGCAGAGAGACATGAGTCGGAACAGGGACGCCCGTTCCCTCTTATCCACCCGGAAATCTCGCTAGAAGAGATGTCGGACCACCATGAAGGGCAAGGGCAGGGTCGACTATAAGTTGGGATGGGATGGGGACCTTTGATTTACAGGTTTCTTTTCTCCACGGCAGGGGAAAATCTTTGGTCCTTCCTATAAATTTCTTTCCCTCCCAACTCCCATGGAGGATGATCGAGCTCTCCTTCAATGGCGAGCACACGTTCGACATCTTCTTCCGCCTCCATGTGCTCCTTCGTGGCATTCATCTGAGGGGGGATGGTGGATCGAGGAAGGAAACAAGAGGGGATTTTCCTTGTTTTGGGGCTGTGCAGGAGGGAAGAGAAGAGGCGTACCCCTAACTTCGGCAACGACAAACGGCCCGATGATGGGAGGAACGATGTCGACGATGGTCTTGGTAGCTGCCGGACAAACTAGGGAGAGGAGGTGGCCGAGGGGGGACGGTGGTCGTTGTGTTGATGAGGGAGGACCTTCTCTTCCGTGAAGAAGGAAAAAAAAAACAGAGGAAAGAAGCCTCTCTTCCGTGGAGAAGAAGAAGAAAGGAAGAGGGTAGAAGAGAGGAGAGGAAGGAGAGGAGAAAAAGAGAAGAAGAAAGAAAGAAAAAAAAAAAGAGGGGGGGAGATTTTGGGTTCCGCACAGACGATGGGAGGAGAAGGGAGCGTGTGGGAGGAGAAGGGAGCGTGAAAGAAGAAAGAAAAAAAAAAAATGAGAAAGAAGGAAAAAAAGAAAAAAAAAAAAAAAAAAAGAAAAGAAAAAAAATGAGGAGAGAGAAAGGAAGAGAGAGAAAGAGGAGAGAGAAGGGAGAGAAGAGAGAGGAAGAAGAGAGAATCAGAGATTTTTTTGAGATTCATGAAAATTGAAAATTTAGATTTTAATAAAATTATTTATTAATATAGGGAATCAGTATTCTGAGCAGGAAGGCGTCGCATAAATTTCGGGTACAGTAGACAGTTAATTCTTGAGAGGTAAGGATCTCTGGACCTGTTCACTAGTTATATATACATATTTATTTCGACATGGTTTGATCCGTGTGCATATTCATTGGTATGCATGATTTATTTTGCATGGAATAGTTTGACTTTTTACATTGATCAGTACGATTATTATTGTTATGAGCTATATTCTTGTATTACATATTTTATCAAATAAAATGATATTTGTATGTCTTGGACCGTGATACCGGTCAGTGAAAGAGTTAAGATTTCATGATTTGACATCATGATATGATTTTATAAGATGAGGTGAAATGATAAAGTGTTAAGTAAAAATGGTGTTTGGACTAGCCATGCCACGGTGGTACCATGGTTTCTTAATGTGCCAGTCACAGGCTAGAGTGTAACAAATTGTGTACCAGTCACAGGCTAGAGTGTGACAACTTTGTGTGCCAGTCATAGGCAGGATTGTGACAACAGTGTGCCAGTCACAGGCGGGATTATGAAACAGTGTGCCAGTCACAGGCTGGAGTGTGACCGTGGCTAGTCCAGAATCTTAAAGAAGGATGATTAAATTGAAAACATAAAAAGGAAATATGAATTTTTCATGGTTTTATCATATGTGGCAGTTGAGTTATTTTGTTGCATGACATGATATACTCTTATATCTTTGCTATTTTTAAATTATTATTATTGATGGTGACTATTTGGATACTTTACTGGGCTGTAAAGCTCACTCTCTATTTCTTGTTTTTCCAGAGACTCAAGATGCATAGCAAGGATGGGACTGGGCATGAGACAAAATGTTGACATTTAATTTTATTTATTTGTTTAAATAATATCAGTTTATTTGAAGTAAGTGATTCTTGTGTACCTAGGCCTTGCATGATCTCTAAGATAAAATTTAGGATTTGTGCGGCCAGTCGCGTAGCGGAATTCCGGTACTGGATCCGGGGCGTGACAATTTCTTCAATTTTTTCGACCATGAAAATCTTCTCTGGCCGGTGAGGAGGGTCCCGGCGACAAGAAAGGGAGCTCCGGCATCTTCTCTGGCGAGTTCGTGGCTTGGGGAGGCCTGTGGTCCACGGGCAGGGATCGTGGACCAGCTACAATTGCAGCCATGGACCGGGCTACTGTTTCATGGACCAATTGAAGTGCTTTAATTACCGTGCTATAACTTACTAATTCCTTCAAAAATCATTTTCTAGCTCAATTAAAGTCCAGATTGCACACCGTTTGCACCGTTGGATCTCAAAAATTGTGCTCTTCATGTTGATGGAGTTCAATCATCTAAAACACTATATAAAAATATAAAATTTAATCAAATAAGAATAATTTAATATATAACTTAATGCTTTAATACTTAATTTTTATGCATTTATCACGTGACATTTGAGTTGTTTCATTGCATGAGATGATATACTCTTATCTCCTTGCTATTTTCAAATTATTACTATTATTGGTAACTGTTTGGAGACCTTACTGGACTGTAAAGCTCATAACTCCTATTTGTTTTCCTTCTCATAGTTGTGTAGGATAATCGAGCTTGGTAATAGATTGGATTCATGGTGAAATGATGCATAGCAAGGATTAGGCTGGGCGTGAGATGGAACATCATTATTGTTGAGATAGTTTAGTTTTAATTTTTCGGTTACTGATGCTTGTTGTGAGCCAGTGGACCAATTAATGACTTTGACTTGTATAATTGAATGCTTAGTTATTATTCAATTGTTTATATAACATTGGTTTATTTGATGTAATTTTTGAAGTAAGCGACTCTTGTGTACCTGGGCCTTACATGATCTCTAGGATAAAATCTAGGACTTGTACAACCGGTCACGTAGCCGATTTCGATGCTGAATTCAGGACGTGATACATTATATCCAAAAGCTAAAGAGCCGGTGATTGTGAGTGATGCAATTGAAATTGCAAATCTTTATCAACTTATATCATATTGAAAATTCATTTACTCGTTATGTAGATTAATTTTCTAAAGATTCTTTGTAATATAAAATTATAAATGAATGCATAAATATATTAATATTAGCACGATGTTAGTATGTTAATATAATTTGACTTTGAAAAGTGTCCAATTTTATCAAAAAAAAAAGTCTGATTGCTTAATTTTGAAGTGATATCAAATTGTTAAGATCCTTATAGACCTATTGTGAAGTTTAACGACATATCTGCTCAGGAATTTAGGAAGACTAGGTTAAATTTGTTTCTAAAGTGCAATATTTTTGGGGAAAATATACTTTGCTATTTAATATTTAGGTAGAAGTCAAAGAATCAAGTATATAATCAAAGAGTCACGAGTAGTGTAAGAGTCATGTAAAAGTTTAAAGGTCATGTTTTGGTGTTCCAAGAATTACATTAAATAGTTAAGAGTCCTAAAAGTCACTTTTGTATTTATTAAGGTTGGGTTCTTAAGTTCTTTTATGTAATCATAAATATGGGGATGAGAGGTTAATGTAAAACAGAGTACCAGATAGGGTTATTGTAGAGAAATCCATTTGTAATATTTTTATATATTTCTTGTCTCCAATTTTGATTGTTCTTCTTCTATTTTTGGTGCGATTTTGGGTAGTGTGAACTTTGTGTTCCACTGTTTTGAAGAGGAATTTCCAAGCTCAAGAAATCCACTATTCTTAACAATTCAACTATTTTTTCTTTTAACCAATAATATAAACTAAGAGAGTGTTTGGTTAGGGAGAGTTAGGGGTTTGGGAATGGGTGATTTTCATTCTAATCATTTGGTTGGAGAAAGTCTCATTCTAAGTCCGATTCCAAGATGGAATGGAAATGGTGCAATCATCCTAAAACCTAATCCCGACTCTCCCTTAAGAATTCAAATCTCTATTCTAATTCTGATTCTGATTTTGGTCAAGGGATATAGCCATCTTAATTCCCATTCCAATCCAATTTTGGTCGTGAACCAAACACTTCCTAAAAGATAAGGAAGACTTTAGGTCAGATTTAAAATAAAAATAAAATATAATGGTTAAGGAGAGATTGGATTTGTTAAGGATTTAAAAAGAACTAATTGTTAAGGAATTTAATTATCATCTTTATTTTTCATTTTATCGATAAATTGTATTTATAATCTAGGAAGAGACCAAGTAAATATTTTAGAAAGAGATAGCTATTAAGCAATTTAATAATTGCTTTTCTCTTTTTATCAGCTAATTGTAGGTCGGAAGAGTTTAAGGATTTTAGGAAGAGTTGACCATTGAAAAATTTAAGAACCACTTTTATTTCCTTTCTGAAGAGACCAAGTCAGATTGAGTTTAAATAAAATTCATTTGTTAAGGATGTGGGAAGGTGGATTTAATTGCAGGGTTCTTCATAGCTGATTTTTTGTGAAAAAAAAAGCAGAGTTCATATCATAGAAAATAACAAGCAATAGGATAGGTATTAGCGAGAGCAAATAATCAGAAAGATTGATAAGAATAAATTATGGAAATGAAAAAAGAAAAAGTATGTAAAGAACAAAACTATAATTAGGATATTGAAAAAAATTATTAGATATTTACAGAAAATGAAATGCTATAATACAGACCCACAATTTTACACAGTCAATCATAAAGACACATTGAAATCGCTGGTCAGAGAAGAGGAGAGAAAGAGAAATCAAATAGGAATAAATTACTTAGTGGTCTTTTTTTTTTTTTGATGAAACAAAAGGGCAGGGGGATAGAACCCCGGTGTAGCTCCCCATTCTGGCTCCCAGCCCGTTAGACGATATTCGATTCATGCCGCATTTTTCCGCGTGCCTTCCCCACCAACCGGTGAGTACGTCAACCTAACCCCACACAGCGCCGAAGTAATAACCGCTCCGCCCTCCAGTCACGTGTGCCCAGAAAATCTCAAAATTTAATCGAGCCATCCAAGGGATCATGCCTCGAACACGTGACTAAAGAGTAATTTACAAGGACGGAGCCGTGCTTTTACCAACCGCGCTACCACCGTAGTGGTACTTACCGACCATCTTTGAATGGCATTTCTTTGAGAGAAGATGCACACCAATGGCTAGGAGAGAAGTGGGATATGTAACTATGATATTTAATTCGAAGGGATCGGAAGGGGGGAGGGGGGTGACCGAGGGAACGCGGGGGAGGATTGTGGTAAGCTAAGGGACATAAGCTTCTAAGAGATTGTGGTGCATTAATTATGAAAAATAAGTACCAAGTGAAATTTAATTTTTAAAATTTAAAAGCTCTAACCTGCCTTACCCAGCTAGATGAAGTTTTATAGATATCTAAGTTGGCCATGAGGTTTAATTAAAAGTCTTGGCGATACACTCCCAACCATTTAGGAACTGTGACCCAAAACATAATTAATGATTTCCAAAAAATCATCAAATTTAGGTTCAATAAAAAACATGGTATCCAATCTACTTACATATCTTCAAATTGATCAAATTAGGTGCCAGGAGGTCTAATTGGATCTGCAAATCATTACCCAAGATATATGAAATATGGAATTGATGGGTAATGTTTTTTTTTTTTTTTTGATTAACTGGATTATTCAAGATACAATCCTGGAGTGAGTACATCTGTGAAACCCGGGCTTGGGCCAAAGTCGGCAAGCCCAGCCGAATTCGGCCCAAGTCACAAAAAAAAAAGGAATGAACGGAGTTTGGGATGGAGACGGAGAATAGGGGAACCATCGTTCTCCCCTATCCGACCGTTGTTTTTGCCGGTGAAGTCGGAGGAAAGGCCGTGGGGAGGAGGGATTTTCGTCGGCGTCATGTTTGGGGTGGTTAAGGACTCCGATCGGCCAAGTTTTTTTCCCGTACGGCGAGGAGAAGTTTCGTTCTTTTCTTTAAAATCCAAATCCCTGGATCTTCTTCCCCCTTCACCCGCCAACGAGCTCAGAGTCTCCCATGGTGAGGACGATCGCCATGGATAGGATTGAGGGACTGGTTCGTGGATAGAGGGGAGGAGAAGATTTGGATGATGGAGCATGCATATCGGGCCTTGTCGTCGTTGAACGCGGGCATGGGAGCTTCGATGGGGGGGTTCGCTTGTAGAGGAGGCGGTTGTCATCGAGGAAGCGGAGGGGGATGAGAGTCCAGAGGTGGCGCCATCGGAGTGGAGAGGGTGCTGGTCTGGGCGGAGACGATGGGAGGAGAAGAGAATGTGAGAAAAAGAAAAAAAAAAGAAAAGGGCCTGTTCCGTGGAAAAAAAAAGGGAAAGAAAAAAAAGGAAAAAGGAAAAAGAAAAAGAAAAGAGAAAAGGAAAAAAAAAAAGAAGAAAGAGGAGAGAGAAAGTGAAGAGAGAGAAAGTGGAGAGAGAAGATGAAGATAGAGAAATAGGAGGATAAACTCATTTAAATATTGGAAGGGAGATCGAAAGGTTTTATTATGAAAATTCATGAGGTTATGATTTACGGGTGAATCGTAGAAGGAATTTGGGTAAAAGGTTTGGGTTTACAATTATCCTAGGATTATTGATTAAAAAAAAATTGTTATTGTACCTGTAGGGAGGCAGCCTTCTGAGCAGAAGGGCTTTATGCGGGTTCCGGGTATGGACCAGTATCAGTTATCTTTAGTGAGGTAAGGAATTCTGTATTGATCATCCATTTATGCATATATTTTACATGGCCTGGTTTGATCTGAGCATATATATATATATACATTTGCACGCATGGTGTTATATCGCATGGCATAGTTGATTTCTTGTGATGGATATTGTGGTTTTATTGTTATTATCGTTGGTATTTCATGCACCATGTTTTAAAGGAAATTGATATCCGGATGGGTTGGACCATGATACCGGATTGCTAAATGGATTGGACCATGATACCAGATATCAAGTGGGTTGGACTACGATATCGTTATTAAATGGGTTGGACCATGACATCGGTTATCGAGTGGGTTGGACCACGATAATGATTATAGAATGGGTTGGACCATGACACTGGTTATTGAGAAATCATAAAAGATATGTTTTGACAAGTGTTAATGAAGTAAATATGGTATTTGGACTAGCGATGCTATAGTAGCACCTGGTTACACAACCTGAGCCACGAGCTTTAAACATGGGAGCCGGCCACGGGTGGTTAGTACGTGGGACAACCAAGCCACGGGCTTAGTACGTGAGCAGGACTGACCACAGTTTGGATGGTCGCTTTGCGGTTGCCAGTCATGGGCTGGTACATGATCGTGGCTAGTCCAAAACCCTAAAGATAAAGGTTAATTGATGAAAATTCTAAAATAAAAATATAAAGTTATCAAGGTTTTATCATACATGAGGCTTAGATTATTTGACTGCATGACATGATATACTGGTATTTTACTATTTTTAGAAATGTATATTATTATTGGTGTGATCATATGGAAACCTTACTGGGCTGTATAGCTCACCCCCTACTTTTTGGTTTTTTAGAGACTCAGGATGTGTAGCAAGATTTAGGCTGGGCATGAGACGGAACATCGACTTTTAGTTTGTTAGTTAGTTTTATGTAGTTTTTCGGTTACTGATACTTATTATGGATCAGTGGACCATTAGTAGTTTGATTTGAATAAAAGAATTGTTTAGTTATACTTTTAATTCATGTTGATACAATTGCTGTGATTTTAAATGAATGACTCTTGTGTGCCTAGGCCTTGCATGATCTCTAGGATAAAACCTAGGATTTGTGCGGTTGGTCACGTAGCCGATTCCGGTGTTGGATTCGGGGCGTGACAACAGCAAAGAGAATCAGACAAAAGAATATCCCTAAACAATGAAGGCATCTTCGCTAACTGAGACTAAGAGACTTCGTCCGAATGATTCGCCACAAAAGAAGCCACCCAATCTACCGCCGAGTTGGCTTCACGATAGACATGCCTAACGATGATCCCCGAACATCCCTGCACTAGTGTGATGATATCCCAAATCTGAGGGTAAATAGGAGTATATCGAAAAGCACTGCGGATTCAAGGAATAACCGTCAAAGAGTCCCCTCAATAATAAGATGGTCAAGATGAAGACCATCCTGGCATACCTGATCTCCGCCCAAGCTCCATGAAGCTCAGCCATCGAGACAGTAGGGTCAAAGAGATGAGATCCCCCCATCGCAAGAAACCTTGCTTCCGATGCCCGGATAATAAAGGCAGCACCCCCACTCTTACTTCTGACACTCCTATCAAAGCTAACTGTGGCATAAGTCTGAGGAGGGGACTCCCAGGAAATAAAAACCCGATGAGGGACTCGAAGAGCAGAACCGAAATCCCAGATCTCGAATAATCCACAGTCAAACCCTGATACTCCTTGGAGTGAGTCCTACCTCTCTCAATAATGAATCTTGTCGAACAAGTGTTAGAGCTGAATATCATAGCATTTCGGGTAAGCCAAATATGATACGCTAGATAGGTCAAAAACACCGGAGAATAAGAGGAGGGAGGAGAACGAAGGAGGTGCAGAAATGTATCAACAATATCCTCACCATGATACAACAAACTAGCGCAACCAGCTAAGCACCAAACCCACCAAGCTCGCAGATAATAAAACAATGCATGCCCTAGAGACTCATCATCCACCCCATAGATTGGGCAGGAAGGAGAAAGATGGATCCCTCGAAAATACAGAAGAGATCTCATAGGGAGCCGCCGCCACGCCACCTTCCAAATAAATAACCTCACCTTAGGGTGCACTGACAGGGACCAGATCCATGCGCCTGAATACCCCTCCGAGTCTTCGGATAATAAATGAAATAGAGATGAGGCAGAGGAGCTGTAGAAGAAAAAGAAGATCTCCAAACTCTAACATCTGGGCAAGGGCTCTCTGGCATCCCAATAGATAAGACTCCCTCTCCCAACACATCACCAAAATACCGGGTAACTACAACCGGATCCCACCTGTGCATCCTGGGGAGGAGAAGATCAGCAATGGTTATGGAACCCGAAATATTACTAGATAGAAAAGTAGGCCACTTGTCCAAGGCAATATCTGAAATCCAGGGATCAGACAAAATCTTGACTAATTTGCCATCCCCCACAATCTATCTCATTTGATGCATAACATCCAGAGCCCTCCTAACCATCTCCCTCCATATAGCAGACCCATGTCGAGAGTAAAATGCCTCCCCCACCTAAATGGACTGCATATCATATCTATGATGCATGATGGAGGACCATAAGCTATCAGGAGTCAAGAAGAGCTAGGTGACATGACGCGCCAAGAGTGCCTCCCTCCTAGCAACAAGTGAAGAATACCCAACCCTCCATCCTTAACTGGCTAACAGACAAACTGCCAACCTAGAAGATTAACTTTCCTGGACGCTCCATTCAATCGCCATAAGAAAGCCCGAATGATTTGCTCAGCTTTAATAACAATAGTCATAGGGATGACCGTATTGATGAGCATATAAATTAGTAGGGAAGTAAGGACTGACCTAATGAAGGTGAGCCTGCCCATCGAGGATAGAGCCTGACCCTGCTAGCCCTCCACCCTATCATTAACAGCCTGCAACACCATACTGGAAACATCTCTGCGAAGAGTACCACCAGAGATAGGAATATCCAGATAATATAAAGACCCCTCCTCTCCAATCCCCAGAATAGAAGTGATCAAATTTTGTTGACAAGCCGAGATCTTTGGGTTGAAGTGGATCTCCAATTTAGTACGATTGACCCTCTGCCCCGACGATAAGCAATAAGAATGGAGCACTCTCCTAAATCCCTGAGCTGTAGTCTCAGATGCCCTGTCAGAAA
This sequence comes from Areca catechu, assembly GCA_021397845.1. NCBI lineage: Eukaryota > Viridiplantae > Streptophyta > Magnoliopsida > Arecales > Arecaceae > Areca > Areca catechu. Next base: position 58,299,596 of record CM038049.1, read on the forward strand.
TAAGCAGTCATCTGCAAATAGAAGTACGAGATCGGGAATACTGTAGGAGCAGCAACATATGGCTGGATTCTCAATTTTCTAATAGAATCCTGCAATGCTCATGAAAGAGTGTCAATACAAATAATAAACAGATAGGGAGAGAGGGGATAACCTTGTCGCACCCTAATAGTAGAATAGAAAAACTCTGACGAAGAGCTATTAATGATGATAGAAAATGAAGAACTGATAATACAAGCCATAATCCTAGATATCCAGAGGGGATGGAAACCAAATCCACAAGAAACTTCTCCAAGAAGTTCCACTCCATGTGATCATAAGCCCTTTCCATGTCAAGCTTGATAGTCATGAGACCCCGTCTAGCTGGAGCTTTTCGCAAATCATACATAAACTCCTGAGCCAGCAGAACATTGTCAAAAATATTTTGACTACCAATGAAAGCCCCTTGCTCTGGAGAGATGAGATACGGTAGAATAGGCTTCATCCTATTAGCCAACAACTTAGAACACATCTTGTAGAGAGTGCTACAAAGGCTGATAGGTCTAAAGTGAGAAGGATGACAAGCCTCCAAGTATTTGAGAACAAGGGTGACATAAGTCCTCTTTCAGAAATCCGGTATCTGGCCAGTTGAAAAGAAGACTTGAACGCAGAAATAATATCATGTCTAATGATATTCCAATATCTCCTGAAAAATAGAGGGGGATAACCATCCGGACTAGGCACCTTGTCCTCCTTCAAGGACTATAGAATAGCAGTAACCTCAGACTCAGTTACAGGAGAAAGAAGGGCATCATTTTGAATATAGGAAACCAGCACCTTCGGGGAAGACACATGGAGAGGGTGAGGAGACTCGATGGTGGCCCTCCATCTAGATCTGAAGGAGTCAACCTCCCACCTGATATCTTCTTCATCCTCAAACCATTGCCCATCATCAGACTATAAGGCCATAATCCGGTTTCTATGCCTCCGAACAAGAGTGGCCTGATAAAAGAAATGAGTATTTCTGTCCCCCTTAGCCAACCACTTCACTCCGGATTTCTGCCTCCACAGGGTCTCCTGCTGACTAAGGAGAGAGTGATAAGGACCATATTTTTTCGCAAGGAGTGCAAATCACCATCTTGCAGTGCCCCATCCCTATCCTTTTTCACCGGAGTTCATGGATAACCCTCTCAACCTCCTCTAATCTGGTAAAGATGTTCCCCACCTCCTCCCTATTCCATCTACGAAGCCGTCGCTTGAAGAGTTCCAGCCTACGAGTAATCCAATATTGAGCATCTCCACGCACCGGCATCTTCCAAACCTCCCGAACCACATCCCAAGATGTCGGATAAGAGAGCCAGATCCTTTCAAATCTGAAAGGAGCATGAATAGGGGCTTGAGGGAAGGTAGAGAGGAGAATAGGGCAGTGATCAGAGACAACTCTGTCCAGTTGACGTACCACAAACTGAGGATAAAAAATTGGGGTAATGTTTTTAGTGAAGGCTGAATTGATGGGTAATGTTGAGAGAATTGGACCGGCTAGTGAATCAAATTAGATGGGATGAATTGGGGTTAAGACCATTCATATTAATTTGATGGAGTTAGCAATATAAGTTAGCAACATGAACTTATTCAATAAAACTTAGTATTGGTCAATAAGAGATCAGATTAGATAGAAGAGTGGGTGAATTAGGTTCAAAAAGAAGTTGGCCCCCAGGAATTGTATCAGAATTGGTGTATTAGGGTATGAAATTAGGGAAAATAGAACAACTATATCAATTGGCTTAAGTAGGCTAAGTGGGGATGCAATTGTAAAATTAGAGAGAGGATGAAATTGGATTTGACTAACCTTGGGCTATTAAAGCAATGGAAGAGGGTTGAATATAACTTAAAATTTTAAAATCTTAAAAATATTTATGTTTCATATAGGAGCACATTTCCAACAATGAAACACCACTTCAAATTTATTTTATAAAATATTAATCAATATCTTCACAAGATTCTTATTCAAATTTCTAAGAATAATCATATTTTATATTGGAATAACTATACACCTAAATCCAGTTTAAAATAAAGTATTATTTAAGGTTAAAAACCAAGGATAGATTTGTAATCCCACTCTTACCCATCACATGTGTTATTTATAGATGATGAATCTCCCAAATAACTCATAATATTTTCATTGCATACGTAATTATCAGTGTTTGACTTATCTTCAAACTTGATTTTGTAGAGCAACTGGTATCCTAACTTGCTCATTAACTAGTAATAATGCACCATCTTCCCCAAAATAACTTAGTATTTTAATTTAATTATTATCACATGGTGAGATTTTTCCACAAGTTACTTGGGTAGCATGTCAACCAGTATCTTGACTTGCTCATAACCATAATAAAGTACAACATTGAACTTTGCTTATAAATTCCAATTTGATCCTTGTCGAACACAACTTTGATTTGAATTATTATTTCTTCATACTATTAAAATATTATTTCTTCTTAATAATATAATTTAGAGTTTCTTAGGTAACTACATAATAATTGTCACAAATGCTGTGCTTTTTCGATATAAGATTGCGGCACTCCTAAATGACCTAATATCATTTAGTTCAGCAAATAATCAGGATAGGAGTGTGGATGCAAACTTTTTCTTTTAAAAAAAACTAAAGTCATGAAATTTTCGGTCACGGTAGTATGGCAACCATTTCAACTTTCTTTTACCATCCAATGTGAGACTATACTTTCACACACTTTTCCCAAAAAAACCCCTGTTACAAACAACCCATTTAATGCAAAAGATGAAAAGCTGTGAGCTTATAGATCAAGCAAAGCTTTGAGATAGAGCCGTGTTTATAACAAATCAAGAATAAGCAAAATTCTAATTCCTTAAATTTGCTAAATAAATTATGCATAGTCTCTTGCACCTATGAGTGCAATCTTCTGAGCTCAAACCATTTTAAATTCAAATAAGTTCAAGCTTTGTCTACTTAGTGAATGACCAACACCAACTCTATCTACGTGGATTGAATCTCAGAGTTTATTTTTATTTGGACTCCTAGTTTATTTGTTTGGTTTAAACAATGAGTCTTGAGTTAGTCTAGTTTTAGTTAAAGTCTTGGTATTTCCATCATGTATGCCAGTAGAGGACTTTGATATAAATAAATAAAAATTCATCAACGTTGTGTGGTTGCAGCAACATTTTTGTTCTTCCCATCTTCCAAAATTCCTGTACGTCGGTTTTGGATTCTACAATCTTGGTATCAGAGCCGGTGATATCCCTGATCCACTGTGCATCCGTCTCCAAACTTTGCTGTTGTTTGGAGAGCCTTGGAGAACGTGAGCTGCTTCTTGGATGGCGTGTAAAATAGGGGTAGCTTATACGTGAGAAAGAAGGAGGTGTTTTTCCTTTGCCTTGAGAGCGTGAGCTCTTCCTTGGACGACGTGTGCAGGAGTTGAAGAAAGGAAAAGGGCGTGCGGGCTTGTACGTGGGAAAGAAGGAGGTCTTTTTCCTTTGCCTTGGAGAGCGTGAGCTTTTTCTTGGACGACGTGTGCGGGAGTTGAAGAAAGGAAAAGGGCATGCGGTAGAGGGGAAGCACAGGAGGTGTTTTTCCTTACCGTGGCTTGCGGTTTGGTTGTGAGAGAGGAAGGAAGAAAGGTTTGCGGTTTGGTTGTGAGAGAAGAAGGAAGAAAGGTCTGCAATTTGCTTGAGTTAAAAAAAGAAATAAGAGAACAGAAGGTCATGTACGAGCGATAGAGAAGTTCCTCCTCAATAAAAATATTTTTCTTCACATGATTTTATTTCCCCGATTCTTCTTCCCTGCATAAGAATTCCAAGGGAGCTCCATAATCAGCGATTAAGGGCATTCTATATCAATCTGTCATGGATGATCTTCACGTTGTTGGCGGCATCAAGAAGCTCAACAATCAGAACTACAACTCCCTGCATGATTTCGTATATGCAAGGCCAGGATTTGTGGGAGGTTGTAAACGGCAACGAAACACGGCAACTTGATGAAGATACGAACGGGATGCTGCGGAAGTGGAAGATCAAGGCGGACAAGGCGATGTTTGTCCTGAAGACGACGGTCGAAGAAGACGTGCTGGACCATATTCGTGAGTTGAAGACCCCCAACGAAGCTTGGAATACTCTTGCTGCATTGTTCTCCAAGAAGAATGATACCAGGCTTCAACTTCTGGAGAGCGAACTACTATCGGTGGCGCAGCGAGATCAGACGATCGCCCAATATTTCCACAAGGTGAAATCCTTGTGCCGAGAGATTTCCGAGTTGGATCCAGAAGCTCCAATTGGCGATACCAGGATGAAGCGAATCATCATCCACGGTTTGAAGCCTGAATTTAGGAGCTTTGTTGCTGCTATACAGGGATGGCAAAATCAGCCATCGCTTGTGGAGTTTGAAAATCTGTTAGCCGGTCAAGAAGCCTTAGCCAAGCAGATGTGAGGAGTCTCGTTAAAAGGTGAAGAAGAGGCACTCTATGCCAATAGAGGCAAGAAGAACTCTAAGCAGCATGTTATTAAAGGATCTAAGAAGAAGGATGATGAGGTGGAGAATCATCAGGGCGAAGGGAACTCTCGTACAGGAGCAGATCAAGAAACTCTAGCAATGGTAAAAGGTTTGAAGGAAAATGCTACAATTGCAAGAAGAAAGGTCATATGTCAAAGGATTGCTGGTTCAAGAAAAAGGAGGTAGAAAGCAATGTTGCAACCTCAAAAATCGAAGATGAATGGGATACTGAGGCACTTTTCGCTACAGCCGAGGTTGAGCAAGCCTTCACGGTAACAACTGTCACCGAAGTTGATTATGAAAATGACTGGATTGTTGATTCAGGGTGTTCAAATCACATGACCGGAGACAAGGAGAAGCTACAGAATCTGTCTGAATATAAGGGAAGCCGGGTGGTGGTGACAGCAAATAATTCAAAGCTACCATTGCTCACACTGGCAATGCAGCAGTTGATCTTCCTTGCAATAATAGTGAGGTGCCGCTCCATAATGTCTACCATGTTCCAGGGATGAAAAAGAATCTTCTCTCTGTGGCACAGTTGACATCTTCTGGCCATGTTGTTGTGTTTGGCACACAAGATGTCAAGGTGTATCGGGATCTTCAGATTGTCCAAGAACCAGTGATGAAGGGGCGGAAATTGGATTCAGTTTATGTGATGTCTGCCCAAACCGTCTATGTAGACAAAACCCGAAAAATGAAACAGCTGATCTTTGGCATATGCGACTGGGACATGTCAGCTACTCCAAGCTCAATGTGATGATGAAGAAGGCGATGCTGAGGGGCCTTCCACAGCTTGAAGTAAGGACTGATACGGTTTGTGCTGGATGCCAATATGGGAAAACACATCGGCTGCCTTATGAGGTGTCCAACTTTCAAGTAAAGGAGCCCCTACAAATGATTCATTCGGATGTGTTTGGACCAGTCAAGCAGGCTTCCATCAGTGGAATGAAATACTTGGTGACCTTTATTGATGACTTCTCAAGATATGTTTGGATTTATTGCATGAAGGAGAAGTCTGAAACCTTCTCAAAATTTCGAGAGTTCAAGGAAACTGCAAAAGCGGAAACTGGAAGAACTGTCCACTGTTTACGGACAGATAACGGGGGAGAGTACACCTCAAAGGAGTTCCTGGATTTTCTTCAGAAGTGCAGAATTCGCCATCAGTTCACTTGCACCAATACTCCACAACAAAATGGCGTATCAGAAAGGAAGAACAGGCATCTAGCTGAAATCTATCGGAGCTTGCTTCATGCAAAGAATGTACCGGGTCGATTTGGGCTGAAGCAAAGAAGATAGCAGTTTTTGTGATCAACCGGTTGCCTCAAAAAAGGTTATCCTTTCTTTCACCTTTTGAAAAATTATGGAATTCAAAACCTGCAGTAGGACATTTTCGCGTTTTTGGATCTGTGTGCTATGTGTTTGTACCTGACCATCTACGCAGCAAAATGGAGAAGAAGGCTATCAGATGTATTTTTGTAGGTTATGATAGTCAAAGAAAAGGGTGGCGGTGCTGTGATCCAGTTACAGGAATATGCTACACATCGCGGAACGTGGTATTTGATGAGGCATCTTCATGGTGGTCTGCGGACAAGAAGGAACTGCCAAGTTCGGATGTCTACAAAGAAGATCTAGAACTCTTACATGTTCAGCTTAGTTCACAGCAATTTGAAGTTGCAGAAAGCAGCGGTAATGGCAAGGAAAGAGCTGTTCAACATCCATGGCAGACAGGTGTTTATCAGAGAGTAGAAGAGGAGGACAAGCCGTTACAGCAAAATATGCCGACTGCACTTAGAAGATCAACCAGGATTAGAAAAACAAATCCTAAATATGCTAATGCTGCATTAGTGGAGGATCTGGATACAAGGGAACCAGAGATATTTGAAGAGGCTTCACAGCACTCGGAATGGTTCAACGCAATGAAGGAAGAGATTGCTGCACTTGACCGAAATCAGACCTGGGAGCTGATGGCCAAGCCAAAGGATGTGATGCCCATCTCATGCAAGTGGGTGTACAAAATCAAGCACCATGCTGATGGATCGATTGAGAGATACAAAGCTCGTCTTGTAGTTCGAGGGTTCTCCCAACAGTACGGGTTAGATTATGATGAGACATTTAGTCCTATTGCAAAGCTCACAACAGTAAGAGTTCTCCTGGCTTTGGCAGCAAGCAGAGGGTGGAATTTATGGCAAATGGATGTAAGAAATGCTTTCTTACATGGAGAGCTAGACCAGGAAATTTACATAGAACAACCGCTGGGATTTCAGAGTTCTGAGCACCCTGAATATGTGTGCAAACTTCGGAAGGCACTCTATGGTTTAAAGCAGGCACCGAGGGCTTGGTACGGGAAGATTGCTGAATTTCTTATTCACTCTGGATACCAGGTAACTTCTGCAGACTCAAGCCTGTTTGTTAAAGCTAGTGAAGGGAAAATAGTTGACGTATTAGTGTATGTGGATGATCTAATTATCATCGAGATTTTGAGGAGGAAATTATTCGAACCAAGGAAAACCTGTCGATCCGTTTTAAGATGAAAGAACTAGGACGACTGAAGCATTTCTTGGGTTTAGAAGTTGATCACTCTGATGAAGGGTTGTTTCTACATCAAAGGAAGTACTCCGAGGATTTGTTGAAAAATTTGGGATGCTCAGTTGCAAACCGAGCACAACACCAATGGAACCTGTTGCCGTTCTCGTCGCCGCGCCCGTGCCGCGGATCAGCCGATCCTTCCTGACCGCCTGGCGAGGGAGCCTCCCTTCCCGCGGAGAACCTGCAACAAAGGGGTTAGAGGACCCTGGCCGGGGATTCCGGTGAGGGGGCTCCGACGATCAAGTCAGTAGACGACGAGAAGGAACAGACTCTCCCCCCCAGGCCCTCTAAAGGGTCCCAGATTTGGAGAGTTAACTGGTGAAGGGAACGCGCCGGGGACCGGAATCTCGGCTGGGCCTGCTTGCCGAGCTCACGTCCAGTATTCCCCTCTCGGGATCTCTGGTTTCTCTCCCGGAGCGAGGCCTTGTGCCGGTGCTTCCTCCTTGTCCACAAGCTAGTAGGCTTACCTTGCAGTCTCCAGATTCTTCCCTCTTTATCTTCCTCCGTCGTGCGCTTGTCCTTTTCCTCCTCGAAAACTCCTCTCCCCCGTCTTCCTTTCTTTCCCCTTTTTGGTGAAGGAGGCCAGGCGGCTTTCCGACCTCGTCCGCCGGGCCCAGCAGGGAGAAGGCAAGGACAGAAGAGAAAAGGAGGGAGGGCGGCGCTGGCAGAGCGGCCAGTCGTCAGGCCTCGGGCTCCGTGAGAGTGCTCTTTTCCCCGAGCGTGGGCGCCATCCGTTTACGGGGCCTGTTCTATCAGGATCGGGTCTCTCGACTGCAGGACCTGTCGGGCCAATGCAAGTGACGTTCCGCGTGCCGCCGCCCTCCGTACGGGACGCCGTCTGGGGTCGGTACGACCCGAGGGATGGCCTCGGGACCCGTCGCTTTCCCCGGGGGGCCTCTCCGTACGAGCGGTCTGACCTCGGCTGAATTGGACCTGTCTCCGGGGGCCAACTGGCAAGAGGCGAGGGATCGGCCGACCTCGGCTTAGGTGGACCCCTCTTGGGTGGACACCTGGCGAGGTGGCAAGAGGTCGCCTGGCCTCGGCCGAGGTGGACCCGTCTCCGGGTGGCCACCTGGCGCAAGGCGAAGGTTCAGCCGACCTCGGCCTAGGAGGACCCCTTCTGGGTGGACACCTGACGAGGTGGCAGGAGGTTGCCTGGCTTCGGCCGAGGTGGACCCGTCTCCGGGTGGCCACCTGGCGCAAGGCGAAGGGTCAGCCGACCTCGACCGACCTTACTCGGGGCGGACTCCTCCGGGCCCGGGCGCAGATGAGTCGGTGGAGGAAATCCGCGCCGAGCTCGACCTCGGCGGGAGTGGTTTGCTTCAGATAGTCGTCGGGCGGTGCGGTCTTGCCGACCCTAGCCTTGAGGACGTGGTGCTGATTCTGGCAGGGAAACTCATACGTGGCTCGCTCGCATTCGGCGATACCTGAGCCTGGCCACGTCACTGTCACGGCTGTAACAGTTGCCCCCCAGCCCGCCGTTCCGTCGGGGCATCGTAGAACGGAACGTCGGGATTAAATGCGGACATGACGTGGGGAGGCGAAGATCTTGCATCATAATTGGCACGATCTTCACTCGTCGTGGCTCGATGCGGCTGAAGTCCTATGGGGGGTCGCCACGCGTCGTCCACTTGCCCGTAATCAATACGTCGCTTCGGGGCAGAGGCCGTTACTCTGCTAACGAGGCGTCGGTGTCGGGCGTGTGCCCACGTGGCGACCATCCAGTGGTCTGAGACGGAATGATGGGTACGGCTGCTGCCGGCTGAGTTTGAAAGGGAGGGGACTTTCCAGAACGAGGCCTTTTCCCTTGCTTCGTGGGGGTTTGCTGCAGGCTAACAACTTCTGCTGCTCGCGCCCGTTGTGCATTTTTGGGTGAGTGTCTTCTTCTCCTTCTCTAGCCCCCCTCCTTCTCTTTCATTTCTTATCTAGTTTCTTTGTCCTTTCCTTCTCCATGGCGCGCCATCGCCATGTCTCTTCTAATCCGGACGAGGCCGGTCCATCCCGGTCGAGGACTCCATCTTCTTCCTCCTCGGATGAGGAGGTAATTCCAGAGGAGGTCCGCCGGCGCTTACAACCCGGGGGTGTCACTATTGGCATCCCCAGGGGGATCCGGTCCCCTCCGGTTGCGCCTGCCGTGCCCCTCCGTTCACTCCCCGCCTTACCTTCTCTTCCGGCTCCGCCATCTCTTCTCGCCGGTCCCTCCGGTCATGCTTCTACCATGACCGAAGGCGATCTTTCTCTGCTCCGGGATGCCTATGGCATCCCGGGGTCTGTCCGTCTGTTTGCTCCGCGGTCCGGGGAGCGTGTCACCATGAGTGGCCCCGGCCGCATTGCCTTCTACGAAGACTTCCTCCTCGGGGGTCTTCGTTTTCCTCTGCACCCTTTCTTTCTTTCCTTCCTCAGCCATTTTTGGCTCGTCCCGGCCCAGCTGGCTCCTAATGCCATCCGGGTCATCTTCTCCTTCATCGTCTTCTGCCATTTCCACGGGTTTGTTGCCCGTTTTTCTCTCTTCAGGGCCCTGTTCACCCTGAAGAAGTGCTCCACCGATGACGGCTGGTGGTACATTTCACCCCGGCCTAGGTGTCTCCGGTTCGACCTCCCTTCCTCGGTTAAGGGATGGAAGAGCCAGTTTTTCTTTGCCTCGGTCGACGACATCGACTGGGCCTGGAGCGAACCGGACCGGTCGCCGAACCGGAATTCCCGAGTCGAGTCTGCGGACCAGGAGTCTTACACCCAGCTCCTGAGTGACGTGGTCCCGGCGCTCGAGGTTCTGCTATCTGAGCAGAATCTTTTTGAGGCCGGCGTCAGTCCCATCCGTGAGACCGGTGAGATTTGGCCCCGCATTAATTTCTGCCCCCCCTCTTTCTTTAAGATCGAACTGTCTGACCTTCTACTTTCTTCATTTTGCAGGGATGAAATTTTCTCTGGAGAACCTCCTGGAGGGGGCGGCTCAGCGGGAGGTTGTAGACGTAGATGAGCCCGTAGCGAAGAGGGCTCGTACAGAGACGAGCCGGGAGGTCGTGGCGGCGACCGTGCCTGGCCCAGCTGCTGCCGTTTCCCCGCCCAGGCCTCCTCAGGGCGGCGCCCCTGGCACTTCGGCCCCGCGGCCTGGCGGCGTTGCAGAGAGAGCTCCGGCGCCTGCTGCTCTGCCCATCGCCGGGCCCGTTCTTGCCGCCAGCCCGACGGCACCGCCAGTGGCGACCGCCGGCCCGTCGGTTGCAGCTCCGGCTGAGGGGGCAGCTGCCGCGGGGGTCGGCCCGAAGGGTCCGTCGCCGGTGATCTCGCACCGAGACTCGGTCATCCTCGACCGAGGACTGGCGGAGAGGGTGATGGAGTATGCCTCCACCGCCCGGGACCGCCGAGCTCGGGGTGGCCGAGACTATGCGGACGCGCTGCTCGGCATCCTGCCACAGCTTTTTACGGTAAGTCTGAGCTTCCCCTTCCTCTTTACTTCCAATCCGAGGCTTTCTGCCTCGGCACTGACATGCGCTGTTTTTGCCTCTGCAGATCGGGAACGATGTCCTCCTACTGAGGAATTACCTCGTAGGGAACGCCAAGCGGGACTCCGATCGGGAGCTGAAGCTCGGCAAGCTTGCGGCCGATGTGAAGGACTTGATGGACAAGGGGGCCGAGCTGCGAGCCGAGAAGCAGGCCCTCCAGTCCGACCTGACACGTTCCGAGGAGCGGAACAAAGAGCTGGAGGCCTCCTTGGCGGAGGAGCGGACCTCCAACCAGTGCCGGACTGAGGAGGATGCGGCGGAGAAGGCCCGCCTGCAGGCCCACTCCCTATTTTTGGAGCGCCAGCTGGAGGAGGCCCGGCGTGAGGTGGCCGCTGCGAAGGACCGGAGCTCCTACATCAACGGGCTTCTGGAGGCGGCCAAGCGGGAAGCGCAGGAGGCCGTCCCCAAGTTCCGGGCCTCCGACGAGTTCACGTCGGAAGTCCGGGAGGCCGCCGTGGACTCCTTCCTGAAGGGGTTCCGGATGTGCCGGGAGAAGGTGGGGGCCTTCTTCCCCCAGCTGGACTTGAGTGGGGTCGTCGTCGGCGGCAGGAAGCCGGGGGGCGAGAGCAGGGTCCCCGGTGCGACCCAGGCGACACCTGTAGCACCTCCGACCAGCGACGCCGCGGTCCCGGCACAGCCCCAGGAGCCGGTCATCGTGGAAGTCGAAGAAGTGGCGCCCGCGCCTCCGACGGACGGCACCGACCCCGCGCCCCAGTGATCGCCGCCCTGTTGTTTTGCTTTCCTTTCTTTTTCTTCTTTTTTTTTGGGGAGTCCCGGCCTGTCGGGGCTCCCAGTTTGTACTGAAAGACTGTGTTTAATGAAGACTCAGTTTTTACCAAAAACTCGTTCATCGTTTCGTCTCGTTCTTTCTTTTTGTTTCTGAGATGTCGGTCTGGAACACCTGAGATAACTGCAGGCCTGGTCCTTTTATACTAAATCGAAGGACGGGGTCTGCAGAGTCGTGTCGCGGCAGGGCAAACCTTGAGCAGGTCCGACTTTGGGCTGCCTTCATGCTCGCGCGGACAACACAGTTTCTGCACCATCTTCCGGGCCGAAACCCGGGATCTCCGGACTGAGCTCGATGCCGCAGGCTTTCTCAAACCTTGCGCGGCTCGCTGAGCTGTGCTCCGGGCTTGCGTGGGCGAACTGGGTTTGGCGCCACCTTCCAGGCCGAAGCCCAGGATCTTCCGGACTGAGCTCGATGCCGCAGGCTTCCTCAAACCTTGCGCGGCTTGCTGAGCTGTGCTCCGGGCTTGCGTGGGCGAACTGGGTTCGGCGCCACCTTCCAGGCCGAAGCCCAGGATCTTCCGGACTGAGCTCGATGCCGCAGGCTTTCTCAAACCTTACGCGGCTTGCTGAGCTGTGTCCGGGCTTGCGTGGGCGAACTGGGTTCGGCGCCACCTTCCAGGCCGAAGCCCAGGATCTTCCGGGCTGAGCTCGATGCCGCTGGCTTTCTCAAACCTTGCACGGCTTGCTGAGCTGTGCTCCGGGCTTGCATGGGCGAACTGGGTTCGGCGCCACCTTCCAGGCCGAAGCCCAGGATCTTCCGGGCTGAGCTCGATGCCGCTGGCTTTCTCAAACCTTGCGCGGCTTGCTGAGCTGTGCTCCGGGCTTGCGTGGGCGAACTGGGTTCGGCGCCACCTTCCAGGCCGAAGCCCAGGATCTTCCGGACTGAGTTCGATGCCGCAGGCCTTCTTGTTGAAGTTAGAGAGGAGTGTTTAAAGCGGGGAAGCTTTGTTACAGAAACTGGGAGCCTTACATCACTGGTAGTACATTCTCAGGTTTGAGGGGTTCCATGTCCGGGGGAACCTGAGACCTCCCAATTCTTCCAAGTAACATGCTCCGTGAGGGAGGGCTTCTGCCACCCGATAAGGGCCTTCCCAGTTGGGTGAAAGCTTGCCGCATTCCCGTGGCTGGGAGGCTTCTGCGCGCCGGAGGACCAAGTCCCCGGGACGAAAAACCTTCGGCCGTACTCGGGAGTTGTAATATCTGGCTACACGTTGCCGGTATGCCGCCATCCGGATTCGGGCCTTGTCCCTCGTTTCTTCGAGGAGGTCTAGGTTGAGCATCATCCTGGCCGGGTTTTCTGTCTCGTCGTATTGCTCCACGCGCAGCGTGGGTATGCTGAGCTCGATCGGGATGACTGCCTCGGCCCCGAAGACGAGGTTGAATGGAGTTTCGTCAGTAGCCGTCCTTGGGGTGGTGTGGTATGCCCAAAGAACGCTGGGAAGCTCGTCGGCCCACCTGCCCTTGGCTTGGTCTAGCCGCGTGCGGAGGCCCTGAAGAATGGTCCTGTTCGTGACCTCGGCTTCCCCGTTGGTCTGGGGGTGCGCCACCGAAGTGAAGCGATGCTTGATGCCGAGGTCGTTGCAGAAATCTTCGAACTCCCGACAGTCAAACTGGCGTCCGTTGTCGGTGACCACGGTGTGGGGGAGGCCGAAGCGGCAGACGATGGACTTCCAGAAAAACTTGGCGACGTTTGCCTCGGTGATTCTTGCCAAGGGCTCGGCCTCGACCCACTTTGTGAAGTAGTCGATAGCCACTATCAAGAACTTCCGCTGGCCGGACGCCGGCGGGAATGGGCCCAGGAGGTCCATCCCCCACTGGGCGAACGGCCAGGGGGCTGAGAGCTGAGAGATCGGGTTGGAGGGTTGCCGCTGTACCGTGGCGTGACGCTGGCACCGGTCGCATTTCTTCACGAAGTCGGCGGCGTCCTCCTTCATCGTCTCCCAGAAGTAGCCTTGACGAAGGGCCTTGTACGCCAATGCCCTGCCCCCCACGTGGTTCCCGCAGATGCCTTCGTGAATCTCCTGGAGCACAAGCTTGGCTTCTGTGGATCCAATGCACTTGAGGAGGGGATAAGAGTAGGACCTTCGATACAGCTGCCCGTCCATCAGGACAAACCGCACGGCCTTCTTCCTGATGAGGCGAGCCGCGTCTCGGTCTTCCGGCAGGGTGCCGCTGGTGATGTACGCAGCGTACTTGTCCATCCAGCCGGGCTCCTGGCTGACCTGATGGACCTCCACCGGTGCTTCGAGGCTTGGGACTTCGAGTCGCTCCACATGAGCGCGCCCCAGCATCGTGTCCGGCAGGGTCGCCAGGCGAGAGAGGGCATCCGCGCGGGCGTTCTCCCCGCGGGGGATATGGAAGATGTTGAAGCGCCGGAACTTGGACGCGCCCGCCTTGACGAGCTCCAAATACTTCGCCATCTGGGGGTCGTGAGCGATGTACCCCCCGGATACCTGCCCCGCCACGAGCTGGGAGTCAGTGAAGGCTCTGAGGTTGGTCACGCCCAGCTCGCGGGAGACTCTCAGTCCGGCGAGAAGTGCCTCGTATTCGCTTGGTTATTTGTCGCGGGGAACTGGAAACGGAGCGCGCACTCGGCGACGACCCCGTCGCCGTTGGCAAGGATGAGCCCAGCTCCGCTCCCGCCGGAGTTCGAGGCTCCGTCCACATGGAGGATCCAGGCGTCCTCTCCGGGCTCGTCGGTGCCGACCTCCATTGGCCGGGCCGGGGGGTCCTCCTCGGGTTCCTTGTCCAAACCTGCGCACTCGACCAAGAAATCGGCCAGCACCTGTGCCTTCATTGCCGACCTCGGTCGGTATGTAATGTCGAACTCGCTGAGTTTCAGTGCCCACTTGGCCAATCGCCCCGAGGTATCGGGTCGGCTGAGCACCGCTTTCAGCGGTTGATCCGTCAAGACGGCGATGGGATGCGCTTGGAAATAGGGCCTGAGATGCTGGGCAGACACTATTAGCGCAAAAACAGTTTCTCGGGCCGGGAATACCTGAGCTCCGCGTCCCGGAGGAGTTTGCTGGTATAGTACACCGGCCGCTGGATCCCGTGGTCGTCGGTTCGGACCAGGACAGAGCTGACGGCCTCGGGTAACGGCCAAGTAGAGGGTAAGCTCCTCTCCCTCCTCGGGCCTGGACAGCAAAGGTGGCGATGCGAGCGTCTTCTTCAACTCCTCGAAGGCCTGCTGGCACTCCTCGGTCCAGGCGAAACCATTCATCTTCCTCAGCACCTTGAAGAAGGGACGGCAGCGGTCCGCCGACCTGGAAATAAAATGGCTAAGGGCCGCAACCCGGCCGGTCAGTTGCTGCACTTGCTTCTTGGAGGCTGGCTGCTCCATGTCCAGGATGGCCTGGACCTTCTCCGGGTTGGCCTCGATTCCTCTTTGGGTCACCATGAACCCTAGGAACTTCCCGGCGGAGACCCCGAAGGCGCACTTCGCCGGGTTCAGCTTCATCTGGTGGCGCCGGAGGTTGCCGAACGTCTCCGTCAGGTCGGCCACGTGGTCCGAATCAAGTTTGCTCATTACTAGCATGTCGTCCACGTACACCTGCATGTTGCGGCCTATCTGGTCTTTGAAGACTTTATTGACCAGACGTTGGTACGTCGCCCCCGCGTTCTTGAGGCCGAAGGGCATCATCCTGTAACAGAAAGTCCCGCGGTCAGTTATGAAGGCAGTGCGCTCTTCGTCCTCCGGATTCATCCGGATCTGGTTGTATCCGGAAAAAGCGTCCATGAATGACAGGAGACGATGCCCCGAGGTGGTGTCGACCAGCTGGTCGATCTTCGGCAGAGGGAAGCTGTCCTTCGGGCAAGCTCGATTGAGGTCGGTGTAGTCCACACAGATCCTCCACTTACCACTACTCTTCTTTACCATGACCACGTTTGCTAACCAGCTGGGGTATTGGACTTCTCGGACGAAACCGGCGGCGAGGAGCTTTCTACCTCCTCGTTGATCGCCTTCTGCCTCTCCATGGCAAAACTTCTCTTCTTCTGGCGGACCGGGCGGCAGCCTGGGTCCACGTTCAGGCTGTGCATGATAATCTCGGGCGGGATACCCGGCATGTCGGCCGCCGACCAGGCGAACACATCGGCGTTGGCACGGAGGAACTCCAGCAGGCGGGTTCGCTCCTCTTCGGGGAGCTGGGCCCCGACTTGCACCGTCTTCAGGGGGTCCGAACCGAGGGGAAAGGGTAGCAGGCGCTCTACGGGCCCTCCCCTGGGTTCCTTTTCTCTCAGGTCGAGATCCTCGATATCGTGGGCGAGCTCTGCGCTCCTGGTGCCTGGGATTGTCTGTAGGCAGAGCGGGACCGGCTGGATCGTCCCTTCATTTCCCCGAGCCCGAAGGGCGTGGGGAACTGCACCAGCAGCCTCCTCGTGGAGATGGTGGCGTCCAGTTGGTTGAGCCCGGGACGCCCGAGAATGGCGTTGTAAGGCGAAGGGAGCTTGACGACAGTGAATGTTATCATGATGGTCGCCTGCCGAGGTGGGGATCCGGCGGTGACCGGGAGAGTGATTTCCCCTTCGACTCCCACGGAGTCCCCTGTAAAACCTACTAGTGGGATGTGCACTGGCTTTAGCTGGTCGGGAGACAAATTCATCCGAGAGAAAGCATCGTAAAAAAGTACGTCGGCCGAGCTTCCACTATCCACCATGATTCGATGTACAGGATGCTTCGCGATGGTCATCTCGACCACCACGGCATCATTGTTTACATTGTCATTAGATTCCCCTCCTTGGGAGGGATTACATTCTCCGGGACTTCCCGGGCTCTCTTCTCTGCTCGGCCGGACCCGCGTGAGATCATGCCCACGGGCTTCTCTGTTGGCCGGTTGTCGATCGCAGGGACAGGCGGTAAGGCCGCGAGCGGCTGCTTTTCGGAGGGGGCCTCGTTCTTGACGAACTTCCTGAGGTAACCCCTCCCGATCAGCTCCTCAATCTCCCGCTTCAAATGGCGGCACTCCTCTGTGTCGTGCCCGTGCTCGCGGTGGAACTGGCAGTACTTTGATTTATCTCGGGCGGCTCTCGGGTTCTGAGGTGGAGGTCGGCGGAGGTAGCGCTCGCCCTCGATTTCCATGAGGATTTTTGCTCGAGGTGCGAGGAGAGGGGTGTACCTCCGCTCGGAAGTAGACTCGGCCCTCGGCCTTGGATTCGGGCGAGGGTCGGCGGACGGCCCGGGCCTCCGAGCTCCCGGGGCGTCCCTTGGAACTGACTTCTTCGGAATCTTCCCGTCCAGCTCTCGACGGGTGCGGTCAGCCTCCTCCGCCCGGATGTACTTGTGGGCGCGGAGGAGGAGCTCGGAATACGTCCTGGGCGGCTTCTTGTCCAGGGAATAGGTCAGGCGGGACGTCTTGAGCCCGCGCTTCAAAGCCAGCATAGCGACGGGCTCGTCCAAGCTGTAAATCTCCAGGGCTGCGGTCTTAAACCGGGTGACGTAGTCTCGGAGCAGCTCCTGGTCCTGCTGGCGGATGGAGAAGAGGCTGTCTACCTCCCTTGGCACCTTTCGACAAGCGTCGAAGTGCGCCACAAACTTTCCTTCCAGCTGCTGGAAGGAGCAAATGGATCCGGGCTCGAGGCGGGCGAACCAGACTCAAGCGGCCTTCCGAAGGGTTGCTGGGAAGGCGATGCACAGAAGGGCGTCGGTGGCGCCCTGGACCCTCATGAGAGCTTTATAACTCTCCAAATGGTCCAGGGGGTCGGTGGTCCCGTCGTAGGGGTCCACCTGCGGCATGCGGAACCGTTTCGGGATCGGTTCCGCCTGGATTTCTTCGGAGAAAGGGGGGCGGGAGTCGTAACCCGCCGGGTCAGCTGATGAGTTCTGCAGGTCGACGAACCGTCGGGCGAACTCCGCCAACTTGCGCTCGTGCTCTTCTAGGCGCCTCTCGGCCTGGCGCCTGATGGCTTCATCGGTGGAGTCTTCCACCGAGACTGCAGGTGAAGGGGGCGCCGATCGGTCTCGGCGAGGTCTGGCCCCGGCGTCGCTTGCTGCGATGCGCCGTTTCGGCCCCATCGGCCGGGGATCGACTCTCGTGATCCTCCGAACCGGAATAGTTTCTCTTCGGGGGAGCTTGGCGGCTCCCTCGGGGGTTGGAGATGGCTTGTGGATGGGACGGCCTGCCCTGGATTGAGCGCAGGCTCCCACGCTGTCCCGCGGCTCGGGCCGCGGGAGTCCCTGGCTGCGGCTGAGTGGCCAGGGATCGTTGCTGATGCTGAAGCTGTCGGACCGCTGAGGTCAAGGTCTGCAGCTGCTGGACGATGGCCGCAAGGGATCCGTCCGCCGGGGTAGGCTGCTGCAGAAGAGGAGGGGGAGCCGGAAGCTCCCGTTCGGGGGTGTGGCCCCCTGGAGGGGAGTGGGCTTCTCCCACATGGCTGGTGGACGCCTCGCGACCACGAGTGACCACCATTGCTGGAGAGCGTGAAACCTGCAGAAAGCTAGTTCCCACTGGGGGTTAGTGTCCTGCCCCCTACCTGGCGCGCCAATCTGTTGCCGTTCTCGTCGCCGCGCCCGTGCCGCGGATCAGCCGATCCTTCCTGACCGCCTGGCGAGGGAGCCTCCCTTCCCGCGGAGAACCTGCAACAAAGGGGTTAGAGGACCCTGGCCGGGGATTCCGGCGAGGGGGCTCCGACGGTCAAGTCAGTAGACGACGAGAAGGAACAGACTCTCCCCCCCAGGCCCTCTAAAGGGTCCCAGATTTGGAGAGTTAACTGGTGAAGGGAACGCGCCGGGGACCGGAATCTCGGCTGGGCCTGCTTGCCGAGCTCACGTCCAGTATTCCCCTCTCGGGATCTCTGGTTTCTCTCCCGGAGCGAGGCCTTGTGCCGGTGCTTCCTCCTTGTCCCCAGGCTAGTAGGCTTACCTTGCAGTCTCCAGATTCTTCCCTCTTTATCTTCCTCCGTCGTGCACTTGTCCTTTTCCTCCTCGAAAACTCCTCTCTCCCGTCTTCCTTTCTTTCCCCTTTTTGGTGAAGGAGGCCAGGCGGCTTTCCGACCTCGTCCGCCGGGCCCAGCAGGGAGAAGGCAAGGACAGAAGAGAAAAGGAGGGAGGGCGGCGCTGGCAGAGCGGCCAGTCGTCAGGCCTCGGGCTCCGTGAGAGTGCTCTTTTCCCCGAGCGTGGGCGCCATCCATTTACGGGGCCTGTTCCGTCAGGATCGGGTCTCTCGACTGCGGGACCTGTCGGGCCAATGCAAGTGACGTTCCGCGTGCCGCCGCCCTCCGTACGGGACGCCGTCTGGGGTCGGTACGGCCCGAGGGATGGCCTCGGGACCCGTCGCTTTCCCGGGGGGCCTCTCCGTACGAGCGGTCTGACCTCGGCTGAGTTGGACCTGTCTCCGGGGGCCAACTGGCGAGAGGCGAGGGATCGGCCGACCTCGGCTTAGGTGGACCCCTCCTGGGTGGACACCTGGCGAGGTGGCAAGAGGTCGCCTGGCCTCGGCCGAGGTGGACCCGTCTCCGGGTGGCCACCTGGCGCAAGGCGAAGGTTCAGCCGACCTCGGCCTAGGTGGACCCCTTCTGGGTGGACACCTGGCGAGGTGGCAGGAGGTTGCCTGGCTTCGGCCGAGGTGGACCCGTCTCCGGGTGGCCACCTGGCGCAAGGCGAAGGGTCAGCCGACCTCGGCCGACCTTACTCGGGGCGGACTCCTCCGGGCCCGGGCGCAGATGAGTCGGTGGAGGAAATCCGCACCGAGCTCGACCTCGGCGGGAGCGGTTTGCTTCAGATAGTCGTCGGGCGGTGCGGTCTTGCCGACCCTAGCCTTGAGGACGTGGCGCTGATTCTGGCAGGGAAACTCATACGTGGCTCGCTCGCATTCGGCGATACCTGAGCCTGGCCACGTCACTGTCACGGCTGTAACAGAACCTAATACGAAAATCTACTTTCAAGAAGGCAAAAGTCTGACAGATATCACTATATATCGGTAACTGATGGCAGTCTTATTTACCTCAGTGTTATTAGGCCGGATATTTTATTTGCTGTTGGGGTGATGAGCCGATTCATGCACAATCCAACGAACCTTCATCTGGAAGCAGCTCGGCGAATCTTGAGGTACGTGAAAGGAACGCTCGGTCATGACATCATGTACACAAAGAACAGCAGTTGCAAATTCGAAGGTTATTGTGACGCTGACTACGCAGGTGATCTTGATACTCGGCGGTCAACTACTGGGTATGTATTTAAGCTTGGATCTGGAGCAGTTTCATGGTGTAGTAAGAGACAGCCCACTGTCTCTTTGTCAACCATAGAAGTTGAATACCGAGCTGCTGCAATGGCATCTCAAGAAATTGCATGGCTAAGGCAATTGCTGAAAGATCTGTTTCAGTTGGAAGAAGGTGGAGTTCTCTTACATTGTGACAATCTGTCTACAATAAAGCTGGCAGAAAATCCAGTTTTTCATGCTAGGACAAAACATGTGGAGGTTCATTATCACTTCATAAGAGAAAAGGTGCTGCAGGGGGAGGTTGAGTTGAAATATGTTCGAACGGAAGACCAAGCTGCAGACTTGTTTACCAAGAGCTTGTGTGGCAACAAAGTTGAAGATCATTGTCGTCAACTCGGTGTAGTAAAGAGATGAAGTGCTAGCGTTGAGGGGGAGTATTGAATGACCAACACCAGCCCTATCTACGTGGGATTGAGTCTCAGAGTTTATTTTTGTTTGGACTCTTAGTTTATTTGTTTGGTTTAAATAATGAGTCTTGAGTTAGTCTAGTTTTAGTTAAAGTCTTGGTGTTTCCATCATGTATGCCAGTAGAGGACTTTGATATAAATAAATAAAAAATCCATCAATATTGTGTGGTTGCAGCAACGTTTTTGTTCTTCATGTCTTCCAAAATTCCTGTGCGTGGGTTTTGGGTTCTACGCTTAGCTCATTCACGAGTTTGGTATCTAAGCTCAAACAATTTAAGTATGATAATATGACTTTGACCCTCAAAGTCTAATTAGCAATTCTTTATTAACAAACTAAATGGATTAATCTGAAATTGGACATTTTATTAGAGTGATATAGGTACAATGTCCACATGTAAAACAAGAGTTTGAGCATGGATAATCCATCTAAAAATTTCTGCGGACACTCAAGAAAAAGGAAACAAAAGAAAAAAAGTTTTACGGACACAATTCAGAGTTACAAATAGTTATTTCACTTAGGCACAATTTTTATAAACTTAGTGAATTTCACTACCATGGCCACATAAACCATATCATACACCTGATCTATAAATCGAAAATAAGCTTCTCTGCATTTCTTGTTGAAGAATAATGGACCAAAAACAACCCATAAGCCCATAGCAAATCCTGTCCCGGTGCTTATATTCAACCATTTCATTTTAGATCCTTCTTCATCCATGGCATTATCATCTTGTTCATCTCCTCCAATAGCATCTGGACCTTGGTTTGTTCGATCATCTTTACACTTTTGAATTAATGGGAACCCACAAAGATTAGGATTACCAGCATAGATAGACGGGTCAGTAAAGGTCAGAAACTGATTACCTGATGGAACTCTTCCTGACAAGTTGTTATATGACAAGTTCAAGTAACTCAAAAAAGTTAGGCCATCATACTCGAAGGAATTTCACCGGAGATGTTGTTTCTTGATAAGTCAAGTGACTCCAACTGTTGCAATGCATCGATCTTTTCTGTGATCTTTCCCGTCAAATGATTTCCAGATAAGTTTAAGCTCATGAGTCCAAAAAGGCTGGTCAATTCTTCTGGTATTGTTCAGACAAGTTATTGTCCGAAAGATCCATAACAATCACAAGTGGAAGTAATATGGCATACTCAATGTCTATTCCTTTAAAGCTCACTTGTATGTTTTCATGATAACTAGTATGATTTAATAAAATGGTTCCATTCATCTCCTTTGATACTTTCATGGCAGTAAAGTTTCCAAAGCTAGAAGGGATGGTTCCTGATAAATTGTTATTAGCCAAATCCAGGATTTGAAGAGCACTTAGTCTTGATAGATTAGGAGGAATATTTCCAACAAGTTTATTTGATCGTAAGCTAAGGATCTTCAAAGACCGCAGATTTTCTCCTATCCAAGTTGGTATTGTACCAATAAATCCATTCTGTCCAAGATCAAGAGTATTTAATCTTGCACAGCTCTTCAAGGATAAAGGGAGTTCTCCTGAAAGATTATTATTACTCAAATGCAATGACTCGAGAAATGGTAATGAACATGTTGATGGAGGAACACTTCCAGATAGACTATTGCTTGAAAAATCAATGACAAAGATATTGGAAGAGTGGTTCCAACAATCAGGGAGCTCACCTGATAACATATTGTTTGAAAGATCAAGGGCGCCATATATGAGCCGACAAAGAGACGGAGGAATTTGACCACTTAAATTGTTTGTGGAAAGGGAGAGATATTCAAAATTAGGCATACTTTTATCAATGTCCGAATGAATCACTCCTGAAAGTGAATTGTTCGATAGGTCCACTGTCAAATAAGAAGAATTAAAATAAGGCAAAAGACCCTCAAAGTGGTTAGAACTCAAATTAAAATAATAAAGATTGATGAAGTCTGTAAGATCGGGTATACTGCCAATGATTCCATTGCTAGAGATATCCAAGGTTCGTATATGGGAAAACGACCTCCAAAACCAATCCGGTATGGTGTCTGAAATTCCTGTGCTAGACATATCTAGGAAGGTAATATTTCTTTGCATCCGGAGCCATTGTGGGAATCGTGGTCCCACCTTGCAAGAACCGATAGACAATTCATAAAGCTGAAAAGGGGGATCCAGTCAGGACTCAGATCAGAATTAATTGATTTTGTGACAAATGTAGATATTTCAGTTTGGTGAGATTGGCAAACAGTTCTTCAGATATGACACCCTCCAAAAAGTTGAAGCCGAGGATTAATGAATCTAGCTCCGCAAGTCTTCCAAGACTTCCTGGGATGGTCCCATTCAGCTTATTATTGAAGAGATATAATTTTTCAAGTGCTGACAGTCTTCCAAGTGATGCAGGAATACGACCAGAAATTGAGTTATCATACAAATCGAGGAATTTGAGCATTCTGAAATCTCCCAACCAGTCCGGCAATAACCGCTAAGCTGGGAGTCCGACATGCGTAGAGTCTGTAAGCTGTTTTTGATGCATCCAGCAAACACTTCATCAAATTCATGCAAATTTCTGCTGATATTAATGCGTGACAATCTTAAATGCTGCAGCTTACACAGACCCCCAAGTTCAGTTGGAATTTTGCCTTCAAGAAATTGATTATCGGATAAATCGAGGAACTTGAGCGAAGCTAGATTCTTAATTGCAGGCGGAATGATGCCCCAAATATTATTATAATGGAGATCAAGGTACTCGAGGCTGCTTATGTTGAACAACCAACCAGGTATGGTCGAATTAATGGAATTATGGGAAGATCAAGAACAGAAAGTGAAGTAAAATTCACATGCGGAAGAGAGAGGGAAATGGTGTCCATGCCACAAGAGGGCAAGTGTACCTCAACAATAGAAGGGAGCATGTTTAGTGCTTGCAGCCAGTGAGTGCCTTCTCCGAATTGCACACCCGTCATATCGAGATATCGCAGAGAAGAAAGACGAGAAATCCAGAGAGCATTATCGGTGTTGAGATCATTCCAAAAATACATATAGCCGTCATCATTAAGATAGAAAATATGTCTAAGATCAAGATATTGGAGGCTCGATAGATTCCCAAGCTGGTGTGGGATCAGTCCACCCAAACGAGTTCCGGAGAGGTTAAGATATTTGAGCTGACGGAATGAGCCCATGAATTCTGGGATACGAATACCTCCAAATTTTTGGTTCATGCTCAGGTCAAGGTAATTGAGGTGTTTCAGACCAAGCAAGGAAGGCCTCAACTCACCTCCCAAGGACTGCTTGTATGAAAGATCATCGTCGTCATCTAAGAATAATGGGTATGGGTTGCGAAGGTCTAGCTTGACAACATGGCCCGTCCGGTTATCACACGCCACGCCTTCCACGTGCAGCAGTCATCACCCACCCACGAAGAAAGCCTATTGGCGGGATCTTTGAGGCCTTCTTTGAACCCAAGAAGAGAATTCCTTTCGATCGGTATGCAGCCAGGGATGGAATCTCCATTGAGTTTTCCAACTTGAGCGCACAGAAAAGCAAAAAAGGAAAGTAAAAGTTGGATTCCTTTTAGATCCATGAATTTAGTTGCCGTGAGATGAAGTACCAGGATCTGTTTATATTAGCAGGACAGAGTATCGTCCAATTGCCGTCCATAACACGGTGGAGCTTCCTCCCACACCACACATGACTGGTAGTGCAGTTATAAGTCCGTGGGATATTTATGAAGACCTCTTTGCACACCACGCATGACCCAAAGTGCAGTCAAAGGCTGTGGGATATTTTTGAAGATTTCATTCCTCCAAGACTTAGCAAGACGTACCAAAATCAGTTGTCAAGCTGAAAGAGATCAAAAGAGCTTTGCATTTGTGATACTCCGGCTCAAAGCGCTAAAAAGAGCTTTGCATGACCACCCCCGATGGGATTCCAATTTCTTCTTGATCCCATGGGAACGTGAAATTTGAAAGAACATTGAAGTCTGCCAATGGATCTATAAAAAATAATGATAATAATAAAATAGACAAGTCAGGTCAGATCAAATATTAATAAAATAGACAAGTCAGGCCATATCAAATATAAATGAATCGGATTAGATATGGTTCAAATTTAAAAAAAAAAAATCTAAACCCAAACCTGATTTGTTTATTAAATAGGTCATGTTTTATAATATGAAGCTAACCTATTTAATAAACTACCATTATAACAAGAAAGATTGTACGGTGATTATTTTGACTTTTAGCAACAATATTATTGTGACCATGACTTTTATTGGCAATTACCTAATTGCCAATATAACCAGGATCGTGAAAGGTTATAGCAGTAATTATAGAGATTGCTAGTAAATGTACAAATAATTACAACTATAGATCTATATTATTACAATAATTATTACTAGTAAATATAATTGTCACTACATAGCATCATGTCTAGTATATCTTTTGCAGCAATTACAATTATCATTATAGATGTATATTATTATGATAATTATTATCAGCAAATATAATTGTCGTTATATAGCAATCTATTAAATATATCTTTCATGATAATTATAATTATCTCTATAAATTTATATTATTATCAATAAATATAATTATCATTGAGTTTTCTCTCACTTGCGCATAGATAAGTAAAAAATAAAAGTAAATGTTGGGTTCCTTCTAGATTCATTAATTTATTAATTATGGTGAAATAAATTTGAAGGATCCCTTTATATTATCAGGATAGAAAGAATTTCTCATTGCCGTCGAATAAATTGGCCTCTGAATATTCTATCTTGGAGTGTAAGGTAGAAGCTTCCAATGCGATCGAGCTTCCTTCCACACCGCACATGACCTGTTAGCAGTCAAGACTCAAAAGTCCGTATGGCAGTTGCGAAGATCTATTTCCACACCACGCATGACTTAAATGCTATCAAACGTCTAGGGGATATTTACGACGACTTCTTTCCATACCATGCATGACTTGTGCGTGCTTGTCTAGTGGTCCAAAACGTGGCAAGACTTACGAAAACCAGAGTAAAGTCTAAAGTAGGGCTAGAATTGTAGCGCTTCCCCATCCAATGGGAGGAAGCAAGGTTGCGTACGTGGCAGAGATGAGGTCACGTCAGTGTAATAATGCCATGTAGAATTTTTTTTTTTTTTGATTAACATTGTTTTATATTAAATTATCAACTAAAAATAGTTAAAAATTAAAGATGACACCAACCAAACAGGATCGAATAAAAAGAGATAGGAAAAAAATCAAAACATAAATCCGATCTATTTATTAAATAAATTAAATTTTAAAAATCAAACCTATCTTGTTTAATAAATAGATTACCTAATTTAATCTATTTAATATATTTATTAAATAGATAATCAGTTCAAATTTGAGTTGATCTAATTAACCAAGCCATCCAATCAAGATATAAAAAAAATGATAGAAATTACTGGATCATCACCACTCAGCCCGTACCTCTTTGGCTCTCTGCTCCCGCTCATCTCCAGTCGCGTCATCACCGCTCTCAACGACAGCTCCTTCGACCCTATCTCCACTATCCTGAGCCACTCTAATCCAATGGAGAAAACAGACCAAATTGAAATTATGGTGATAACTCGAAAGCCTTCAATTCCCCAATCTTGACCTCTACCTTTGTCCTTCTGACACTCTTCCCATCTACAGCCGTAAACCTCCAACCCCAGCCCTTATCCTTCCTTTTCTTTCTCCTGCCCACCACGGCACTCCACCCCTACACCTGTTCCTCCATCATCGCCTCTTTTTCCCCAACTTCAATGCCATACCCTTCCCCGATCCCCTTGCCTCCCCTTACACACCTGCTGCAACTCCTCCCAAGCCCATGGTAGCACCTATAAGTCCGACACCATCCCACCTCCCCTTCCTTTAGGCAATCGATTACTGTGCCACTATCCACTCCCTTGAAGGCTTGACCACCTTCTCTCCTTGAAGGTCAGGAAAATAACCAACGAGGCCCTTAGGACTCCCAAGAGGTCGGATTTTTTTTTTTTTTTTATTGAACGGAGCATTCAAGCCACAATTCTAGAATAAATATAATAGAGAGTATGGATATCCCTAAAATATATAGAAACCTCCTTCAAACTGGACTAGAAAATCTCACTAGAATGATTAGCTACGAAAGAAGCCACCTAATCAGCCATAGAATTGGTTTCCCTATAAGCATGCCTAACCACAATCCCCGAACACCTTTGCAAAAGCCTAACTATCTTATGGATAAGAGGATGAGCTGGAGTAGACCGAAAAGCCTATCAGATCCATGAAATGATAGTCAGAGAATCATTCTCAATAATAAGCCAGAATCACTACTAGAAAAAAGGTTTTTTTCAATAGTAAGACCAACCGACTTCAACCGAAACCAGTAAAAAAAAAAAAAAAAAAAGAGATCGGGGAAGGGACGGAATAGGGGAGGAGTGCTCGCGGAAGTTTTCACCGGAGGACTCGGAGGGAGGAGTTGTAATGGGAGTGGGAGTGATCGGCGACCAATCCGGGGTGGAATAAAGTCCGATTTGGTGGAGTTTGCTCCCCAAACGGCAAGGAAAACCACCGGTTAATCCTATAAATTCCTTCCACTGTTGCCGAATCAAATCCATCAATTCCTCCATACCATAGTTGTTTTCTCCGGCGAGCAGCGAAGGGTTTCAACCGCCGGTAAGTTTCTTTTCATTTAAATCTATTTTTTTGAGAATTTTGATGTTTTTTTCTAGGTTTTGGTTTAGTTTGGATTGTTCGCCGTCGCCGCCGCCGCCGCCGCCATCGTCGCCGCCGCCATCGTCGCCGCCTGCCATTGGTCCTTGAGGGCCTGCGACAACCACTGAGTGGTTGCCGGCAGGTGGGTGGCGGGGTGAGAGGCCGGATCGGCCGAAGAAGGAAACGGGGGAAGATGGTTCGGGAGAAAGAAAAGAAAAGAAAAGGGAAAGAAAAAAAAATATGGGGGTGTTTTGTACGGTCGGGAAAAAAAATGAAAATGAAAAAATAAATAAAAATATATAAATAACAATAATAATAAAGGAAGAGAGAGAAAGAGAAGAGAGAAGGAAGAGAGAGAGAGGAGAGGAGAGAGAAGGAAGAGAGAAAGGAAGAGGAGAGGAGAAGGAAGAGAGAGAGAAAGAGGAGAGAGAAAGAGGAGAGAGAGAAAGAGGAGAGGGAAGGAAGAGAGAGAAAGAGAAGAGAGAAGGAAGAGAGAGAAAGAGGAGAGAGAAGGAGGAGAGAAGGAGGAGAGAGAAGGAGGAGAGAGGAGGAGAGAAGGAGGAGAGAGGAGGAGAGAGAGAGAATGGGGAGAGGGAAGGAGGAGAGAGAGAAGGAAGAGGAGAGAGAATGGAAGAAGAGAGAGAATCAAGGGATTTTCTCGAAATTCATGAAATTTGGAAATTTAGTTATTTTAATTAAATTATTTATTAATGCAGGGAGTCAGTCTACTGAGCAGGAAGGCATCGAGTAAATTCGGGTACTGACTAATATTGGATATACTAAGAATAGCGTGTTAAGGTAAGGAAATTTGTACTGATCATTCCTTTATGCTTGAATTTATTATGGTCTGGTTTGATCTAGCATGTATGTTTATATAATTGTACGTATGGTACTATATGACATGGTATAGTTATTTTCTTGTGATAGAAATTATGATTTTATTGTCGGTATTTCATGCATGATGTTATTAAGAAAAATTGATATCCGGATGGGTTGGACCATGATACCGGATTGTTAAATAGGTTAACTCATGAAACTGGATATCGAGTGGGTAGGACCACGATATCGGTTATCGAGTGGGTCGGACCACGATACCGGTTATCGAGAAGTCATAAATGATATGTTTTGACAAGTGTTAATGAGGTAAAATGGTTTTTGGTCTAGCCATGCTATGGTAGCACCGTGGTTATACAGCCTGAGCCACGGGCTTTGTACGTGGGAGCCGACCACGGGTGGATAGTACGTGGGACAGCCGAGCCACAGGCTTAGTACGTGAGCAGGACCGACCATAGTATGCATGGTCGCTTTGTGGTTGCCAGTCATGGGCTGGTACATGACCGTGGCTAGTCTAGAACCCTAAAGATAAAGGTGCAATAATGATAATATTAAAGGGAAAATGTAAAAAAAAAAAAAATCAAGTTGTATAATACATGAGACCTAAATCATATGATTGCATGACATAACATACTGGTACTTTATTATTTCAGAAATTTTTATTGGAATGATCATATGGATACCTTACTGGGCTGTTAAGCTCACTTCTTACCTTTTGATTTTTCAGAGACTCAAGATACGTGATAGGATTTGGGCTGGGCGTGAGACAAATTTCCATATATGCTGAGTTTGTTAGAGTTAATTTCGGTTACTGATGTTGTGAGTCAGTAGACTATTTAGTAGGGTCGATTAAATAATTGGATTGTACTCTTGTCACTTGTTTGTTTATATAAAATTTATTTTAGTTGATATGGTTGACTTTTGGTGCACCTAGGCCTTGCATGATCTCTAGCGTAAAACCTAGAGTTTGTGCGGCCGGTCACGTAGCCGACTCCTGTGCTGGATTCGAGGCGTGACAGAGTGGTATCAGAGCAAATCAGGTTTTAGGATCATAGGATATAAGCTTATCGAGGGAGAGTGTGGGTTGGTTAATATGTGGGGTCGATATTATGTTTTATCAACTGAATGTTAGCTGTATACTAATATTGACTGTTGTAAGTTTTCTATGGCGCGTGGTAGTGGACGTGGACGTGTTAGGAGACCCACAAGATTTGCTGATGGAGCAAATCTTGGGATCCTATAGAGCAGCACGAGGATACCGGAATTCTATCTGGTGATGAGGAACATCCATAAGAACCAACGCCTAATTCCATGGACAACGCTGGTGAGGAGGCGCATCCACGGGAACCGGTGCTAAATCCTTTGAACAACACCCCGGAGACTGGAACTGCAGAAACAGGAACACCGGGAGGATCTGGAGTTCAGCCTGGGGACCAGGTGGGTCTTCCTCAGCTATTACAATATTTAGTGCAGCAACAAGCTACTGTAAGAGCTGATACACTGAGAATAATGGAAGCTCAACAGCAACAGCAGCAATTCATGCAGCAGCTACTATTGCAGCAGCAACCACCAGAAGTTAGAATCCCACAAGAACGATCAATTACTTTGATAGATTTCAAGAAATTTGTGCCACTAGTATTTAAAGGAACGTCCGATCCCATGGAGGCAGAAGGTTGGCTAAAAGCTGTTGAAAAAGTTTTCCAAGCCTTGCGATGTCCAGAAGGGGAAAAGGTTACATTCGCTACCTTTTTATTGTAATATGAGGCAGTTGCTTGGTGGGAGTTGGAGCTTGGGAAACAAGGACCAAATGATACACCTTTTACCTGGACAGATTTCAGAAAGGTTTTCTATGAGAGATACTTTCCTCAAAGTGTTCGGGTACAGAAATTCCGAGAATTTGATCGCTTGGAGCAGGGTAGTTTAACTGTTTCTCAGTATGCTGCAAAGTTTGAAGAATTATCAAGATATGCTCCATTACTGATAATTGATGAAGGGATCTGAGCTAGAAAATTTGAAAATGGACTGAGAGGTCGGATTCAGCATCAGGTGTCTGTTTTCGAGCTTACCACCTATAAGGAAGAGATAAATAAGGCACTGATAATAGAAAGAGGACTGGATGCTGCCCAAGCAGAAAGGGAAAAGATTTTGAAGAAGAGGTCCAGGTCGGGAGGTTATCAAAGTCAAACAAATAAAAATATCAGTGCAAAGGCAAGGAAACCTGATATCACTGCACCAGATGACAAAACTAAACAAAGGGATGATATTCAGTGCTACCGGTGTGGTGGACCACACCTTAAGCGAGACTGTACTTGGCCAGGAGGAAAATGTTTCAATTGTGGAAAGGAGGGTCACACTGCAGCTGTATGTCATCTTGGTCAGGGATCACAGCGTTTAGCACCTCAGGTATCTCGTGATGGAAATCAGCAGGGAGGACAATAGAAGTCAGGTACCCAAGGACGGGTGTATGCACTCACACAGCAGGATGCCAACGCATCAAATTCAGTAGTGACAGGTATGATTAAGCTATTTTCTACCAATATTTATACCATGTTTGATACGGGTGCCATGCATTCATTCATATCTGTTAAATTTGTTAGAGAAAGTAATAAGTTAACCCTTACACCTTTAGAGTTTGAACTCAGTATTCCACTCCAAGTGGGGATATTTTGTGGTTAGTCAAATATGCAAGGAATGTAGATTGAATATTGAAGGTAGAGAGATGGAAGCTGATTTGATAGTCATGGATATGAAGGATTTTGATGTGATCCTTGGGATGGATTGGTTAGCAGCATATCATGCTTCCATCAACTGTTTTGAGAAGACTGCGAGATTTCAGATTCCTGATCAGTCAGAGTTTTATTTTAAGGATAACAAGTTAACCTTTATGAGGAGGGTAATTTTGGCTTTTATTGCCAAGCGACTTCTCAGAAAAGGTTGTGAAGGATTTTTGGCAGCAGTGATAGATATTCAACAGCAGGAGCTTAAGTTGAAAGACATACCCATTGTGAAGGAATTTCCAGAAGTTTTTCTCGATGATCTGCCAGGATTACCTCCTGATAGAGAGATTGAGTTCTCTATTGATCTTATACCAGGTACTGGTGCCATCTCCAAAGGTCCCTATAGAATGGCCCCGGCAGAATTAAAAGAACTTAATGAGCAATTGCAAGAATTGTTGGATAAAGGATTTATCAGACCTAGTGTGTCTCCCTGGGGAGCTCCGGTCCTATTTGTAAATAAGAAGGATGGAAGTTTCCGACTCTGCATTGACTATCGAGAGTTAAATAAAGTGACCATAAGGAACAAATATCCCTTACCAAGGATTGATGATCTATTCGATCAACTACAGAGAGCACAAGTATTCTCAAAGATTGATCTTCGTTCTGGTTATCATCAGTTGAAAATAAAGACAGAAGATGTGCTGAAAACAGCTTTTAGAACTAGATATGGACACTATGAATTTTTGGTTCTACCTTTTGGTCTGACAAATGCACCTGCAATTTTTATGGATCTCATGAACCGAGTGTTTAGACCATATCTAGATCAATTTATAGTAGTATTTATTGATGATATACTGATTTATTCGAGAAGTCTACAAGCACATGAGGAACACTTAAAGATAGTATTACAAATACTCAAAGAGGAAAAGTTGTATGCCAAGCTTAAAAAATGTGACTTTTGGTTGGACAGATTTCTTTCCTTGGCCATGTTATTTCTAAGGATGGTATTTCTGTGGATCCAAAGAAAGTGGAAGCAGTGGTAGAGTGGGAGAGACCTACTAACGTGTCTGAAGTTCGTAGTTTCCTGGGAATGGCAGGATATTATCGAAGGTTTGTAGAAGGATTTTCTCTTATTGCTATACCTTTAACTTGCCTGACCCAGAAACGAACAAAATTTGAATGGACAGATGAATGTGAGCAAAGTTTTCAAGAATTGAAGAAACGGTTAGTCACTGCTCCAGTGTTGACTATTCCTGCAGAGATAGGGGATTTCAGCATATACAGTGATGCATCTCGAAAGGGTCTCAGATGTGTTTTAATGCAAAATGGAAAAGTGATAGCCTATGCTTCTAGACAGCTGAAATCATATGAGTCAAATTATCCCACTCATGACTTGGAGTTAGCAGCTGTAGTTTTTGCCTTAAAAAATATGGAGGCACTACCTATACGGTAGTCGTTGTGAAATCTTTACAGATCATAAAAGTTTAAAATATATATTCACTCAGAAGGAGCTAAACTTGAGACAGAGAAGATGGTTGGAACTATTAAAGGATTATGATCTGAATATCAAATACCATCCAGGCAAGGCAAATATGGTAGCAGATGCCCTGAGTAGGAAGTCTCCAGGTAAGTTAGCATCTTTAATTACTAATCAAAAGCACATTATAATAGATCTGGAGAGGTTTGAGATTGAGGTAAGAATTCATAATTCTGGGACTCAATTAGCAAGTATTATGGTACAACCTATCCTGATGGATAAGATTAAATCAGCCTAGAAGGAAGATTTAGAGCTTCAGAAAATTAGAAGGACAGTTGAGTCTGGTGCTCAATCTGAATTTACTATATATGAAGATGATACCCTGAGGTTTGGTAAGAGGTTTTGCATTCCGAAGCTTTTAGAATTAAAGAATGAGATTTTGGAAGAAGCGCATGGTTCAGCATATACAATGCATCCGGGTAGTACAAAAATGTATCGAGATCTACGTGAAAACTTTTGGTGGGCTGGTATGAAAAAAGACATAGCTCAGTATGTTGCTCAATGTTTGGTGTGTCAACAAGTAAAAGCTGAGCATCAAAGGCCCGCTGGACCATTACAGTCTCTTGCAATTTCTCAGTGGAAATGGGAGCACATTACCATGGATTTTGTTACAGGTTTACCCAAAATCCCTAAGGGAAATAATGCGGTGTGGGTGATTGTGGATCGACTAACAAAGTCAGCTCATTTCTTATCCTTTCGTATCGGCCTCTCTCTGGAAAAATTAGCAAACTTGTATATGGAGCAAATTGTGAGACTACATGGAATTCCAGTTTCTATAGTATCAAATCGAGACAGTAGATTTATTTCACAATTTTGGAAGAGTCTTCACAGAGCATTGAGAACCAAATTAAGTTTTAGTACAGCTTTTCATCCTCAAACCGATGGATAGTCAGAGCGAACCATCCAAATTTGGAAGACATGCTGAGAGCATGTGTTATGGATTTGGGTGGTGCTTGGGACTGTCATCTATCGTTAATAGAATTTGCCTACAACAACAGCTATCAAGCTAGCATTCAGATGGCGCCTTTTGAGGCTTTATATGGTAGGAGGTGTAGGTCTCCTATCTGTTGGGATGATGTAGGAGAAAAGAAATTGTTAGGTCCAAAAATAGTGCAACAAACAGTGAAAAAGGTACAAAAGATCAGGGAACGATTGCGTACTGCTCAGAGTCGACAGAAAAGTTATGCTGATAAAAGACGAAGAGAGCTGGAATTCAATGTCGGTGACTATGTCTTTTTGAAAGTGTCTCCCACAAAAGGTGTGATGCGATTTGGTGTGCGAGGCAAGTTGAGCCCGAGATTTATGGGACAATTTGAAATTTTAGATAAGGTTGGTGAGGTGGCCTACCGATTAGCGCTACCACCAGTTTTATCTGGGGTGCATGACGTGTTTCATGTATCGATGTTACGGAAGTACATTCCCAATTCCAGTCATGCAATAGATTACGTACCCTTACAACTTCAGGAGGATTTGACATATGAGGAGGTGCCTATACAAATCGTCGACAGCAAAGATTAAGAATTACGACACAGAACCATACCATATGTGAAACTGCAATGGAGCAATCATAGTGAAAGAGAAGCTACATGGAAACTTGAAGCAGAGATGCGAGCAAAATATCCACAACTTTTCGAAACATCAGGTACATAAATTTTGAGGACGAAATTATTTTAACGGGGGGAGAATGTAATACCGGGCTTGGGCTAAAGTCGGCAGGCCCAGCCGACTTCAACCCAAACCAGTAAAAAAAAAAAAAGAGATCGGGGAAGGGACGGAACAGGAGAGGAGTGGTCACCGAAGTTTTCACCGGAGGACTCGGAGGGAGGAGTTGTAATGGGAGTGGGAGTGATCGCGACCAGTCCGAGGTGGAATAAACTCCGATTTGGTGGAGTTTGCTCCCCAAACGGCAAGGAAAACCACCGGTTAATCCTATAAATTTCCTTCCACTGTTGCCGAATCAAATCCATCAATTCCTCCATACCATAGTTGTTTTCTCCGGCGAGCAGCGAAGGGTTTCAACCGCCGGTAAGTTCCTTTTCATTTAAAACTATTTTTTTGAGAATTTTGATGTTTTTTTTTTAGGTTTTTGGTTTAGTTTGGATTGTTCGCCGCTGTCGCCGCCGTCGCCGCCACCGCCACCGTCGTCACCGCTTGCCATTGGTCCTTGAGGGCCCTGCGACAACCACAGAGTGGTTGCCGGCAGGTGGGTGGGGGGGTGAGAGGCCGGATCGGTCGAAGAAGGAAACGGGGGAAGATGGTTCGGGAGAAAGAAAATAAAAGAGAAAGAAAGAAAAGAAAAGGGAAAGAAAAAAAAAATGTGGGGGTGTTTTGTACGGTCGAAAAAAAAAAAAAAATGAAAAAATAAATAAAAATATATAAATAACAATAATAATAAAGAAAAGATAATAAAGGAAAGAGAGAAGAGAGAAGAAGAGAGAGAGAGAGAGAGAGAGAGAGAGAGAGAGAGAGAGAGGAGAGAGAGAGAGAGAGAGAGAGAGAAGGAGAGGAGAGAGGAAGAGAGGAAGAGAGAGAGAGGAAAGAGAGAGAGAAGAGAGAGAGAGAGAGAGAGAGGAAGAGAGAGAGAGGAGAGAGAGAGGAGGAGGAAGAAGAGAGAAGAGAGAGAAAGAGAAGAGAGAGAAAGAGAGAGAGAGAGGAGAGAGAGAGAAGGAGGAGAGAGGAGGAGGAGAGAGGAGGAGAGAGAATGGGGAGAGGGAGGAAGGAGGAGAGAGAGAAGGAAGGAGGAGAGAGAAGGAAGAGAGAAGAAGAGAGAGAATCAATGGATTTTCTCGAGATTCATGAAATTTGGAAATTTAGTTGTTTTAATTAAATTATTTAGTAATGTAGGGAATCAGTCTACTAAGCAGGAAGGCATCGAGTTAATTCGGGTACTGACTAATATCGGATATACTAAGAATAGCATGTTAAGGTAAGGAAATTTATACTGGTCATTCCTTTATGCTTGAATTTATTATGGTCTGGTTTGATCTAGCATGTATGTTTTATATAATTGTACGTATGGTACTATATGATATTGTATAGTTGTTTTCTTGTGATAGAAATTGTGATTTTATTGTCGGTATTTCATGCATGATGTTATTAAGAAAAATTGATATCCAGATGGGTTGGACCATGATACCGGATTGTTAAATAGGTTAACTCATGAAACTGGATATCGAGTGGGTGGGACCACGATATCGGTTATGGAGTGGGTTGGACCACGATACCGGTTATCGAGAAGTCATAAAAGATATGTTTTGACAAGTGTTAATGAAGTAAATATGGTTTTTGGTCTAGCCATGCTACGGTAGCACCGTGGTTATACAGTCTGAGCCACGGGCTTTGTACGTGAGAGCCAGCCACGGGCGGATAGTACGTGGGACAGCCGAGCCACGGGATTAGTACGTGAGCAGGACCGATCATAGTATGCATGGTCGCTTTGTGGTTGACAGTCATGGGCTGGTACATGACCGTGGCTAGTCCAGAACCCTAAAGATAAAGGTGCAATAATGATAATATTAAAGGAAAAATGTAGAAAATATATATATATATCAAGTTGTGTAATACATGAGACCTAAATCATATGATTGCATGACATAACATACTGGTACTTTATTATTTCAGAAATTTTTATTGGAATGATCATATGGATATCTTACTGGGCTGTTAAGCTAACGTCATTAGACGCGATGCGCTTTGGTTGTTGTGAGCTGCATGCCTAGCCACCATCTCATGGCATGGTGAGACTTTTGGGTTTTGTGGAAGAAGGGGATTCAACAAAATCCACTATTTGCCCAAACAAAGGAAGACAGAAGAGAGAGAAAATAAAAGAAAAGAAAAGAAAAAGGAAAGAAAAGAAGGAAAAGAAAAGAAGAAAACAAAG
Organism: Areca catechu; assembly: GCA_021397845.1. Lineage (NCBI taxonomy): Eukaryota > Viridiplantae > Streptophyta > Magnoliopsida > Arecales > Arecaceae > Areca > Areca catechu. Next base: position 58,335,207 of record CM038049.1, read on the forward strand.
ATGAAAGTTTCTCCCTCTTTTCTCTCTTTCCATGTTTCTCTTTCTTATTGTCTCTATTTTCTCTCTCTAAAAGTTTTTCTTCCTAGAATTATTATCGCTCTACAAAGTTTCTCTCTATCAAGCATCTTGTTCTACTATTCTATCTCTTTCTTGGGATTGGTGAATTTAGAGGACACGATCTTCCATAAGCAGTATAATCCTAGCCAATTTTTATCAAGAACCTAGATGATTTGTTTTGTTCTATTTTCTTGTTTAAGTTGTCTTCGATAAAGATGACTTTAGACTCAGCTCCGATCATCAGTCTACAACCATAGCAAGCCTTTCTCTGTCTACTTTTTCTCTACATGAAGTTAGGTGAATCTTAGGGTGTATCTCCATATAACTTTGATTGATTCTAGTAAAGGCTTTGAAACTATTTAGTTGCCATATAGCGTGTTGGTTTCTACCTGGACCTTATTGAATGCCAGTAAATTTTTGTTATCCTTGATTTGCTATTGAACCACTTATAATGATGAAGTTGCTTTGATTGGGTAGACTCATGCAACCAAGCATCATCATCTAATCAATCATGTTTCATCCTCTTAGTTTCTCTCTCTAGCATATTTTCTTCCCTCTACTTGGTCTTGGGATTTTAATAGAAAATCCATTTTCCTAACTTCGATACATCCCGATAGATATGCCTGAAACCACCTAATAATCAGGTAGTACATTAGCTTCTATCATGGCCCTCGTCGAATCCTACTAGATTTGGCCATGCCATATTATGCTAATCAAGTTGTATCCCAATTTGTCCTTTAATAAGATGAAATTACATTGATTGATTAATTTTGGTCATCAAGCATTGGCACCTGATTGGCCTATTCGTAATCTATCTTGATTCAAGTATGAGGCACCTATTCATTGATTTGATCTTTGATCAAGTGGAATTAGTGTGCACTACAACGAGAAAGAGTTTTATCGGCAATTATTTTGACCTTTAGTGGCAGTTATTATTGCCGCTATGACTTTTACTGGTAATTGCCTGATTGCTGGTAGAACCAGGGTCGGGAAAGGTTATAGCGATAATTATAGGGATTGCTAATAAAGGTACAAATAATTGTCGCTATAGATCTGTATTATTATGGCAATTGTTACCGGCAAATATAATTGCCACTATATAGCAACCTATCTTGTATGTCTTTCATGGTAATTACAATTGATGCTATAGATCTATATTATTATGGTAATTGGTACTGGAAAATATAATTAGCACTATATAGTTTTACAATTGATGCTATAGATCTATATTATTACGGTAATTGGTACTGGAAAATATAATTAGCACTATATAGTAGCCTATCTAGTATATCTTTCACAATAATTATAATTATGGCTAAAAGACAAAGTCTTAACAATTTAGCGGCAATTATAATTACCACTATAAAATTTATGTTATTATATTAATTTTTATCAGCAAATTTAATTATCACAATGTAGCAGCCTATCAATCTTTTGCAATAATTATAATTGCCACTACAAGGTATACCAAGCTAACCTTAATAATCATTATTAGTGGCAATTAGAAATGCTGCTATATCTCTATTTTTCATGTATTAAAATATGATATATTAATATAAGAAATTTAATTGATATAATAATTGGCACTTATTCAAAGATCAATATTCATCATAATAATATCAAAATAAATTTTATAACTAATTTTCAAGCACAACTCAATCAATCTATAAAATTCAACAATAAAATACTATATATTATAATAACCAAAAAAGAGTTTATACTATATATTTTGTCCAATATATGTAACTCTCAAATAAAAACATAGCAGTAAATATAGATCTATCATAATCATCAAAGCAAAAAATATGATGTAGTATTAGCCTTAATAGACTCCATGAGTATCAACTAAATTCTTAATCCAAAGCAATCCAACACCTTACATTGTAAATGCATCCTAAAAAATAAGAAAAAGAAAGCACACAAATTAGTTATTATGAAAATAATAAGATCATATGCATGAAAAATCATATTTAATAACAAGTTAACATAAAATATTGTCTTGATGAGTTAAAAAAGGTATATGAAATATTGGAAAGTTATAAGGATTTTGTGCATTCGTTGCTTTATGAAAATTGGAGGCATCAGGAACCTATTTAAAAGTAACATTAGAACAACATTATTACCTATAAATACCTTAACTAATTCAAGAATATATTTAAGTTCTCATTTTTAAAAAAAAATCTCTCTTCATTAGTTGTTCTATTTGATCTTGAAGGCATAATAGCTTTACTAAAAAGTTGCCTCCCTATAACCAATTTCATCGTAGCAAGTTCTACATCTAACCATGCTTAATTTTCCTTCATCATTGTCATTTTATTGGTGTGGTGTTGTTTCATACTCTTCATGTCTTCCTCCAATAATTTCACTTTTTCAGTGCTATGTTGTCTTATGAAATTGCTTTCAAGTTATAAGATACTTTTTCAGTTGGGCCCCGGTAAGTTCTATCTGTTCTATATCAGGCTTCTCAATATCCAAACTAGAGAGCATGCCTGGTATCACAAAGCACCTTGGGATTCTTCTTTATAGTTTCATCAATTCTGTTAAGTTCATCTCCTATACTCAAATGTGTCAACCCTGGGTTTGCTAAGGGCATACCCATCTATTGTCTTCCACATGGAAGTTAACCCAATATGAAAGAACAATTAATTTTGCGTCATGCACACGAACAGATTGTCTCTATTGGTTTTATATGGTCTTGTTCCCTGCTAGGATTATTCCAATGCCTCCTGATGAATGCTCATATTCAAAGTCTACTTTCCTAGTTTTGCTACTTTGTCGAGTTGATTACTATCTTTAGATATAAGTAACTGGACGATCGTTTCACATATTGGTCATTCGATCCCCGCTCCTACTACATAGACTGGATTGGAAACCTAAGCTCAGTGATCAGGATTTATAGAATTGTTATGAACACGTTTCTCTTGGAATTCTATATCTCTTTCGGGGCGTTTCAGTGATCAAGATTTATAGAATTGTTATGAACACGTTTCTCTTAGAATTCTATACCTCTTTCGGGGCGTTTCTTATCATTTGGCCTTTTATCCCATGTTTCCTTTTTCCCTTGTCTTTAATCAATGGATTAACTGAATCAGTGTTCTGGACCCTGAATCTGGAAGATTCGTGGGTGAATGATAAAAATATTTACATCTCGATATGTCCAGTAGATTTTGTTTAGTAGATATGAGGCTGATCAAGGTCGTGTAATTTGCTGGTTATGATTAACTTGTACTGGTTTAAGGCTTATCGAGATCTTGTAATTTGCTGGTCGATTAACTTATTTGTACCGCTTTCTTTCTAGATTTTATGTAGAAAAACACTTAAAACTTAGCAATGACATGACCTTTTATTTTTCCTTTTTGTCTAAATGATGCTTTTGTAGATCAAAGTATGGAACCCCAACCATTAGCATCTTATTCTCTGCAACTGGGATTATTTTCCTGTCATGGATGAGCTTTCAGGAGATTCTGGAATTCCTTAACTTCCTATATGCTTTGGGGATGCTTCTAGAGTTTGCTGCCTTCGTAAAGCTCAGAATCAAGAAGCCAGATCTTCATAGGCCATATAAAGTTCCAGTTGGGACATTGGGCGCAGTGCTGCTTTGTTTGCCTCCTGCTTTCCTGCTCATTCTTGTCATGTGTCTGTCCTCCGCCAGGACATTTATTGTGAGTGGAAGTGTAATGCTATTCGGGGCTCTTCTATATCCTGCCATTGAATACATGAAGAGAAGAAATTGGGTTAAATTTTTTTCCGCATCTCTACCTTCTCAGAGTAGTGTTGAATCTGGCCAAACACAACAGCAAGTTGTAGATGAGGCTTCTGTGAATCTTTTGTCAGAACGTTCATCCGACAAAACAGAGTCAGAAGACCCTGAAATCGGCATGGAAGGGGTTTTAAAAGTAGAATGGTAAAGCCATGTACACTTACATGAATCTTTGCAGAATTGCTGATGCTTAAGCCTGTAAGGTAATGTACTGTATGCAAATGTATCTATTTTTTGTGACTAAAGAAAAGGTTTATTATGAGTCAGATGACTCATTGTATAGATTTATCTCATTTGACTTCTATGAATTACTTTCACCTATCCTTCAGTACTCCTTCTGCAGCTGTTCCACTTACCTGGATTCTTAATGTTCTTGTTCGATATTTTTGTGCCATGGATTTTGCTTCACCTATATATCTTTGCCGTGTCACCTGGTCGATGTTCAGTGTATTTGCCTGATTCAATTCCTGTGGTTATTTTCTTCATGGAACTGTGGTTCAAGCTGGGTCCTGTGGGTTTCGGTTATCCTCTTCCAGCTTAATCGTATGTCTACACTAATTTGGTGTTGCTCTACAACGGCTTCTCATTGTTTCACTATTTCTGGATGATATCTTCATGCATATATCCATGCACTCAACATATTTTCATGTTGTACTTTGTTCATCTCAAGTTGTTTTCTAAAGATCTATTACGAAATGTGTCTGACTTTGGTACATACTTGGCTTCTGCGATTGTGGTCCTCTGCTGCTCTTAATGTTGTAACATGTTTGGCAGTTTGAGTTTGCTCCAGATTTCATGATGATCGGATTCCACTGCTTCTATTGGATTCAAGTTGATACATCTCCAACTTCTATGTTGCTGCATTATTGGTACTTCAACTTATTACAACTCTCAGGTGCTGCAACGTTGGTTTTCATCCTCATGCGAAGTCATCTGTATATCATATATCCAAGTTTCCTGTGTATGGGTCTACTTGTTTTTTGTTATGTTTTCACTTTGTCTCACATATTCTTCTTTTGTTGTGTCATAGATGACGAAAATAAAGGTGCAGTTAATAATAGCTAAACAAAGAAGAACCAACGATAATACGATAGTGCATCAAGATTGACGAAACACATAGATATATGTTTTTCTCATGCACTTTGCTTTGTACAGCGGTTTCTCATGCACTTTGATTTCTTATTTGTTTGTTGAGCATGGACCTCCTATGATAAAGAAGACTCTCTTACTGAATATGTGTTATTCCTTTTCATGTTTAGACTTGCAGGATATGTGGTGCAACAATATCAACATGCCCTTTGTGCTGGGCACTGATAACCACTCGCGTGGAGCTCAGGTTCTCTTAAACAATTCTGTTCAGCCAATGGTATTGGATTACTGGCAAGAGCTGGAGTCATATTACCTGGTCAATCTGGATGCATGTAACTAGTTGGGAACTATAAAATATTATTATAAAAATTCTTGTTCATTTGGAATTATTTTTTGATACTTATGATAGATTTGTACCTGTCAATGAACCCTTACCGGATAATTGCTTTATATCAACCGTAAGTATTGATGATTTCTATCCTTGCTTTGATGTTCCAGACATTCATAGACAAGTGTACTGTCTGCAGAGTTATGATGCTACGATACATTTTGAGTCAACTGTCATGGATGTGCTTCACATGTATCGCATGATATGTTCTTATTAACCTAACAATCTTTTTAAATGCTTGTCATTAGATGGTTACCTCTGCTATGTTGTGGAGATGTGGAGAATCATCCCTGTGAAATCATGTTTCAGTTTATAATGCAATTACATGATTGAACTCTTTCTTGCTTCCAAGTTGCTGAAATATTTATTAAGATAACATGTTATAAGATATAAACATCGCATCGTAGCCCTGCAGATCAGAAGCTAAGATGTGCTAGTATGGTGCCATGCACTAGATAATACCCTGTTAGGATCTGAATCTATTCAGGTACGTATGGATTCAACTTCGAGCGCCAGACTAATATCTAGTTTTATTTATATAATTTTATATGCCTTCTATTATCCTTTATATGCCTTCTCTGTTACTTCATGGACTCTTTTTCATGAGAATTCTCTACTAATTCATGGATTTTGTACAAAGTTGGATATTTCTTCGTCAAGAATACTGGGTTCTTCATGGATATCTTATCATATGCTAATTCAGTCCCAAGGCTGTCAGATTTCTCTTTGGATATCCCTCGGATAGTTGAAGTGGTGGAACAAGAAAAGCCAAAATGTGTTTTCCTGGCTTCTCCAAACAATCCAGATGGAAGGTGTATTCCCTTTCTTGATTCATAGTATATTGTCATAAACCAATACGGGAGCCTTTATTATTGAACCAAGCAATGGCCCCCTAAGAATATTGTGAAATAGGGTTTGTTTAATACTTCATTGATAGGATATGTAGCTCCTGGTGGGATTAATGACTAAAATCCTTAAATCCAGCCACAGAGTGTTGGGATGAGAGTTCTTGGTTGTTGTTTTCTGCTCTTGTTGATAGAATGATGCAATCAATCCTAGCATATCTTTTGACAATGCATATCTTATTCTGAAGAGACTACATTGCTGTTAAGGGACATCTACATTTTTTTGGTAGGCTACTGCTACATACTTCCTTGGTACCTTTAATCAGTTAACCAATGATGGAGATCCAGATCTATAAATTAGGGCCTTCTTGTTTGGAATGTTGAATACGGTTCTTTATAAGGTGAAACACCTGAGCTATTTAAAAGCATATTATAAGAAATCCCATATTGTGTAACTCAGTTTATTGACACCTTGACATCCCTTGTGAACAACAAGTTCATCCCCATGAGCAGAATTGATGATGCTGTTAGAAGGATTTTGTGGGTGAAACTCACCATGGGTCTCTTTGAGAACCCCTTGGCCGATCTTAGCTTTGTTGATCATCTTGGAAAAAAAGTCACTTGCTTTTCAACCTGCTGTTTCTGTGTTATTTGATCATACCTAATTCTTCAAAATTATACGGGGTTATGATCTATTTCCTAATGATCATATACCTATGCAATTGCATGATATTTTACATGCTTATACCATGGGAATGTCAGTTATTCGACACTCATGTTTAAGCCTTATATGGATTCCTGCGTTTCTATTGTACTGCATCATTATATTGAATATCTTATTATGTCGAGGCACATATCAAAATTGCTTTCGGACAATGTATGGGCTGCCCACATACAGACGATGCAACGATGCACCCATTGTTCTTAAATAATAATATTTTATGAATCAGATATTTAAATTTAAATATAATTAATTTAAATATAATGTTGAAGAAAACTGCAGTAGCAAGTACGAGGATGGTGAGAGCAGTGATGGCAGCGATAGCAAAGTCTCAAGTAAATATGAGGAATATGACATTGGAGAGTATGAAAAGAATGATGAAAAAAACTGTAATAGCAAGTACGTGGATGATGAAAATAATGATGGTAGCTATTTAGCTAAAGATGATTCAAACAATGAGAATAGCTCATCTAAGACCAATCACAACGATGACAACAACGATGAAAGGATGAGGGAAAGGAGCAAAGATAATGGAACCGAGGCAATTGGTGGTGAACTGAGTGCAGTTTTTTAACAGTTTCTGAGTTCAAAAGCCAGCAGTAGTTTGGAAGGGCGAGAAGATGATGGCTCGATTCAAATTGTTGCATCTGAAGGTCACGCAATGGAAGAGAGTATGTTTCCTACGGCAGATCATGAATGGGTTCTTGTTGGCATGCAAAACCTTGATAGCATAGATGAATCAGCTTATGGCCATGGGCATGTCACGTTGGCTAAAGGATGGCATCATATTTTGGGAGGTCTTCCCAGCTATAGAAAGTGATAAGAAATTATGGGTTTAGTTTCTTTTATTTTAGTTTTTACTTGTATTTTAGCTATGGAAAGTGATGAGAAATCATTGTTTCTTAATTTTAGCTTAGTGCCTTCCAACTGGAATCAATGAAGATGGGCTATTAATTTTTTATTTGCTTTATAAATTGGTGTGAGAAATTTGTTCAGGAAATATTCAGATGAGTAAAAAGAAATATTTCTTCCATGCTTTGGAGTCTGCTAGATGTCTCAGACTTCCATCCTCGGTATGGCCTTTCATATGCCATATCATTAAATCTGATATTTTAGAAGACAAATAATCTCTATAGCCTTGGTTTTAAGAAAAAATATCTCAAAATCTTTGCCGGAACTTTCTTCTATGGTTTCTTTAAACTAGGTGCATCACTAAATGAATAAGTAGTATTTTTCCATCGAGAAGCACCACACACCAAGCATATATCATCATTGACCTTCTCTTTCCCAAATAACATACAATCATTAGGACGAGCATGGATCTTTTCATAATTAAGTTTCAATCCTTTAATAATCTTATTTGTTTTATTAAAAGTATTTTGTAAACTTTCACCTTTAGGGAATGCTTTTTTTAAATAAATAATGCACCAAACAATTTGTTTACTTTCTAAAAATGCACTTTATATGATAAAGATGTAATATAAAAGAAAGTGCATAGAAATTCCTACAACCTGGATATAATTTTTTATTAGCATCTTTCATTAGCTTATTAAGTTTCTTTGCTTCTAGATTGAAGTACTTTGTATCTTTTGTGGTAAATCCATCTCCACTAGATTCCTTGCATTCATGTCACTAGCTTTGCTCCACACTTCAAATGTATCATTTAACAATCCTACAACATCATCACCTTCATGTGCTTCCCTTTCTCTATGACCATCTTGGAAAGAAAGTGACGTAGACATTAATTGACCATAATAAATCCAAGCACCATATCCTGGCATAATACTATTGACTACAAGGTCATCATGTATGTTTGCCTGATTTTTTCTATAGTAGAATACATAACGTTTACAAGGACATAATAATTTTCCATCTTTAGAGTTATTTTCGAAGGTATAATCAAGAAACTTAACTACTCCATCCATATATTCTATGGTCACCCTAATATAAACCATTCATCTCTTACACTTATCATCATCCATAAAAGGTCACTGCTAAAACAAACAAGATTACTTATAATCAAGAAGGGAAGTTATAGAGAGAGTATTGCTTAGATTCAAATAAGAAAATTTCTTATAATCATATAGACAAGGGGAATGAATCATGTTATTGGTACCAAACTCAAGAAATACTTTCTTAAGAAAATAATACATATCTAAGACTTTCAAAAGAACAAACTTTATAATTAGCTTTTAACCGCATCTCCGAGAATTGGATCCATGACATGTAATGACAAGTAGTACAACCAGAAAGATCACCCATGGTAGCACCTGTGATACCGAGTTGAATCATGTTTTTCTTCTGTATCTCTTCTCTTTATCTTTAAATTGCTGATTCATGAAACATTATATTTCTTTATTACATGTGCATAAGCACATCCATGTAACTGCCGTCAAAAATATGATATGTTATGCCACTTCTTAAAATTCTCTTAATCATAACTCACCCTATTCCAATATGATAGAAATATTTTAATAAATATATATCTAGCCCCTATAATACTTGGGAAAAGGCTAGTTAATTATGATTATGATATATTTACTCTCTCTCTCAAACACACACACACACACACAGATGCACATGAAATTTCCCTCTGGAAACTGATCCATGTCAAATTCCTTGATTAGGATATATGGTAAATAAATCTATTAGATTTTGAATTTGCTTATTCATTTTTATCCACCTGACAGATACATGTTATTATAAACCTATCAGATTTTGATAGGTATAGAAGTTTAAATTTATGAAAGCTCAAGACAAAAGTTAAAAGAAAAAAAGTTCATTTGTTGATCATAGTGTGTGGCTTTACAAGTTGTGAAGTAACAGCCGACAATTGTCAATGTTTGGAAATATTGAGGTATCATGGGTACATTTTAGAAGAGCAAAATAATCTGATAGAACACAGAGCCTTCCATGTCACTTTGGCATTCCAAATTACCATCTGTCGAAGCTTTAACTAAAAGTGATGTTACAAACAATCTTAGAAATGTTTTTAAGAAAGAGAGAGAATGAAATAGACGAGTCAGGTGTGTTCTCTCTTTCTTTTTTATTTGATAAGAGTCAGGTGTTTTCCTGGATACCTAGTTGCAATAAAAGCCCATGTAATGCCTAAGAACGTTGCTTACAGAGAAGACCACCAATTCCTTTCTTCATAGGTGACTCAATCGAAAGGATACCACTCGTCTTCTTTAACTCAAGCATCAACAATAGTAGTGCCACAACATATTATGGCTTGCACCGATCACCACAGTTTTATATATAACAGTTTCATATATAGAAAAATAGGGGTACATCCATGGATACAAAGAGAGATGGCGCTGCTAAGAATGGCATAGACAATCGTACCTTGGAGATTTGAATAAAGGCAGAGGAGGGGTGGGTGGCCGGAGACGGTGCTACCAGTCGGTCAAGCAGATGGATTGGGAGCCCTGTGGACCACGACGGGAGCCTTGCATGGCGACAAAACCGGAGGCACCATCGAGAGATCGGAGGCGACATCGCCGAGAAGACAAAGAAGATGCTCGGCGGAGGAGAATCGTCGGGGGCTCGGGGATGGATAGAGGGTTTTGGGGATGGGGGCCAAAACTGTTTTTTTTTTTTTTTTTTTTTTGTTGGGGGGGGGGGGGGGGGGGATGAAAGGTGGTTTGGATGGGGATGGATGGCTACAGGAGGGAGGGGGTAGCAAGGTGAAAAAAAAAAACATTGTTGGGTACCAAGCGCTTAAATAATTTTTAATAAAAATTATATTATAATAACTATTATAAATTTATTTTTTATTGTTATTATTAATAAATATTATTAATATGAAGATACTTAATATTTTATAGTTATTAAAGAATTATCATTATAAAATTATCATTAAAAGATATTTTATTGTAATGATGATCGGACCAACTGGGCTATTGGATTTTATCATTTGATCAGCCTTTTCTTTCTATATCCTTGTCGGAGATGAAGTTATGTCCCAAGCAATACCTAAATTCAATCTATCTGGATTCTTAAGAATTTCTTATTTTGTTTGGTTTATAACTTATTGTTTTTCAATGATCTTGAATAAGCATGTGTGACTTGTTGGATTGAAGTGTGAATTGGCGAACACTATACTTGGTTTGTAACTAATAAAGTTAAGTAACCTAACATTTTAAGTATACTTTCATTTAAATGATCTTTGAAAACTCATAATTAATTTTATGATCTCTATTTTTTATTTGATAAAATTAGTCAAGCATGTATTATTTTATTATTAAAAATAATTTATTTTCAATATATAATATGCTTTGAGAAACTTTGGCTATTGAGTTTGTGAACTTATTTTTAGATATGTTCTTAGCATGGCTATAGCATGACCCTATCAATGAGGATTATGCATCAGATCTGTCGACTTATAATCCAAAAAACTAGTTTTAATACCAAGCGACCATTGATTAGAATAATGATATATGTTATCTAGCAATTTGTATTTTTATTTCAATTATGAAAAATTATTTTTTTCAAAAAAATATGTATCATTTAAGATTTGTTCTTTCTAATCAATATTATGTAATTTATTTTTTCAGCATGCTTAAACCTCACCTTGATGTTTTATGTTGCTTACTAGGCTAATATAGCTTATTATTCTCTTTTTTCTATTTTTTAGATTATAAATCATATATAAATTTCTCCAAACTAGGAGAGCATGCTAGCTTGTACAGTGCAATTAGTAGATTTAGTTATATAGTTATTTATAATAATTAGCCTTCTTATTAGTTTAACTCAAATTTACAGATCTTATTTGAATTAAATATTGTTACACCCAACCGGCTCACCTTCGAACCGGACCGGCACTCTTGCTGAGGTCCGAGCGGACCACTCTTGCTGACGCCCGGGTGACCCTCTCCATCGGAGGTCCGACAGACGCACTTCAGATGAGGTCCGGTTGACCCACTCCTGCTGAGGTCCGGCTGATCCATGCCTGCTGAGGTCCGGCTGATCCACCCCTATTGAGGTTCGACCGATCCTCTCTATCAAAGGTTTGATCGGCTTTCTCTAATTGTGGTCCGACTGGCCCTATCTAGCTGAAGCCTGACCCTCTCCAGCCGGAGTCCGACCGACCCACTCCAACGGCAGAAGTCTGCATTAAGCTCAAGAGAGCAACTCCAAGGGAGGCTCAAGGGCTCCAGAAGCCTCTTCCAGCTGGTACCAGAATTCTGTTATAACAGAATCTTGCCACATCAGTACCACTGCTCCGCTACTCCCACGATGTCGCCTTGTCCTGGCATCACATGGCCACTTTCCGAATTCTTCTAGAGGCAGATCAGTTTTTTCTGGTTTCACCCCTAACAGATTTTGGCGTTATTCTGCACCTATATAAGGTAAACCAGGGAGACTCGAGATGGTAAGGACTCTCTTTCCACTCCACACACTCATCTCCATTTGACTCCTCCATTCTGTTGCCTTCAAGCTCCCGCTAACTTAAGTATCGGAGTGTCCCCCGCCGGAACATCACCGGTCCTTGGGGATTTTCTTGTAGGAACCGGGAAATGAGCACTCCAGTCCAGCCATTCGAGCCCGGTCCAGGAGAAGTTGCAGCAACAAATATTATTATTGATAAGAATAGTTTTATTGGATCTTTATGAAGATTGATTCTTTCAAGAAAAAATGTTTATTCTGAAATTATTATGATTTGATATGTAGCATTGCATGCATGCAGGGACTACCTTGCAGATATTTATGATATTTGTTGCACTCTAAATTCAGGGTGTGATAATATTGGCAAAGCTCTTCTTTCACAACATGAATGATCTCTTTACTTTCTATGTACTTAAATAGCCATGATAGGGAAGCCAAATATTTTCTCTTTATCATATATTTAAAGCAAAGCCATAAAAAGTTCCAATGTTTATGCTAAAACTATCTCAATTATAGTAAATTCTATTCAAGTGCATTCACTCCACCATAATCCTCGCAAGAATTCTTCTTTTATATTTTATATTTTTCTGAAATGGCTAGATGTGGCAAGGGAGGAGTACAAGCATGGTGATTTGAGATGCATTATGGCAGGGTGATCGTGATGGGAAGGGGAGAGAGAAAATGTTGATAAAAAGGGGAGGGGGAGAGAAAGAGGAGATAGAGAGTAGGATGGGGAGTGGGCACGTAGACGGAATCACATGATTATGGAAAGGGAAGGGGAGAAGGAAGAGAAGATGAAGAATGGATACAGGAGTTGACATGTGGACAAAATTAGTTGCAATGGTAAAGAGCAAAATATGAGCAACAGTAATTATCATCAAAGAAGTGGTATCACCTTCACGCCTCTTGCCAAATTCAAGTAATAGGAGTATGAGATTTCTTTCACCATTTTCATTTTTTTCTATTTCTCATATATTTTAAAATTTTCTTCATTATTTTTTTGAAAAATAAAAGAACAACTTTAATTATTATAAAATTTTTTTATTTTTCAAGTTGGCGATGGAATAGTGTATGCATGCTGGTCTAAGATGCAGTGCAAAAAGAGAGGGTGATAGTGATGGAAAGGAGAGGGGGGAAATGGTGATGGGAAGGAGAGGGTGAAAGGAAGGGGAGATGGACAGCGGGTTGGGGAGTGTAGTGATGGGATGGGGAGAGGGAAGGAAGAGAAGATAAAGAATAGATGTAGGATCTCTACGGAATAGTGCGGTTAGTTAAGGCTTGGTTCCCTCCTTGCTTGGTCACGGGTTCGAAAAATGATTCTATGGATGATTCGATTAAAATTCCGGAATTTTTGGGTGCACACGACTGGGGGGTGGACCGGTTGAAACTTTGACTTTGTAGAGGGGCTAGGCTGAGGTGGGGGGTGGACCGGCTGAAACTTCGACTTTGTAGAGGGGCTAGGCTGACATACTCACCGATTTGGGAAAAACCCGGAGGGTGGGGAAGGTATGCGAAAAAATTACGACCTGCATCAAACAAAGGCCTAGCGAGCTGGGGATCAGAATGGGGCACTACACCGGGATAAAACCCCCTACCCTTTTGTTCTATCAAAAAAAAAAAAAGAATGGATCCAGGAATGGACATATGGAGGAAATTAGTAATGGTGATGAACAAGATAATGAGTTATAACAGCAGCAACAATTACTAACAAAGAAGTGGTACCATGTCACATCTCTTACTAGATTCAAATAATAGAAGCATAAGATTTTTGTCACCATTTTCATTTTTATTCCTCTTTCACACATATTTTAGATTTTTTTCCATTTTTTTTGAAAAACAATAGAAGAAGTTTGGTTATTATTTAATTTTTCATTTTTAAAATTTTTGAAGGATATTAAAAATAGATTTTTTAAGAAATATCCATCCCTAGATGACATCTAGCCACCCAAACTAAACCAAGAACTTGGCCTTAAATCCCGCCAATTCAATTTCTGGTTCTAAAATTGCTAGGTATGCAATTATCTATCACAAGCTTTTTTATATATATATATATATATTAAAAATTATTTAAAGTATCGAATATCATTTTTCTCTTCATCATGTATTTAAAACAAGGTAATTTTCTACCAAAAGAAGAATCATGATTTGAATTTATGAGATTCGTATATGCCTCAAATGTAGTACGAAGCCTAATGGCCTTCTAGGTCCTAATTCGAATATATGTACTTATAGTAAAAAGCTAGCTTTTAGATAATAGAATCTTCTCCTTGTCTGAAAAATTAAAAAAAGGCCCAAAAAGTTGTGGATCTCATTTATTTACGCTCTTTTATTTGATTGAGAACTTTTAACAATATATCTCGTGCATACATAGATAATACGCTAGTATGTATATATATATATATATATATATGAAGAGGGAGGCTTCTGGAATGGCAAAGTCTCCGTTTAACACATCTTTAAACGTATTGATCCAATTTTGCACCCAACGCTGGATGGCGGTGAAGGGGAAGGGATATCATGGATCATGGTGGAATAAGATATGGTGGGATCCTGTTGGCAACCAATGGGTGCTGTGGGTCTCTCATTACCAAATTAGAGACATAAGTTGGCACTTTGCTAGAGTTTGGGCCGGCGGCTATGCAGGATTTTCATTTCAAACTTGGAACAGGTTTTATTTTCATAGATTCACTATTTTTGCCCTAATTTTTCAATATTTTATTAATTAAGAAATAGGTTTAATAAGCATAAAAATGTCAATATAATTGTTTAAGGTTTTCATTTTTTTAAAGTAAAAATGTTAGACTTGATAAGTACAAATGTTCTCGAAATCTCCGTGCACATTTCATGCTTCTATCTTTTGCCTTTATAAAAATAAAAAAAATAAATAAATAAAAAAAAAAAAAACACTATCTTTTAGGTTTGATATTTTGACGTGGCAGTGTATACAAAACCATATTTATGCGGGAAGTTTTAGAGTTTGCAATGAGATGCAGCAAGGGTGGACCGTCGGGGTGGCACGGAGTCCTTGGCTCCTGCTAATTTTTTAAATTTTTTTTTTATAAATTAAAATTTTATATTAAATTTTAAATATATATATTTATATATTTGATTATTTTAAAATTAATAATATTAAATATAAGTCGAAGAATTTTAAAAAAAAATTAAAATGAAATAAATACCATAAATTATTTTTTTTATTTGAAAATTAGATCACTACCAATTTTATCTTTCATTTTCATTAATTTTTTTTTCTTTTTCATAATTTTTTAGAAGAAGAGAATTTTTTTGTCACTCGACCGGTGCCCGTCTTCAGAATCCGCCATGATCAAAATCATCGTATGCAACCAGCACCATCCCATTCACCACATTGATGGATAAGATGACGGCCGGACCTGTTATGTAGTACGATCGACGAGAACGCTTCCACGACAAAACTGGACGGTTACGTATATACAAGATCGGATACTATCTATGCACTGGCCTACGACTGTCATCTTAGTGGTCTCCATCAGTCTCGCCATACTGACGAACACCATGTGCGGTGAAACCGCGCATCACCTTAGCGATCGACCCATCGCATAACATAATCGGATCTTGGAGGGCATGGACGCGGGCGAGCGCCCGTCATGCCCCAGGCTTCCACCGATGCTACTGCACTCATACCCCATCGCCTTTTGTGCTGTCGCTCGATAGATGTCCCATTCCATCGTGCAGTGCCAATGGTACTCGACGCGACACGCCACCACTATGGTCAGTACGTGCGCATCCTCTACAAGTCCATGATATTTATGACTTTTTCGATTTTAATTACTATTATAGAGAGAGTACTTTTTAAAATGAAGATTATTAATACCAGATTATGCAATAAGATGGAAGATGATTTTTTTGCGGATTATTTAGTCACTTATATCAATAAAGATATTACTGAAAATTTTATGATAAATTTCATTATTAATAAATTTAATCTTATAAAATAAAATAAATATAATTTAAATAATATTTATAAAAAATATTTAAATTAATTTTAATTATTTATTAATATTTTATATTTTTATATTTTTTTATCTTAAAAAAGATTGGTGCGGTCCGTCACCATGCACACAAACATTATATTTAAAACCCCCCCCTTCCCTCTCTTTAAATAAATAAATAAATAAAATAAATCTTCCCATCCTATTGTTCCTATTGTGTTAATCCAGACATCAAGACTTGCCCAAAGCCTAAATCCGCCCATTACATCGTAGGACTTACTTGGATTTTCTTGATGTAGAATTTTTGGAGTTTGCAATGGGATGCACACAAATGTTATATTTGCCCCGATTATTCCCTTCACCATCTATTTTATCCAAAAAAAAAATTTCGTCACCATCCGGCTGCATTAACCCGTCCATTAAGCTAACACAAAGCTCAAACCCTCCCATTAATTGCACTAATTAATGTAAAGTAAAATCTCCCAAACTAGGATTGGAATCAGGAGCTCTCGATAATTATGAAGTAAAACCTCCCAAACCATGATAAAATTTTTAAGAGGATGAAGCAATATGGTCGAGAAAAATCAGAGTTCAAGAACGAGTTAGAGTAGGAGGAGTTGTCTGATACTTGAAAAAAAATAAAAATAAAAAAATAGAACGAGTAGTTTTGAAACAGAAACAATCCGAGATGCTCAAGGGTGAGTTGGAGGAGCGAGGATTTAGCCGCGACTGCAAACATAGCCCTGCGGTGCAGAGTGGCGGCAATGGAACTGGTCACCGTATCCATGGCCACCCTTTCCGTCTATATTTCTTTCCTTTCTTGCTGGCTTGAAGGGTTTCTTTCATATATATATATATATATATAATTATAATAATAATAATAATAATAATAATAATAATAATATAAAGTACAAGAAAATCGTCGGAAATTGGCAAGGATGGGAGTGATGGTGGGGCTTTTATTTTTGTAAACTCTGGGCCTGGGCTGAAGTCGGCAGACCCAGCCGACTTCAACCCAGACTGAAAAAAATAGAAAGAGGAGAGAGAAGGAGGAGAGAGAAGGAGGAGAGAGAAGGGGAGAGAAGGAGGAGAGAGAAAGAGGAGAGAGAAGGAAGGGAGAGAAGGAAGAGAGAGAAAATCAAGGATTTTTTTTCAAGATTCGTGAAAAAAAATTGAGAATTTAGTTTTAATTAAAATTATTTATTTATGTAGAGAATCAGTCTCCTGAGCGGGGAGGCGTCGCGCCGATCTCGGGTACGGAATAGTTCAGGTGTGCATAGTTGGTTTTGAGAGGTAAGGACTTCTAAACTTGATCACCCGTAATATTAATATATTTTACATGACCTGATTTGATCCGAGCATATATTAAATATTTTTCATGCATGGTAGTTTTCGGATAACATGATTTGATTTCCGGGTTACGGAACGAGTTTGTTGTTAATGTTGTTCGCATTTGCCAAGTGATCTTGAAATATGTTTGATCGTGATATCGATCGTTGGAAAGTGACATGATCTGACTATGTGAGAAGAAATGATAAAGTGTTAAGTGAACTGGTGTTTGGACTAGCCATGCCACGGCGGTACCGTGGTTTCTCAGTGTGCCCGTCACAGGCTGGAGTGTGACAATTTGTGTGCCTGTCACAGGCTGGAGTGTGACAATAGTGTGCCCGTCACAGGCTGGAGTGTGACAACATTGTGCCCGTCACAGGCTGGAGTGTGACAATAGTGTGCCAGTCACAGGCTGGAGTGTGACCGTGGCTAGTCCAGAATCCTAAAGATAATGGTTAAATAATTGGAAATTCTAAAAGAAAAAAATATAAAAATTCCAAAGTTTTTGGTTAAACATGAAATCTGAATTGTTGATTTCGTCACATGTTATGCTAATGTTTTGCTGTTTTCATATACATGTATATTATTATCGGTGATCATTTGGAACCCTTATTGGGCTATGTAGCTCACTCCCTATCATTTGTTTTCTTTTAGAGAACCAGGATACTTAAAGAGGATCTGGGCTGGGTGTGAGACGGAGCTTCTTAATTGTTGAGCTAATAGTTAGTTAGTTTCGGTTACTGATGTTTGTGAGTCAGTAGACCAATTAATGACATCGATTTAAATACTGAATTGTACATTTGTTAATGATTTGTTTATATAATATTAATTTAACTCGGATATATTTGAATTGTTGTGTACCTAGGCCTTACATAATCTTTAGGATAAAATCTAGGGTTTGTGCGGCCGGTCATGTAGCCGATTCCGGTACTGAATTCGGGGCGTGACAGAGTGGTATCAGAGCAAACCAGGTTCTAGGATCTTAGGATATAAGCTCAACGAGAGAGAGTGTGGGTTGATCCATATGTGGGGTAGATATTATGTCATGATTGTTTTGACCATCTGAGTGTTAGTTGTATACTAACAACGATTGGTGTAGGTTTTCTATGGCGCGTGGTAGTGGACGTGGACGTGTTAGGAGGCCCACAAGATTTGCTGATGGAGCAAATGCTTGGGATCCTATTGAGCAGCATGAGAATGCTGGAGCTTTATCTGATAATGAGGAATATCCACAGGACCTAATGCCGAATCTGGTGGACAACACTGGTAATAAGGAGCATTACCATGAACCAGTGCCCAATCCTTTGGATAACACCCCAGAGACTAGAACTGCTGAAACAGGAACACCGGGTGGATCTGGAGTTCAGCCTGGGGACCAGATGGGTCTTCCTCAGCTATTACAAATTTTAGTGCAGCAGCAAGCTACTGCAAGAGCTGATACACTAAGATTTATGGAAGCCCAACAGCAGCAATTTATGCAACAGTTATTATTACAACGACAACAGCCTGAAGTCAGAATTCCTCAAGAACGGCCAATTACACTAATAGATTTCAAGAAGTATGCGCCGCCAGTATTCAAGGGGACTTCTGATCCCATGGAGGCAGAGGGATGGCTTAAAGCTGTTGAGAAAGTTTTCCAAGCCTTGCGGTGTCCAGAAAAGGAAAAAGTTACATTCGCTACCTTTTTATTGCAAGATGAGGCAGCTGGTTGGTGGGAATTGGAGCTTGGAAAACAAGGACCAAATGATACACCTTTTACCTGGACAGATTTTAGAAAGGTTTTCTATGAGAGATATTTCTATGAGAGATATTTTTCTCAAAGTGTTCGGGTACAAAAATTTCGAGAATTTGATCGTTTGGAGCAAGGTACTTTAACTGTTTCTCAGTATGCCTCAAAGTAATTGTCGAGATATGCTCCATCACTCTTAGCTGATGAAGGAAGTCGGGCCAGGAAATTTGAAAATGGACTTAGAAGTCAGATCCAGCATCAAGTGATTGCTTTTGAGCTACCAACTTATAAAGAGGTTGTTAATAAAGCATTAATTATAGAAAGGGGATTGGATGTGGCTCAAGCTGAAAGAGAAAAAGCATTAAAGAAGAGATCTGGAACAAGAGGGAATCAAGGCCAATTCTATATAGGTACCAATGCAAAAACAAGGAAACTTGACAATGTTACTTCAGATGACAAGACTCAACCAAAGAGTGACGTCAAGTACTTTAAGTGTGGTGGTTCCCATTATAAGCGAGATTGTACGTGGCCAGATGAGTGGAAGTGCCATAACTATGGTAAACCGGGACATAAGGCAGTTGTATGTCCATCTGGTTAGGGGTCACAGCATCAATTACCTCATGGAAAACAGTAACTTGAAGGACAACAGAAAACAGTAACTCAGGGATGGGTTTATTCACTCACCCAGCAGGATGCTAATGCATCAAATTCTGTAGTGACAGGTATGATCAAATTATTTTCCAGTAATGTTTATGTTCTTTTTGATACTGGCGCTACACACTCTTTCGTATCTGTTAGATTGGTTAGGGAGAATAATGAGTTAACCCCGACATCTTTAGAATTTGAACTCTGTATTTCCACTCCTAGTGGGGATGTTTTTGTGGTTAATCAAATCTACAAGAAATGTAGTTTAAATATCGAAGGTAGAACAATGGAAGCCGATTTGATAGTCATAGATATGAAAGACTTCGATATAATCCTTGGAATGGATTGGCTGACAGCAAACCATGCTTCCATCAACTGTTTTGAGAAAATTATGAAATTTCAAATTCCTGATCAGTCAGAAAACTATTTTAAGGGTAACAAGTTAACCCTTATGAGGAGGGTAATTTTGGCTTTTATTGCCAAGCGACTCCTTAGACAAGGTTGTGAAGGATTTCTGGCAACGGTGATTGATACTCGACAGCAGGAACTTAAGCTGGAAGACATACCTGTTGTGAAAGAATTTTCGGAGGTTTTTCCCGATGATCTGCCAGGATTACCTCCTGATAGAGAGATTGAGTTCTCTATCGATCTTATACCAGGTACAGGTGCCATCTCCAAAGCTCCTTATAGAATGGCTCCGGCAGAATTAAAAGAACTTAAGGAGCAATTGCAAGAATTGTTGGATAAAGGATTTATCAGACCTAGCGTGTCTCCCTGGGGTGCTCCAGTCTTATTTGTAAAGAAGAAGGATGGAAGTTTTCGGCTTTGCATTGATTATCGCGAATTGAACGAAGTGACTATAAGGAACAAATATCCCTTATCAAGGATTGATGATCTATTTGATCAATTACAGGGGGCACAGGTATTCTCAAAAATTGATCTTCGTTCTGGTTATTATCAATTGAAGATAAAGATAGAAGATATACCAAAGACAGCTTTTAGAACCAGATATGGACACTATGAATTTTTGGTTCTACCTTTTGGTCTGACAAATGCACCTGCAGTTTTCATGGATCTTATGAACCGAGTGTTTAGACCATATCTGGATCAATTTGTAGTACTATTTATTGATGATATACTGATATATTCAAAAAGTCTACAAGCACATGAGGAACACTTAAAGATAGTATTACAAATACTCAAGGAAGAGAAATTATTTGCCAAGCTAAAAAAATGTGACTTTTGGTTGGACAGAATTTCCTTCCTTGGCCATATTATTTCTAAGGATGGTATTTCTGTAGATCCAAAGAAAGTGGAAGCAGTGGTAGAGTGGGAGAGACCCACTAATGTGTCCGAAGTTCGTAGTTTCTTGGGAATGGCAGGATATTATCGAAGGTTTGTTGAAGGATTTTCTCTTATTGCTATACCCTTAACTCGCCTGACCCAGAAATGAACAAAATTTGAATGGACAGATGATTGTGAGCAGAGTTTTCAAGAATTGAAGAAACGGTTAATCATCGCCCCAGTATTGACTGTTCCTGCGGAGACAGGGGAGTTTTGCATATACAGTGATGCATCCCGAAAGGGTCTCGGTTGTGTGCTAATGCAAAATGGAAAGGTGATAGCCTATGCTTCTAGACAGCTGAAATCATATGAATCAAATTACCCCATTCATGACTTGGAGTTAGCAGCCATAGTTTTTGCTTTAAAGATATGGAGACATTACCTGTATGGTAGTCGTTGTGAAATCTTTACAGATCATAAAAGTTTAAAATATATATTTACTCAGAAGGAATTGAATTTGAGATAGAGAAGATGGTTGGAACTATTAAAGGATTATGATCTGACTATCAACTACCATCCAAGAAAGGCAAATGTTGTAGCTGATGCCCTGAGTAGGAAAATCCCGAGTAAGTTGGCAACTTTAATTACTAATCAAAAGCACATCATAATGGATTTGGAAAGATCAGAGATCGAGGTACGAATTCATAATTCTGGGATGCAATTAGCAAATATTATGGTACAACCTATCCTGATTGACAAAATTAAATCAGCTCAAAAGGAAGATTTAGAGCTTCAGAAAATTAGAGAGATAGTTGAGTCTGGTGTACAATCTGAATTTACTATATATGAAGATGGTACCTTGAGATTTGGTAACAGATTATGTGCTCCTAAACTTCCAGAATTAAAGAATGAAATTATGGAAGAAGCACATAGTTCAGTATATACGATGCATCCGGGTAGTACAAAAATGTATCGAGATCTACGTGAAAATTTTTGGTGGTCTGGTATGAAGAAAGATATAGCTCAGTATGTGGCTCAATGTTTGGTGTGTCAACAGGTAAAAGCTGAGCATCAAAGACCTGTTGGACCATTGCAGTCTCTTGCGATTCCTCAGTGAAAATGGGAGTACATTACCATGGACTTTGTGACAGGTTTACCCAAAACCCCTAAGGGAAATAATGCGATATGGGTGATTGTGGATCGACTAACGAAGTCAGCTCATTTCTTATCTTTTCATATCGGACTCTCTCTGGAAAAATTAGCAAACTTGTACATAGAACAAATTGTGAGACTACATGGGATTCCAATTTCTATAGTATCGGATCGAGACAGTAGGTTTGTTTCACAATTTTGGAAGAGTCTTCATAAAGCATTGGGGACCAAATTAAGTTTTAGTACAGCTTTTCATCCCCAAACCGATGGACAGTCTGAGCGAACCATCCAGATTCTGGAAGACATGTTGAAAGCTTGTGTTATAGACTTGGGTGGTGCTTGGGACTGTCATCTATCGTTAATGGAATTTGCCTACAATAATAGTTATCAAGCCAGTATTCAAATGGCGCCTTTTGAGACTTTATATGGTAGGAAGTGTATATCTCCTATCTGCTGGGATGATGTGGGAGAAAGAAAATTGTTGGGTCCAGAAATAGTGCAACAAATAGTGAAGAAGGTACAGATGATCAGAGAACGTTTGCGAACTGCTCAGAGCCGACAGAAAAGTTATGCTGATAAGAGACGAAGAGAGCTGGAATTCAATGTTGGTGATCATGTCTTTTTGAAAGTGTCTCCCACAAAGGGTGTGATGAGATTTGGTATACGAGGAAAGTTGAGCCCGAGATTTGTGAGACCATTTGAGATTTTGGATAAGGTTGGTGAGGTGGCCTACCGATTAGCTCTGCCATCAGTTATATCTGGAGTGCACAACGTATTTCATGTATCTATGTTACGAAAATACATTCCTGATCCTAATCATGCAATAGATTATGTGCCTTTGCAACTTCAAGAGGATTTGACCTATGAGGAGGTGCCTTTACGAATTGTTGACAGTAAGGAACAAGAATTGAGACACCGAATCATACCCTATGTGAAGGTGCAATGGAGCAATCACAGTGAAAGAGAAGCTACATGGGAACTTGAAGCAGAGATGCGAACAAAATATCCACAGCTTTTCGAAATACCAGGTACGTAAATTTCGATGACGAAATTTATTTTAACGGGGGGAGAATGTAAACTCTGGGCCTGGGCTGAAGTCGGCAGACCCAGCCGACTTCAACCCAGACTGAAAAAAATAGAAAGAGGAGAGAGAAGGAGGAGAGAGAAGGAGGAGAGAGAAAGAGGAGAGAGAAGGGGGAGAGAAGGAGGAGAGAGAAAGAGGAGAGAGAAGGAAGGGAGAGAAGGAAGAGAGAGAAAATCAAGGATTTTTTTTCAAGATTCGTGAAAAAAAATTGAGAATTTAGTTTTAATTAAAATTATTTATTTATATAGAGAATCAGTCTCCTGAGCGGGGAGGCGTCGCGCCGATCTCGGGTACGAAATAGTTTAGGTGTGCATAGTTGGTTTTGAGAGGTAAGGACTTCTAAACTTGATCACCCGTAATATTAATATATTTTACATGACCTGATTTGATCCGAGCATATATTAAATATTTTTCATGCATGGTAGTTTTCGGATAACATGATTTGATTTCCGGGTTACGGAATGAGTTTGTTGTTAATGTTGTTTGCATTTGCCAAGTGATCTTGAAATATGTTTGATCGTGATATCAATCGTTGGAAAGTGACATGATCTGACTATGTGAGAAGAAATGATAAAGTGTTAAGTGAACTGGTGTTTGGACTAGCCATGCCACGGCGGTACCGTGGTTTCTCAGTGTGCCCGTCACAGGCTGGAGTATGACAATTTGTATGCCAGTCACAGGCTGGAGTGTGACAATAGTGTGCCCGTCACAGGCTGGAGTGTGACAACAGTGTGCCCGTCACAGGCTGGAGTGTGACAATAGTGTGCCAGTCACAGGCTGGAGTGTGACCGTGGCTAGTCCAGAACCCTAAAGATAATGGTTAAATAATTGAAAATTCTAAAAGAAAAAAATGTAAAAATTCCAAAGTTTTTGGTTAAACATGAAATCTGAATTGTTGATTTCGTCACATGTTATGCTAATGTTTTGCTGTTTTCATATACATGTATATTATTATCGGTGATCATTTGGAACCCTTATTGGGCTATGTAGCTCACTCCCTATCATTTGTTTTCTTTTAGAGAACCAGGATACTTAAAGAGGATCTGGGCTGGGCGTGAGACGGAGCTTCTTAATTGTTGAGCTAATAGCTAGTTAGTTTCGGTTACTGATGTTTGTGAGTCAGTAGACCAATTAATGACATCGATTTAAATACTGAATTGTACATTTGTTAATGATTTGTTTATATAATATTAATTTAACTCGGATATATTTGAATTGTTGTGTACCTAGGCCTTGCATAATTTCTAGGATAAAACCTAGAGTTTGTGCGGCCGGTCATGTAGCCGATTCCGGTACTGGATTCGGGGCGTGACAATTTTTGAGGGAGATATGGTGACCCAGCCCCACTGCTATATGCGTTGTTCATCTTTAGAGCCTGCAAGCATAGAAATTCTTTAGCAACCATCAGCATAAAATGATTTTATCCCGACAGACCTAAAACGCTTAAAGAATGAGCCAAACATCAGTCATAACTTAATATTTTATAGAACTTATTTAATTAGTCAACAAGCCATGGAAAAATAAGAGGTGATTTTTAGTTGCTTTGGGATATTTGAAATGTGAAGACAAGTAGAGGTTTGTAAGATTGAAAAACTAAATGTTTTAGCACAAAAAAGTGAATAACCATATGATAAAGGTCTAATTTGAGAACATTTTTCATGGACAAGATCTGTTATGTCATTTTCATCATAATTTTAATATTTGAGTGGATTTGAAGGTAAAGATCTCCAAATTGATCCTACCATTGATCATCCCTTTGAAGGAAAAGTTGCATGGTGGCAAGATGAAATTCATTATCCAGTGTAGTATCGGAGTGTTTGCTAGCTCAGGATGTTTCTTAAAGACATGAAATGGAAGATAAAAAAAAAAGGTCGGGAGAAGATAAAGAAGAAATTAACTGACCATTTTCCCCTTAAAGTTCTCTTGAACCTTGCTCTTGGAGTTGCAAGTTCTTTACCGACGACGATGTAAGCAGTTGACCATGGGACTTATAAAAAAATAAGCATTTAGTTTTCATCAGAAGCCAAATGTTCTTGTCACAACATATACGATTCTACTGCTCACGATATAATTCATAATAAATCAAGAGCGTGGATTGCCGAGATTCAAGTATCAGAGATAAATTCAGGTGGGTGAGTGAAAGTAATAGAACTTAACACCTGGTCCTTTGCTTGACTGACACTTTTTATGTTTAGTCCTTGCACACTTGCATTTTATAAGGAGTTTTCAGCCAGATGACCGGGGAATGACATCAGTCTTATACTAAATTTTGGTCAGAAGGAAGGTACTACGATTCTTCTAACCAATCTCCTTTAATGGTGTGTGAGGAAGCTAGCAAACCTACCCTTTTTCTTTTTGGATGTACCGAGCTTACACTTTTTCATCACTTGCATGGTTGTGAGATTGCTCATAAGTTTGTTGACCTACACTAGCCAACCAGATAAGGAAGATATTTTATAATGAAGGAAATTTGGGTGAAGCATGGGGAAATACTATTCTGTGTATGATGTTCATAGGAAAATGCGATTAGTCTCACCAGTTGATCTTTTATTATTTGCTTCTTGTAATGTTCCCTGCACGATTATCACTTGAAAATGATTTTGCTAGACTGGATAGCATGATCTCCAAATCTCAACTCTCTTAATTCAGAACTTGAAATCTGTATGTTTATCTTGAAGAGAATTTGTTCATGACAAGTAGTTCTGTTCACGCTCATCTCATCAAAAAAAAGAAAAGTTCTCAAAAACTTAATTTGATGCTGATTATTTCATCCACTTCATCAATAAACTGTAACAAATGCAAACAAAACTACGAGGAGTGTCTACATAAATAATGCATCCATTTTATATTATCGTTGCATACAAAAGAAACTAATCCGCAGGAACTCCTGCCCAAGATATGGGTAAAATTTTATTTATTGTTTGTGCTCAGGTCTCCTGATACATCAAGGGTAAGGAGTAAAATGCTATATGCTAGCTCCAAGGACAGATTCAAGAGGGAACTTGATGGCATAAAAGTTGAAATACAAGCAACAGATCCAAGTGAGATGACCTTGATATTGTCAAAGGGCGAGCTTTCCGAAGCGTAGATTGGTTACCCTCTGCTTAACTCTGGGCCGATAGTTTCAGTAAAATGAGTTATCGGTCCTTATATTTGATGATATTTATATGATTAATTCTTTAAACGATGTCAAAAATGTTATATGTATTCCTCTTTCTTATTGAAGCTTTTAAGAAATGTGACTCGATTGTGACTAAAGGCATTTTATTGATATGTAAAATAGATATTCAGATGAAGCGATGTTTTTTTTTCTTTCATGAACATCCCATGCCTGTATCAGTCTAAACTTTGTGCCTTCCTTTGTAGAGCATTATTTTTAATGAATAATAAATTACTCCATAACAATTTAATCAGCTATGTTTGATATTTTCTGTACTAGGCATGGAGCTGGACAATATCTCTTGAGTTTATCATATAATCATGGGCTTACAATTAAATATGAGCACCGCATGATATAACTATTATGTTGTATTTCCTTGATTATATCTATATGAGCACAAGTAATTAATTAAAGGTCACACACACACAAATTGATTCCTGAAATAATGACTTATAGTTCAATGTTGCATAATGCATCAGATATGGAGATTGGGATTGATTTTTGGTTTCATAGGATATTAGACAAATTAGCCTTCATTCTCTCAAATACGTGTCATCAGGATGTAGTCTACCACTCCCAATGCCGACAATAAAAAGGGGAGAAGATAAACAAAAAGTGGATGATCATGTCTGACCCACATTACTTAAAAAAATTATAGTATCTCCCCCAACTCCCCTCTCAAATAGGTTTTATAGACAGCATTAAGAAATCTTCCAATTGTTTTTGCTATTAGAAATTCAGAAAACCAGGTGCCCCTGTTTATTGGAAATATGCCTTTTGCAGTCCTTTACCAGATTCACTAAATAAGTTTCAGATTAATTTGAAGTGTAGTAGTGGTTCATGATGTTCATGATCATGAATCTTAGGATCAAATTTGGAAATTAAACCATGGTTCGGAGGAACTTTCTTCTTACCCATCTAGCCCTTTAACATCACTCCTACCCTGAAAAGAACAATTTCTGTTTTGGATCAAATGATGAAAACTTATTTAAATATTTAAATATTTGTTTATTTATTTATTGGAGAGTTAGGGAATTTCCGAATTTTAATACCAAGTCTTATAAGTAATACTTATACCTGATCTTATTCTTGTGAACTATGCCTCTGAAATGTGTTGTAGAGTTGGGACTGAGCTAAATTTAAAGTCTCTCAAACTGAAACAAGAAACTTAATTAAATCAAAAAAGTCTGATCATTATTAAAGGTCCAAATAATAATCCTGCAGGAAAGTTCTCCAATGGCATGAATAGTACCAATTCTTGCAAGTTGCAAGCATGTATGTGTTAAGTATCTTGCACGTTGTGAGAGATCAACATATCAGTCCAGGGCTAGTGATTGAACATCTGCAAACTAAAAGATTTGCTCCTGGGATTTTTCAAAAATCATGTAGCTCCATGCGACTTTCTAGGAAATTGTACATAACATCTATTAGACACTATATGCTAAGTGATTGTATTTGTTTTCATAATAAAGTTCACTTCATTTTACTTCTCATACTATTGATTGTTAGAGCAATTTATCATGGGGGGACAACAAAGTTAGACCAAGGAACAGACAAATAATTCTTGCCTATTCATAAAGCAAAATATCATATCAATTACTTGGTTATAAGGTGTCATTGATGTTGTGTTACATAGAAGGTCATGTGTTGATATAATAATGTATCTACTAGCATGAATCACATTGATGATTGCTTTCTAAACAATGATGCATTACATCCTATAACAAACATAGAAACCAAAAATTTTAAAATGCGGATCCATGTCAGGTTTTTCCCAAATTAGCAAACTCATATAGATTTTATTTGAATATTTTGAAATGTTTTTAAATAATTAAAAGAAAGATGGTACAATGTTTTGAAATGTTCCATGAAGTGGTCAAGAAGTTGAAGGAAACCATTGATTTTATTTATTTATTTTTCTTACAGCAGTGAAACCAGTGATATTCTAATAAATGATACGATGCAGCTTCAAGACATATTAGAAGAAAAATTTGGTGTTTGCTAAGAGCATATACCAAGACAATATTGTTAAAAGTTCAGAAGTAAGTTGCATCAGCAGTGGCAAAACCACAAGACGTAACTGTCTAAGAAAACCAAGAGATGGAAACCTTTTTTTTCCTTTTTCTTCAAAGGAAAGAGTTAGAAAATCCTTACCCACTATGAGAATATATATATATATATATATATATATATATATATATGTTGTCAACCTTACCGTCGTGGCTTGCAGCTACGAAGTGGCACCGGATATCTGCCCCTTTACTCCGGAATCTTACTTACTATTCCTGGACCTATAAAACAATGTTAGAGACCCGGGCGGGGATCTCGGCGAGGATACTCCGACGATCAAGTCAGCGGATGGCAAAGAAGAACATATCCCCTAAGACGGATCCCACTTCGGTCACCATGCTTAAAGGAGTTTTTGATAAAGGATTGAGCAGGAGAAAATGAGAGAGGAGCGGTGCTTGAGTTGCGGCGACTGTGCTCGCGGGACTCGCTCCAGGAGTCCTTTAGGGAGCCTCGCGCCTTCAAGTCACTTGTCTCGCTATCTTGTGAGTTTTCCCTCCTTTCAGTTGCTTGCCTTCTCACCCGTTGGGTGCTTTTTTACATCGTCGATTGCTCCAGTGCCTTGATTTTTTCCCTCAGGGGGGGCTCAGGGGTCAACGGCGTCCGTTGGCCGCTCTCCCGATATCATTACTCCTTATAGAAGGGAGTTAAATCGTGAGCATGTCTTTTCCGACGTGTTATTACGAAGGAAGAAATTAAGCGAAACCTTGATCTGGGTGCAGCCGTCCTCGGGTCCGAGACCCCAAATGCGGCCTTGTCCTTCGGGGAGTTTCAGGTGATCAGCCGCAGGATCTGACACCTCGATTGGGGTGCCCTTCCCCAACCGGTGGAAACGATGTTACACGCGCTGTTCCAGCTTTGGGGCGCCGTACTGGGTGCGCCGCACTACGCACGTCTGCTTCGGCGGCTATCTTGGGGCTGGCGCCTTCGTTCTTCCCGATGCTTCCAAGGAGAGGGCTCGACTCCGGTCGAGGTGGGCTCGACTCTTGGGGAGCCACCTGGCGAAGGAGCGGAGGTGCCGAGCTCGAGTCCGGCTGAGGTGGGCACGACCATCGATGGGGCCACCTGGCGGAGGAGCTCGAAAAGAACTTGACATGGCACTATCTGCCTGCTTGGCTGCCGATTGGATCCAAGGTATACCCCACGTCAGCGGTCTTGCCACGTCAATATGATAACAACTTTATTAGTAATGCAGAAAGGTGAGTGACGGGGGGAAAGGGAGCAGCCTAATACATATTTATATGTAGCTGCTAAGTAATTATATCCACAAGAACAGCCATACAAGTTTGAAGTAGGAATGAGAGTGGATAACATGGAAACTGCTGTCTGCAGCTTGGATTTTTATTTTCATTTTTTGATGAAAAGGGAGGTGTAAGCCACCCAATTTTTGAATGAAAAGAGCAAGGTTACAAAGAATTTACAGAAGAACATATCTGAAGAGTGAGGGAAGAGATAGCACTTCAGGTTACAGCAGTAGAAGAACAGAGACAAAAAACTTCTTGGCAAAAAGAAAGGAAGGATCTAATAAGAAGAACAACAGGTAAAGTACTCCAGATCAGAATCAAATAGTTGAGTCAAAACGTCTCTGCCTTCCTTGGCAGTCAGCCTCATCATATCCAGAGCAAGAGAAAGGGAATCAGAGACATGTAATGAGCCAGTAAGGTTCCTCGGACTCATCATGTCCAGAGCCATAATTTGTTGAAGCACAGAGATATCCATTCTCTAAAATGATTCATCAAATTTTTGAAGAACCATACTGCTGGATGATTCCTTGAAGTTAAAATTCTGTTGTTTACGTTCAATAAATAAGCACCAGCATGTGACTAACAAAGATCACAAGATCTCGGAACTGCATTTAGTAATGTTAGCCAACACCCATGGTTAAGAACTTGCTTTTCTATCCTGAAAGTCTCTAATTAAATTTGCCTAACAGGAACTACCAATCTGATTTCTCTAGTGCTGAATGATGTGATGGAATGCCAACATATGTGACAGGATACTCGATCACTTTGCTTCCAATTAAACTGGCCAAATGCAGGGTTATATTCTGTGAGATACTCAATCCTAGAAGAAAACTTTTACCATAGTTGATTCTGAGATCCGTGAGCAGCTGATAAAAATGAGGTAAACAAGATATAATGAGATTATAAATATCAATTTGTGCAATAAAAGAATAAGTAATTTTTGGGATAAAATAATCTCATATAAATTGTAAGTAGAATGTATTCAATAATGGATGTCAAAATGAAATATGAGAAATCTAACGGACCTATGAAGTTTCTTAACAGCATATTTATTAAGCAACTTAATAATTACTTTGCTTCTTCTTTTTATCAACTAATCATAGATTGCAAAGAGTTTAAGGATTTCAGCAATAGTCAGTTGCTGAATGTGTTGCTTCCTACTGGCATTGGAAATTAATTATGTTATGGTGGGGGAAAATATCACCAGCAATGAATGCAGAGGTGAAAATTACTTGGTCTAGCTTTCATGGGCATCCTCACATTTCAAAAGATTCAGAGAGCTCACCGAAATCCCAGTATATATCCATTGACCATGTACTTGTTATTGATATACGTTCTCAAGAGTTGCTATCTACCTATGTTTTCCCAATGAGTTTTGTCATAACTTTAGATATAAATGGAAACATTATATCCAAAAGCTGAAGAGCTAGTGACTGTGAGTGATGCAATTGAAATTGCAAATCTCTATCAACTTACATCATATTAAAAATTCGTTTACTCCTTATGTAGATAAACTTTCTAAAGATTCTTTGTAATATAAAATTGTAAATGAATGTATAAATATATTAATATTAGCATGATGTTAGTATGCTAATATAATTTCCAATTTTATCAAAAAAAAGTCTGATTGCTTAATTTTGAAGTGATGTTAAATTGTTAAGATCCTTATTATAGACCTACTATGAAGTTTTAGGGTATATCTGCTCAGGATTTTAGGAAGACCAGATATTAGGGAATTCGTGTTAAACTTATTTCTAAAGTGCAATTTTTTGGAGAAAATATACTTTGCTATTTAATATTTAGGTAGAAGTCGAAGAATCAAGTATATAATCAAAGAGTCATGAGTAGTGTAAGCGTCATGTAAAAGTTTAAAGGTCATGTTTTGGTATAGTTAAGAGTTCTAAAAGTCACTTTTGTATTTATTAAGATTGTGTTCTTAAGTTCTTTTATGTAATCATAAATATGAGAATGAGAGGTTAATGTAAAACAGAGTACGGGAGAGGGTTATTGTAGAGAAAACCTTTTGTAATATTTTTATATATTTCTTGTCCCCAATTTTGATTGTTCTTCTATTTTTGGTGTGATTTTGGGTAGTGTGAACTTTGTGTTCCACTGTTTTGAAGAGGAATTTCCAAGCTCAAGAAATCCACTTTTCTTAACAATTCAAGTGTTTTTTCTTTTAACCAATAATATAAACTAAGAGAGTGTTTGGTTAGGGAGAGTTGGGGGTACGGGAATGGATGATTCTCGTTCTAACTATTTGGTTGGACCGAGTCTCATTCCAAGTTTGATTCCAGGATGGAATGGAATTGGTGCAATCATCCTAAAACCTAATTCCGACTCTCCCTTAAGAATTCAAATCTCTATTCTAATTCTGATTCGGATTTTGGTCAGGAAAACTAAACACTCCGTAAAAGATAAGGAAGACTTTAGGTTAGACTAAAAACAAAAATAATATATAATGGTTAGGGAGAGATTGGATTTGTTTAGGATTTAAAAAGAACTAATTATCAAGGAGTTTAATTATCATTGTTACAGCCGTGACAGTGACGTGGCCAGGCTCAGGTATCATCGAATACGAGCGAGCCACGTGTATGCTTCCCCGGCCAAGTCAGCGCCACATCCTCAAAGCCAGGATCGGCAAGACTACACCGCCCGACGACTGCCTGAGGCAAACCGCCCTCGCCGAGGTCGAGCTCGGCTCGGAATTCCTCTACCGCTTCATCGGCGCCCGGGCCCGGAGAGGTCCGCCTAAGTGAGGTCGGCCGAGGTCAGGCGATCTCCTGCCGCCTCGCCAGGTGTCCACCCAGGAGGGGTCCACCTAAGCCGAGGTCGGCTGGTCCTTCGCCCTTCGCCAGGTGGCCACCCGGAGACGGGCCCACCTCGGCCGAAGCCAGGCGACCTCCTGCCACCTCGCCAGGTGTCCACCCAGGAGGGGTCCACCTAAGCCGAGGTCGGCTGGTCCTTCGCCCTTCGCCAGGTGGCCACCCGGAGACGGGCCCACCTCGGCCGAAGCCAGGCGACCTCCTGCCACCTCGCCAGGTGTCCACCCAGGAGGGGTCCACCTAAGCCGAGGTCGGCTGATCCTTCGCCCTTCGCCAGGTGGCCACCCGGAGACGGGCCCACCTCGGTCGAAGCCAGGCGACCTCCTGCCACCTCGCCAGGTGGCCCCCAGAGACGGGCCCAACTCAGCCGAGGTCAGACCGATCGTACGACGAGGGCCCTGGGGAGAGAGGCGGGCCCCGAGGCCATCCCTCGGGCCGTACGAATCCCAGACGGCGTCCTGTACGGAGGGCGGCGGCACGCAGAACATCACTAGCATCGGCCCGACAGGTCCCGCGGCCGAGAAACGCAACCCTGACGACACAGGCCCCATAGATAGATGGCGCCCACGCTTGGGGAAGAGGGCGCTCTCGCCGGGCCCGAGGCCGGACCGGCCGCCCTGCCAGCGCCGCCCTCCCCTCTTTCTCTTCTGTCCTTGCCTTTTCCCTGCTGGGCCCGGTGGACGAGGTCGGAAAGCCGCCTGGCACCCTTCATCGAAAAGGGAAAAAGAGAAGTGGACGGGGGAGGGGAGTCTCCGAGGAGGAAAAAGACAAATGCGCGATGGAAGGGGATAAAGAAGGAAGAATCTGGGGACGACAAGGTAAGCCAATTAGCCTGGGGACAAGGAGGAAGCACCGGCACAAGGCCTTGCATCAAGAAAGAAGCCAGAAATCCCGAGAGGGGAAGACTGGGCGCGAGCTCGGCAAGGAGGCCCAGCCGAGATTCTGGTCCCCAGAGCATTTCCTTCACCAGTTAACTCTCTAAGTCTGGAACCCTTTAGAGGGTCCGGCTGGAGAGTCTGTTCCTTCTCGTCGTCTACTGACTTGACCGTCGGAGCTCCCTCGCCGGGATCCCCGGCCAGGGTCCTCTAACCCCTTTGTTGCAGGTTTTCCGCGGGAAGGGAGGCTCCCTCGCCAGGCGGTCAGGAAGGATCGGCCGATCCGTGGCACGGGCGCGGCGGCGAGAGCGGCAACAGATTGGCGCGCCAGGAAGGGGGGCAGGACACTAACCCCTAGTGGGAACCGGCTTTCTGCAGGTGTCACTCTCTCCAGCAATGGTGGTCACTCGTGGTCGCGAGGCGTCCACCAGCCGCATGGGAGATGTCCACTCCCCTCTGGGGGGCCACAGCCCCGAAAGGGAGCTTCCGCCTCCCCCTCCTCTTCCACAGCAGCCTGCCCCGATGGATGGATCCCTCGCGGCCATCGTCCAGCAACTGCAGACCTTGACCTCAGCGGTCCGACAGCTTCAGCATCAGCAACGGTCCCTGGCCACTCAGCCGCAGCCAGGGACCCCCGCGGCCTGAGCCACGGGGCAGCGTGGGAGCCTGCGCTCCATCCAGGGTAGGCCATCCCATCCAAGGGCCATCTCCAACCCCGGGGGAGCCACCAAGCTCCCGCAAAGAGAAACTATTCCGATTCGGAGGATCACGAGAGTCGATCCCCGGTCGACGGGGCCGAAACGACACACCGCAGCAAGCGACGCCGAGGCCAGACCTCGCGCCGAGACCGATCGGTGCCCCTTTCACCCGCAGCCTCGGTGGAAGACTCCACCGATGAAGCCATCAGGCGCCAGGCCGAGAGGCGCCTGGAAGAGCATGAGCGCAAACTGGCGGAGTTCGCTCGCCGATTCGCCGACTTGCAGAACTCGTCGGTGGACCCGGCGGGCTATGACTCCCGCCCCCCTTTCTCTGAAGAAATCCAGGCGGAACCAATCCCGAAACGGTTCCGCATGCCGCAGGTGGATCCCTACGACGGAACCACCGACCCCCTGGATCATTTGGAGAGCTATAAGGCTCTTATGAGGGTCCAGGGGGCCACCGACGCCCTTCTATGCATCGCCTTCCTGGCAACCCTTCGGAAGGCCGCTCGAGTCTGGTTCGCCCGCCTCGAGCCCGGGTCCATTTGCTCCTTCCATCAGTTGGAAGGAAAGTTTGTGGCGCATTTCGACGCTTGTCGAAAGGTGCCAAGAGAGGTGGACAGCCTCTTTTCCATCCGCCAGCAGGACCAGGAGCTGCTCCGGGACTACATCACCCGGTTCAAGACCGCAGCACTGGAGATCTACAGCTTGGACGAGCCCGTCGCCATGCTGGCCTTGAAGCGCGGACTCAAGACGTCCCGCCTAACCTATTCCCTGGACAAGAAGCCGCCCAGGACGTATTCCGAGCTCCTCCTCCTCGACAGCTGTAGCTGAATCCGCCCCTCCGACGGAGCCT
This sequence comes from Areca catechu, assembly GCA_021397845.1. Lineage (NCBI taxonomy): Eukaryota > Viridiplantae > Streptophyta > Magnoliopsida > Arecales > Arecaceae > Areca > Areca catechu. The sequence continues at coordinate 58,370,374 of CM038049.1, forward strand.
GCTCAGGCCCGCGACCCTGTGCCGGAGACGGAGGAAGGGGAAGTCCCAGCCATGCACCGCCCAGGGAAGGAGCCGGCCTCATAGTATAGGACTTCCCTTATACTTTTTCATTTTCTTTCTATTGCTTGTTTGTTTTGTTTTTGAGCCGGGCTGCCTGGCCTGTCAGGGCCCAAAAGATGATGTAAAATTTTTCCTCAAAGTAATAGAAATCAGTTTTACAAGTGTGATTTCCTTTTTCTCTTATGGTATGAATGTCCTACATCCTATTTTCTCCTCTCCTCTTTTCTTTCAGTGCGAGGAGGTTACAGGGAGGAACTTCGGACTCGGGTGCCTAAGGGCTGCACATATCTTGAGTGCCTTGGAGCTAGGCTCGAGGCTTGATTGTTAGATGTCGGGCTCAAGAAACATCACCTCGGAGCCAGGCTCGGGGATGTATTGGCCGGAGAGCTGCGTGGCTCGAAGGTTCTCTTGGCCGGAGATCTGAGCTCTGGTCTTGGGTTGATGTCCGCGAGCTGGGCTCGGGGACATCGATGGCTGAGAGCGGTGTGGCTCGAAAGTTTCCTTGGCCGAAGATTTGACCTCCGGTCTTGGGTTGGTGTCCTGGAGCTTGGCTCGGGGACATGCTAGCGGAGAGCTGGTCTCCGGGAATTGATGGCCTGAGGACATGGCTCAGGAGTTGTCGTCTTGGAGCTGGGCTCGAAGATGATGATAGCTAGAGAGCTGCATGGCTCGAAGATTCCGTTGGCCGGAGATCTGAGCTTCGATCTTGGGCTTGAGTGCCTGAGGGCTTCCCAGGTCTGTGCCGGAGGGCGCTTTTCTGGGCTTTGGTGCCGAGGAGCTAGGCTCAAGGCTTGAGTGCCTGGGGGCTTCCCAGGTCTTTGTGCCGGAGGACTCTTCTCCGGGCTTTGGTGCCGAGGAGCTAGGCTCGAGGCTTGAGTGCCTGGGGGCTTCCCAGGTCTTTGTGATGGAGGACTCTTCTCTGGGCTTTGATGCCGAGGAGCTAGGCTCGAGGCTTGAGTTTCCTGCAAGGTAGATAAACCATTGTGCAGAAAGGAGTTTTTATTCCTAGTGGAGGAAAAACTTACATTACTGATAGTATCTCCTCAAATTACATGCATTCCATGTGCAAGGGAACCTGGTGCCATCCTGGTTTTTGAGGTAGTAGGCCTCCTGCGAGAGGGCCTCGGCCACTTTATAAGGGCCTTCCCAGTTCGGCGAGAGCTTGCCGTACTCCCGAGACTGGGATGCTTCTGCCCGGTGCAGCACCAGGTCGTGAGGTCGGAAATTCTTCTGTTTCATCCGTGCATTGTAATATCTGGCGACTCGCTGCCGATATGCTGCCATCTGGAGCTGGGCTTTGTCTCTCGTCTCTTCGAGGAGGTCGAGGTTAAGTAGGAGGTGTGCCGAGTTCTGTGCCTCGTCATACCGCTGCACCCGAAGTGTGGGCGCGCCGAGCTCGACTGGGATCACTGCTTCAGATCCAAAGACGAGGTTAAAGGGTGTCTCGCTCGTTGCCGTTCGGGGCATTGTGTGGTAGGCCCACAGGATACTTGGAAGTTCTTCCGTCCATTTGCCCTTCGCCTGATCCAACCTGGTGCAGAGTCCTTGAAGGATGGTTCGGTTGGTCACCTCAGCTTCGCCATTAGTTTGGGGATGAGCAACCGAGGTAAAACGGTGCTAGATCCCGTGCTCGGTGCATAATCCTTCGAACTCCTGGTTATCGAATTGTCGCCCGTTGTCGATGATGATGCAGCGGGGGAGTCCAAAGTGGCAGATGACAAACTTCCAAAAGAATTGCCGAACATTGACTTCCGTAATCCGAGCTAGCGGCTCCGCCTCGACCCACTTAGTGAAGTAGTTGATCGCCACTTGCAGGAACTTTCGCTGCCCTGGTGCTAGGGGAAATGGTCCCAAGATGTCCATTCCCTACTGGGCAAAAGGCCAAGGGACTGAGAGTTGAGAGATCGGCGCCGTCGGCTGATGCTGTATATTTGCATGGCGCTAGCACTTGTCGCACCTTCTGACGAAGTCGGCGGCGTCCTCCCTCATGGTCTCCCAAAAAGTATCCCTGGCGAAGAGCTTTATAAGCCAGTATCCTCCCTCCCACATGGTTCCCGCAAAGGCCTTCGTGTATCTCTTGGAGCACAAAGATTGCCTTGGCAGGCCTGAGGCATCTCAGGAGTGGGTAGGAATAAGATCGACGGTAGAGCTGACCGTCTATCAAGATGAAACGGATGGCCTTCCTTCTAATGAGGCCAACTTCTTTGTGGTCCTCTGGTAGGAGGCCATCCTAGATGTACTTGATGTACTTGTCCATCCAGCTCGGCTCGTGGGCTACTTGTTGCACCTCCTCGGGCCTTTCGTAGCTTGGATTCTCGAGATACTCGACGTTGGCGCACCCCAGGGATGAGTCCGGTAGGGTCGCGAGCCTAGACAGTGCATCCGCACGAGCGTTTTCTCCATGGGGGATGTGGAAAATGCAAAAGTAACGGAAGCATGCCGTGCTTGAACAAACCTTCTCCAAGTACTTCATCATCTGGGGATCTTGGGCCTCGTACTCTCCGGAGACTTGTCCGGCAACCAGTTAAGAGTCGGTGAAAACCTTTAGGTTCTGCACGCCCAGCTCGCGGGACACCTTTAGACCTGCAAGGAGCGCCTCGTACTCCGCCTGTTTGTTTGTGGCGGGGAACTTGAAGCGAAGAGCACACTCCGTCACCACTCCATCAGAATTGGCGAGGATGAGGCCTGCTCCACTCCCGCAAGAATTGGAGGCTCCGTCCACGTGAAGGACCCAAGGGTCCCCCGGCGGTCCGGGCTCAGCTTGGCTCTCCGGGACCACCCGCTCTGGTTCCTCAAGAAGCCCTGTACATTCGACCACCAAGTCGGCTAGGACTTGGGCCTTCTGCGATGACCTCGGCAAATATGCGATGTCGAACTCGCTCAGCGTCAGGAACCATTTTGCCAACCTCCCGGAAGTCTCGGGGTGGCTCAGTATGGTCCTCAGTGGCTAATCGGTCACAACCACAATGGGATGCACTTGAAAGTAGGGCCTGAGACACTTAGCAGACATAATTAGTACAAAAATAAGTTTTTCGGAGCGGGTATACCTGATCTCCGCATCATTGAGTATTTTGCTGGTATAGTACACCAGCTTCTGTGATCTGTCCTGGTCTGTACGGACAAGGACCGAGCTGACGACCCCTGGTGTGACCGCCAGGTGAAGCAGGAGCTCTTCCCTTTCTTCTGGTCTGGATAGCAGAGATGGAGAGGTTAGGAACTCCTTCAGCTCTTCAAAGGATGCCTTGCACTCTTCGGTCCAGGTGAAGTCATGCATCTTGCGCAATGCTTTGAAGAAAGGGAGGTAGCAGTTAGCCGACCTCAAGATGAACCGGCTTAGGGCTGCGACCCTCCCCGTCAAGCATTGAACCTGCTTCTTGGATGTCGGGTGCTCCATGTCAAGGATTGCCTAGATATTCTCCGAATTTGCTTCGATGCCTCTCTGGGTGACCATGAAGCCAAGGAATTTCCCGGCTGCCACCCCGAAGGCGCACTTCGCTGGGTTGAGCTTCATCTGGTACTTCCGGAGATTGTGAAAGGCTTTGGCGAGGTCAGCAATGTGGTCCGAGCTCGGTTTGCTCATGACGAGCTTGTCATCCACGTACACTTGCATATTCCTGCCAATCTGGTCCTTGAAGACCTTGTTGACCAGACGTTGGTACGTGGCCCCAGCATTCTTCAAGCCAAAGGGCATCATCCTGTAGCAGTATGTCCCTCGGTCAGTAATGAATGCAGTGTGCTCTTCGTCCTCCGGGTGCATTCGGATCTGATTATATCCAGAGAATGCATCCATGAAGGAGAGCAGCTTGTGCCCGAGGTGGCATCCACCAACTGATCTATCCTCGGCAGAGGGATGCTGTCCTTTGGGCATGCCTTATTGAGATCGGTGTAATCCATACAGATCCTCCACTTGCCATTATTCTTCTTCACCATCACCACGTTCGCCAGCTAGCTCGGATATTGTACTTTTCGGACAAAGCCGGCAGCTAGAAGTTTCTCAACTTCCTCATTGATGGCTGCTTGCCTCTCTGGGGCGAAGCTTCTCTTCTTCTGTCGAACCGGTCTATGCTTCGGATCGACGTTGAGTTTGTGGGTGATGACTTCAGGGGGAATACCTGGCATGTTCGCTGCCGTCCAGGCGAACACGTCCTCATTCGCCTGCAAGAATTCCAACAGCGGAGCTTTCCCCTCCTCGGGCAGCTGGGCTACGATCTGCACGGTCTTCGTCTGGTCAGCCTCAAGCTGGTAAGGAAGTAGGCATTCGGCCGGGCCTCCCCTGGGGTCCTGAACCCTCTGGTCGAGCTCGTCTGCTCTGGAGACCTCCTCGGGCACCCGGGCCTCGGGGAGGGTTTGGAAGCAGTGCTGCACTGGCTGGGGTGTACCCCTCATCTCCCCCACACCACAAGGGGTGGAGAATTGTACGATCAGCCTCTTGGTAAAGACGACAGCATCAAGGAGATTGAGCCCGGGTCGGTCGAGAATCACGTTGTAAGGCGAAGGAAGCCTGACAACCGTGAACGTCATCATGAAGGTGCTCTGCCGAGGTGGGGTCCCGGCAGTGACTAGGAGAGTGATTTCTCCCTCCATCTTTGCGGAATCTCCCATGAAACCAACAAGGAAGGTATATACAAGCTTGAGTTGAGTAGGGAAAAGATTCATCCCGAAGAAGGCATCGTAGAAAAGTACATCCGTGAAGCTTCCACTATCTACCATGATGCGCTTTACAGGATGCTTTGCGATCGTCATCTCGATGACCACAGCGTCATTATTTATATTTTTCTTTCCATTTTCCCCATCCCTCATAAAGGGGAGTACATTCCCAGAGTTCCCTACCCCCCGAGCCCTTTTGGATGCACGCGTGGCTCCCCAGGAGATCATGCCCACCAGCTTTTCAGTGGGGCGATTGTCGATGGCTAGAGCTGGCGGGAGAGCAACGAGCGCCTGGGACTCCGCTTGAGATCGGCCCCCCATATATTTTTCGAGGTAGCCTCTCTTGATGAGCTCTTCAATCTCCCACTTGATATTGCGGCATTCCTCGGTGTCGTGGTCGTGGTCACGGTGGAAACAACAGTACTTCATCTTGTCATGGGTGAATGATGGCTTCAACGACGGTGGACGCCTCAGATAAGTCTCGCCCTCGATCTCCATGAGGATCTTCGTTCTCGGGGCGAGAAGAGGAGTGAAATTCCCCCTGAGGGATGGGAGCGTTCCTTGGCCTCGGTGCTAGTCGGGAGCTCTGAGCTGGCGGTCCCAGCCTCCGCGCCCGGGGTGTCTCGACGGGCGCCGGCCCCTTCAGCGGCTTCCCGTCGAGCTCCTGCCTCGTACGATCTGTCTCCTCGGTGCAGATGTACTTCTGAGCCCGGAGGAGTAGCTCGGCGTAAGTCTTCGGGGGCTTCTTGTCAAGCGAGTAGGTCAGGCGGGAAGTCCTGAGCCCTCGCTTTAGAGCCAACATTGCAACCGGCTCCTCAAGGCTATAGATCTCCAATGCAGCGGCCTTGAAGCTGGCCATGTAGTCTCGTAGCAACTCGCGGTCCTACTGCCTGATGGAGAAGAGGCTATATGCCTCGCGTGGCATCTTCCGACATGCGTCAAAATGAGCCACAAACTTTAGTCCCAGCTGGGCAAAGGAGTTGATGCTCTCCGGCTCTCTATTCTAATTCTGATTCTAATTTTGGTCAAGGGAAACTAAACACTCCCTAAAAGATAAGGAAGACTTTAGGTTAGACTAAAAACAAAAATATTATATAATGGTTAGGAAGAGATTGGATTTGTTTAGGATTTAAAAAGAACTAATTGTCAAGGAGTTTAATTATCATATTTCTTTTTCATTTTATCAACTAATTGTATTTGTAATCTAAGAAGAGACCAAGTAAATATTTTATAAAGAGACAACTATTACGGAATTATTAATTGCTTTTCTCTTTTATCATCTAATTGTAGGCTAGAAGAGTTAAGGATTTTAGGAAGAGTTGACCATTGAAAAATTTAAGAATCACTTTTATTTCCTATCTGAAGAGACCAAGTCAGATTGAATTTAAATAAAATTCATTTGTTAAGGATGTGAGAAGGTGGATTTAATAGCAGGGTTCTTCATAGCAGATTTTTTGTGAAAAAAAAGGTAGCCATGTAGAGTTCATATCATGGAAAATAACAAGCCAATAAGATAGGTATTGGCAAGATCAAATAATCAGAAAGATTGATAAGAATAAATTATGGGAATGAAAAAAGAAAAAGTATGTAAAGAACAAAACTATAATTATATATTGAAAGAAATTATTAGGTATTTACGGAGAATGAAATGTTATAATACAGACCCCCAATTTTATACAGTCAATCATAAAGACACATTGAAATCTCTAGTCAGAGAAGAGGAGAGAGAGAGAGATCAAATAGGAATAAATTATTTACTGGCCATCTTTGAATGGCATTTCTTCGAGAGAAGATGCACAGTAGTGGCTAGGAGAGAAGTGGGATATGTGAATATGATATTTAATTCGAAGGGATTGGAGACGAGGGAGGGGGGCCTAGAGGGAGGACTGTGGTAAGCTAATTAAGGGAGACGCTTCTAAGAGATTATGATGCATTAATTATCAAAAATAAGTACCAAGTAAAATTTAATTTTTAAAATTTAAAAGCTCTGACCTGCCTTACCCATCTAGATGAAGTTTTATAGATATCTAAGTTGGCCATGAGGTTTGCTATTGGTTTTAATTTAGAGTTGGCCATGAGGTTTAATTACAAGCCTTGATGGTACACTCCCAAGCGTTTAGATACCGTGACCCAAAACATAATTAATGGTTTCCGAAAAATCATCAAATTTAGGTTCAATAAAAAAAACATGGTGTCCAATCTACTTACATATGTTCAAATTGATCAAATTAGGTGTGAATATGTCTAATTGGATCCACAAATCAATACCCAAGACATAGGAAATATGGAATTTGATGGGTATGTTTTTGGTGAAGGCTGTTTGAGGGGGAATGTTGAGAGAATTGGACCAGCCAGTGAATCAAATTAGATGGGATGAATTGGGGTTAAGACCATTCAGATTAATTTGGTGAAGTTAGCAATATAAGTTAGAAACATGAACTTATTCAATAAAACTTAGAATTGGTTGATAAGAGATGGGATTATATTGAAGAGTGGGTGAATTAGGTTCAAAAAGAAGTTGGCCCCTAGGAATTGCACCAGAATTGATGTATTAGGGTATGAAATTAGGGAAAATAGAACAACTATGTCAATTGGCTTAAGTAGGCTCATTGAGGTTGCAATTGTGAAACTAGAGAGATGATGAAATTGGATTTGACCAACCTTGGACTATTAAAGGAACGAAAGAGAGTTGAATATAACTTAAAATCTTAAAATCTGAAAAATATTTATTTTTCATATAGGAGTACATTTCCAACAATGAAACACCACTTCAAATTTATTTTTAACATATTAATTAATATCTTCACAAGATTATTACTTAGATTTCTAAGAAAAATCATATTTTATATTGGAATAACTATACACCTAACTCCAATTCAAAATAAACTATTATTTAAGGTTAAAAACCAAGGATATATTTGTAATCTCACACTCTTACCCATCACATGCCTTACTCATAGATGATGAATCCCCCAAATAACTCATAATATTTTCATTTCATACGTACTTATCAATGCTTGACTTTTCCTCAAACTTGATTGTGCAAAGCAACTGGTATCCCAACTTGCTCATTAGCTAAAAATAATACATCATCTTTCCCAAAATAACTTAGTATTTTAATTTACTTCTTATCACAGGGTGAGTTTTTTTTCTCATAAGTTACTTGGTTGCAGATCAAACAGTGTCTTGATTTGCTCATAACCATAATAAGGTACAACATCGAACTTTGCTTATAAATTCCAATTTGATCCTTGTCAAACACAACTTTGATTTGAATTATATCTTTCTTCATACTATTAAAATATTATTTCCCTTGATAATATAATTCAGAGTTTCTTGGGAAACTATACAATAATTATCACAAATGCTACACTTTTTTGATATAAGATTGTGACACTTTTAAATGACCTAAAATCATTTAGTTCAGCAAATAATCGGGATAGGAAGGTGGATGCCAGTTTAAAAAAAAAAAACACTGAAGTCATGAAGTTTTGGGTCACGACAATATAGCAACCATTTCAACTTTTTTTTTACCATCCTATGTGAGACTATAATATTTTCACACATGCTACCTAATAATCTCCTAGTTACCTACATTTCCCGTATCCTTAACTAATCCCCCCTCTCATCCAAATGCATCATCATATGCTCCTGCTTGTTTTCAGAACACTCAAGTTCGCTTATCATGTGCCTTTCTCATACACTTGCACCACATTATAGTTCACTTGTCAAGCATATCTTTGAATGCACCATATTGCGTTCCATAGAGGATGGAACATAGCGAGCAATGATAAAATCTAGGATATTTTTTTTTCAAACAAAATGATAATCAATTTCGATGTGCTTGATTCGAGCATAAAAGATTGGATTGGTCATGAGATATAATGCTGAGGAGATATTCTCTTGATTTTATCTTCCATTCCATAATTGTAGGAAAAGATATTCTCTCGATTTTATCTTCTATTTCATAATTGTAGAAAGAGATACTATAAAAAAATTTCTTGATTTGATTTTCAAAAATATAGGAGGAGATATTCTTAATTTCTCATGTATAATATCTCTGATATCATAAAAAAATTTTGAGAAGAAATTATTTAAAAATTCATTGCATTTCATTAATCTCGTATGTAAAATTTATACATGAAGAATTAAGAATATCTCCTTCTATACTTTTAAAAATTAAATAAAGAAAAAATCTTTATAGTATCTCTTTCTATAATTATGGAATAGAAGATAAAATCGAGAGAATATCCTTTTCTATAATTATGAAATGAAAAATAAAATCGAGAGAATATCTCCTCCTACAATTCTAAAAATGGGAGACCAAATTAAGAGAGAAATTATGTATAGTATCTTTTCCTACAATTATAGAATGGAAGACCGATCTCTTCAATATCTCCTCCTGCAATTCAGGAAGTGGAAGATCAAATTTTTTAAAAAAAACCTTCAGAATATCTCCTCTTACAATTATATAAATGGAAGATTAAATTAAGACCAGCCCATGTATGGGTTATTTCTATGATCTCTCTATGATGAGGTGGAGAAAATTTTATGGGCTAATTTATGATCTGATTTTTAATAATTTTGGTTTCAATACTTACATCACGATCCAATTTACTTTTTATGTCGAATGCATGACTCTTGAAGAATCAAGTACTATGTCCTACCGGTACTCTACTTAATCGAGAGTGCATTCATGCTCACTGCATTTTAAGCTGATGTCATGTTACCATTCCTTGCATAGGAGAATTTGAATTTTGTAAATACTACGCACCTCACTACCTTGAGAGTTATGTGAAGGAACATGACTATTAACTACTTTACAATTGATTGTCACGTAGTGAGTTAAAAACAAGGCGTGGGAGTCCCAAGGGAGTGGACTTAACTATCGGAAGCCTGGCTGATCCTAAAGAATGTTAAGTTTTTGGCCAAGAAGTATTTAACCCTTTCACCATTCTTTTACGTCGTGGAATTATTTTTTCATACTTGAATTCTCAACAAATCAAAAGTCGATCGATTATAATCAAGTCTCCCATACTTTTTCATCTTGACAGGAAAGGAAGACAAATATCTACCTACTTTGTTGTGGTAATGAAATTGCTAGACAAACACTGCAAGAGACGCCGATTAACTTTTCCCATGCTACTATGAATGTAGAGCCGTATCTCTTTTCATATACTTCTTGGCTACAATTTTTAGATTAGATTAGCATCGAATTTTATTCTTATATAAATAAATTAATAATTAGAATATCGATATTGACATCTACGAAATTTGTAGAACCTCGATAGGCTGTTTTCAGGATTGCAAAGAGATGATTTTATACTATTTGATTTACTTAACAATAATGGACAACGAACATTGAAATTGTCAAAATTTGCTTGTATCAAATCAATGAGATAAACTATTTTTTTTATTTTCTTCTTTTCTAGATGTCCCGTCATATGTGACAACCCATTTAATGTACAAGATGAAAAGCTGTGAGCTTATAGATTGAGCAAAGCTTTGAGATAGAGCCATGTTTATAACAAATTAAGAATAAGCAAAATTCTAATTCTTTAAATTTGCTGATTAAATAAATTATGCATAGTCTATTGCACCTATGAGTGCAATCTTCTAAGCTGAAACCATTTTAAATTCAATTAAGTTCAAGCTTCTTCTGCTTAGCTCATTCACATGAGTTTAGTTATCAAAAATCAAACAATATAAGTATGGTAATATGACTTTGACCCTCAAATCCTAATTAGCAATTCTCTATTGATAAATTAAATGGATTGATATGAAATTGGCCATTTTATTATAGTAATTCAGGTACAAGGTCCACATGTAAAACATGAGTTCGAGTATAGATAATCCATTAATTCTAAAAATTTCTACCAACAATTAAAAAAAGAAAAAAAGAAAATAGTTTTACCGACACTATTTAGAGTTACAAATAATTATTTTATCTAGGCACACTTTTTACAAACTTATTGAAAGTCACTACCACAACCACATAAACCATATCATACACTTGATCTATAAGTCGAAAATAAGCTTCTCTGCATTTCTTGTTGAAGAATAATGGACCAAAAACAACCCATAAACCTATAGCAAATCCTGTCCCGGTGCTCATATTCAACCACTTCATTTTAGATCCTTCTTCATCCATGGCATTATCATCTTGTTCATCTCCTCCAATAGCATCTGGACCTTGGTTTGTTCGATCATCTTTACACTTTTGAGTTAATGGGAACCCACAAAGATTAGGATTACCAGCATAGATAGACGGGTCAGTAAAGGTCAGAAACTGATTACCTGATGGAACTCTTCCTGACAAGTTGTTATATGACAAGTTCAAGTAACTCAAAAAAGTTAGGGCAATCATACTCGAAGGAATTTCACCGGAGATGTTGTTTCTTGATAAGTCAAGTGACTCCAACTGTTGCAATGCATCGATCTTTTCTGTGATCTTTCCCGTCAAATGATTTCCAGATAAGTTTAAGCTCATGAGTCCAAAAAGGCTGGTCAATTCTTCTGGTATTGTTCCAGACAAGTTATTGTCCGAAAGATCCATAACAATCACAAGTGGAAGTAATATGGCATACTCAATGTCTATTCCTTTAAAGCTCACTTGTATGTTTTCATGATAACTAGTATGATTCAATAAAATGGTTCCATTCATCTCCTTTGATACTTTCATGGCAGTAAAGTTTCCAAAGCTAGAAGGGATGGTTCCTGATAAATTGTTATTAGCCAAATCCAGGATTTGAAGAGCACTTAGTCTTGATAGATTAGGAGGAATATTTCCAACAAGTTTATTTGATCGTAAGTTAAGGATCTTCAAAGACCACAGACTTTCTCCTATCCAAGTAGGTATTGTACCAATAAATCCATTCTGTCCAAGATCAAGAGTATTTAATCTTGCACAGCTTTTCAAGGATAAAGGGAGTTCTCCTGAAAGATAATTATTACTCAAATGCAATGACTCGAGAAATAGTAATGAACATGTTGATGGAGGAACACTTCCAGATAGACTATTGCTTGAAAAATCCATGACAAAAATATAGGAAATATAGGAAGAGTGGTTCCAACAATCAGGGAGCTCACCTGATAACATATTGTTTGAAAGATCAAGGGCGCCATATATGAGCCGACAAAGAGACGGAGGAATTTGACCACTTAAATTGTTTGTGGAAAGGGAGAGATATTCAAAATTAGGCATACTTTTATCAATGTCCAGATGAATCAATCCTGAAAATGAATTGTTGGATAGGTCTAGTAGCTCCATATCAGAAGATTTAAATTTTGGTAAAGGACCCTCAAAGTAGTTAGAACTCAAATTTAAATAATAAAGGTTGATGAAGTCCGTAAGATCGGGTATACTGCCAATGATTCCATTGCTAGAGATATCCAAGTACTCCATCTGGGAAAACGACCTCCAAAACCAATCCGGTATGATGTCTGAAATTCCTGTGCTAGGCATGTCCAGGTCGAAAATATTTTTTGCATCCGGAGCCATTGTGGGAATCGTGGTCCCACCTTGCAAGAACCGATATATAACCAGTGAAGCTGAAAAGGGGGGATCCAGTCACGACTCAGATTCAGAATTAATTGATTTTGTGACAAATGTAGATATTTCAGTTTGGTGAGATTGGCAAACAGTTCTTCAGATATGACACCCTCCAAAAAGTTGAAGCCGAGGATTAATGAATCTAGCTCCGCAAGTCTTCCAAGACTTCCTGGGATGGTCCCATTCAGCTTATTATTGAAGAGAGAGAATTTTTGAAGTGCTGACAGTCTTCCAAGTGATGCAGGAATAGGACCAGAAATTGAGTTATCACCCAAATAGAGAAATTTGAGCATTCTGAAGTCTCCCAACCAGTCCGGCAAATAACCGCTAAGCTGGGAGCCCGACATGCGTAGAGTCTGTAAGCTGTTTTTGATGCATCCAGTAAACACTTCATCAAATTCATGCAAATTTCTGCTGATATTAATAAATGACAGATCTAGATACTGCAGCTTACACAGACCCCCAAGTTCAGTTGGAATTTTGCCTTCAAGAAATTGATTATCGGATAAATCGAGGAATTTGAGCATTCTGAAGTCGCCCAACCAGTCTGGCAAATAACCGGTAAGCTGGGAGCCCGCCATGCGTAGAGTCTGTAAGCTGTTTTTGATGCATCCAGCAAACACTTCATCAAATTCATGCAAATTTCTGCTGATATTAATAAATGACAGATCTAGATACTGCAGCTTACATAAATCCCCAAGTTCAGTTGGAATTTTGCCTTGAAGAAATAGATTACCGGATAAATCAAGGAACTTGAGCGAAGCTAGATTCTTAATTGCAGGCGGAATGATGCCCCAAATATTATTATAATGGAGATAAAGGTACTCGAGGCTGCTTATGTTGAACAACCAACCAGGTATCGTCGAATTAATAGAATTATCCCGAAGATCAAGAACAGAAAGTGAAGTAAAATTCACATGCGGAAGAGAGAGGGAAGTGGTGTGGATGCCGCACATTGGTAAGTGTACCTCAACAATAGAAGGGAGCATGTTTAGTGCTTGCAGCCAGTGAGTGCCTTCTCCGAATTGCACACCCGTCATATCGAGATATCGCAGAGAAGAAAGACGAGAAATCCAGAGAGCATTATCGATGTTGAGATCATTCCAAAAATACATATAGCCGTCATCATTAAGATAGAAAATATGTCTAAGATCAAGATATTGGAGGCTCGATAGATTCCCAAGCTGGTGTGGGATCAGTCCACCCAAACGAGTTCCGGAGAGGTTAAGATATTTGAGCTGACGGAATGAGCCCATGAATTCTGGGATACGAATACCTCCAAAGTAGTTCATGCTCAGGTCAAGGTAATTGAGGTGTTTCAGACCAAGCAAGGAAGGCCTCAACTCACCTCCCAATGACCGATCATCGTCACAATCTGAGAATAATTGGCATGGGTTGCGGAGGTCTAGCTTGACAACATGGCTGGTCTGGTTGTCACAAGCGATGCCTTCCCACGTGCAGCAGTGGTCACCCACCCAGGAAGATAGCCTGTTGGCGGGATCTTTGAGGCCTTCTTTGAACCCAAGAAGAGCATTTCTTTCGATCGGTATGCAGCCAGGGATCGAATTGTCACACCCCGAATCCAAAAGCACCTAATCAAGCCTAAACTCCTTCGGACCAATCTCAGCCGTTCGATCGGACGATCGGACGGTCCAGATCGCTCAGAAACCCCATGGACCGCCATACACCGCGAGAAACGGTTGGGAAACACCTGGGAAACGCGTGGGAAACGCCCACGCGACAGCCGGCACGGGCTGGGCCGAGCCCACGCGCCCGCGCGCGCCACGCGCGTGGGCCTGGGCCGCGCCTCGCGCGCGCCCGCGACGGGCCGGGCTGGCACCGCGTGCCCGCGCGTCGTTCGCTCGCCCGCGCTCCGCGCGTTCGTTCGCCCGCGCTCCGCGCGTTCGTTCGCCCACGTTTGCCCGCCACGCTCCCGCTGCGCCGCACGAGCTCGCTCCTTGCTGCGCGTCGTTGGGCCGGTTCGGCAGCGACCGGCAGTTCTTTTTTTTTTTTATTTCCTGGGTGTTACATTCTCCCCCCGTTAAAATAATTTCGTCCTCGAAATTAGCTTGATTGAGATCTAAATCAATGCTCCCATAATAACACTTTAAAATCACTACGCTTCCACTGCGCACTCTGATATAATTTACTAAACCATCTAGATTCACTAATAAATCCTTCTAAAAATTTCTGTCATGTCTTACTAATCATGTTAATTCCATAATCTCTTATATCACGATTTCAAACAATCATGACTTGAATTCAATATCACTTTGCCACGGTCCTCAAATCATCATAACTAAGATCTGTCACAATTCTTATCATATCCTAATAACCATCATGTCATTATTATTATTATCCACTTGTATCACCATCCCAAGTGATCATAACCTAAGCTCTGATACCATTCTGTCACGCCCCGAATCCAGCACCGGAATCGGCACGCGACCGGCCGCACAAACCCTAGGTTTTACCCTAGTGATTTTTAAAGTGTTATGATGGGAGCATTGATTTAGATCTCAATCAAGCTAATTTCGAGGACGAAATTATTTTAACGGGGGGAGAATGTAACACCCAGAAAATAAAAAAAAAAAAATAAATACAAAAAAAATTTTCCGCCCGCTTGACGAACCGGCCAAATGACGCGCGCGAATGGTTCTGCGCGAGGAGCGCGACGCGCGAGCGCGCGACGCGCGGGCGGGCGACGCGCGAGCGCGCGGGCACGCGGTGCGCGGCCCGGCCCATCGCGGCGGGCGCGCATGCGCGCCCAGGCCCATGCGCGCGACGCGCGCAGGCGCGTGGGCTCGGCCCAGCCCGTGCCGGCTATCGCGTGGGCGTTTCCCACGCGTTTCCCAGGTGTTTCCAACCGTTTCTCGCGGTGTATGGCGGTCCATGGGGTTTCTGAGTGATCTGGACCGTCCGATCGTCCGATCGAACGGCTGAGATTGGTTCGAAGGAGTTTAGGCTTGATTAGATGCTTTTGGATTCGGATTTGGACGTGGTTTGAGACGTCGATCTCAGATCTGACGGCTGGGGAGATATTTTAATGGTTTTGAACTTCCTAGGTTGCGTTTGAGGTGATTTTAGACGGGTTTTTCTCCTCTTTTTAAACAGGACGTCGATAGAAAGCAGGGAAGAGCCTGCTGAAAGCCATAAATGAGAAGAGAAGAGAGAGAAAGAGAAGGGAAAAGAGAAGAGAAGAAGGAAGAAAGAGAAAGAGGAGAAGAGAGAGAAAGGGAGAGGGAAGGGATTTTGGTTTGGAAGATGAGGGAAGAGAAAAATCGGGGGGGAACTGATTTGATGAATTTATTTATTATTGTAGGAGATCAATCTTTTGAGCAGGGAGGATTTGGACGAATTTCGGGTATAGATTGATACCGGATATTTTGGATTAGCGGTTGAAGGTAAGGATTCTGGACGTGATCATCAGTTTATATATTATTTTATATGCATGGTTTTGATCCGAGTGCATGATCATTGGCATGCATGAATTATTGTTATATGGTGTAGTTGAGTTTTATGAAGAACAATATGATTATGATTGTTATTATTTTATATTCCGGATATCGTGTTTATCGGATAAAAGTTCTATTTTGATGATTTGGACCGTGATGTCGGTCAGTGGAAGAGTTGAGATTTCATGTTTGATATAGTGGTTTTATCATTATTATTGTCGATATCTCATACGTGATGTTATAAAGAAGATTGATATCCGGATGGGTTGGACCATGATACCGGATTGCTAAATAGGTTGAACCATGAAACTGGATATCGAGTGGGTTGGACCACGATATCAGTTATTAAAATGGGTTGGACCACGATATCGGTTATCGAGTGGGTTGGACCACGATACCGTTATCGAGAGATCACAAAAAATATGTTTGACAAGTGTTAATGAAGTAAATACGGTATTTGGTCTAGCCATGCTACGGTTGCACCGTGGTTATACAGCCTGAGCCACGGGCTTTGTACGTGGGAGCCGGCCACGGGCGGATAGTATGTGGGACAGCCGAGCCACGGGCTTAGTACGTGAGCAGGACCGACCATAGTATGCATGGTCGCTTTGAGGTTGCCAGTCATGGGCTGGTACATGACCGTGGTTAGACCAGAACCCTAAAGATAAAGGTGCAATAATAAGAATATTAAAGGAAAAATGCAAAGTTATCAAAGTTTTATAATACATGAGGCTTAGATCATTTAATTGAATGACATAATATACTGGTATTTTGCTATTTTAGAAATGTATATTATTACTGGTGTGATCATATGAAAACCTTACTGGGCTGTAGAGCTCACAACCTACTTTCTTCTTTTACAGAGTCATGCAGATACTTGGCTTGGTGATGAGTGAGATTTTCTTGAAGTAAGTGACTCTTGTGTACCCAGGCCTTGCATGATCTCTAGGATAAAACCTAGGGTTTGTGCGGCCGGTCGCGTGCCGATTCCGGTGCTGGATTCGGGGCGTGACACGAATCACCATTGAGTTTTGTCACTCGAGCGCACAGAAAAGCAAAGAAGAAAAGTAGAAGTTGGATTCCTTTTACATCCATGATATTTTTTGCCGTGAGATGAAGTACCAGGATCTGTTTATATTAGCAGGACAGATATCGTCCAATTGCCGTCCATAACACGGCAATTCAAACATGTTTAAGATATATCAAACATAGGTCAGATTGATGGATTGGGGTCAAGGTTTGCCAACTCTAGATCCAGAACTTGGCAAGACGTACCAAAACTAGTCTAAAGTCTGGAAGGGCTAGGATTGGGGCGGTGCTTTCGCATCTAATGTGAGGAATTGTGTGAGTTTGGTGCAAGGCTGTGTAGGTAGGTGGCAAGGATGAGGCCGTGCTGATGTAATAATGCAATCTAGATTTTTTTATTGATATTTGTTTTCATATCAAATCAATAATTAAAAATAATTAAAATTAATATCTCACTTTTTACATAGAAACCAAAGATGTAATCGATGGAGCCGAGTCAAGTAGCTGGAAGCTCGAGCTTGACTTAATTCAAATACTTGAGCTCAAAATTCAGCTCGATATTGATTAAGCTTTGATATTCCAAGCTCGAGCTTTGTTCGATAAAAATTAAGCAAAACTCGAAATTGACTTGACTCAACTCAAATATCAACTAAGTCATACTCAAGCTTGAGTTCAAGCTTAAAATCAAACTTTAACATATTAATAATATATTTTAATATATATATATATTTATAAATAAAAATAATATTATTTTAAAATATTTATTTTTGATTAGGTTTATGAGTTTTTGAGTTGAGCATCCCGCTACTCGAGCTTGATAACAATCGAGTGAAGCCAAGTTCAAACTCGAGTCGAGTTAGAGTAACTTGTAAGTAGCTTGGCTCATCTACACCTATAATACAAACTCAAGAATATTGTCTTTTAATATTATCAAACGCATGATAGTCTTAAACCAAAACACTTGACAATTTTTCATGAATCTCTCTTGTTTTCTCCAAAATTTATCAATTCCTTACATGGGTTTTGTTGTTACAAGTGGCCCGTAGCAAATTGGTAATGATTGTTGCTTACTGTTATTTCCCAGCAATAATGAGATCCTATTTCGATGAGAAAAGTACAAGTTTTTTTAAAAATTATTAATTATTTACTGTAAATAAATTTTCGTACATTATTCTTTTTTATATATGTTTGTCTTTGTGCCATGGTTGTTACTTGATTGAGCTGAAAAAATGGGATCAGTAATCCTGCTGGTTTGATGATCCCAACACCCCCGGCCACCCCCCACTGCCACCACCACCATCACAATCTATTTTTTTTTATAAAAAAGAAATAGGGGAGATAAATCCCGGTGTAACTACCCCACAGGTCATCGCCGCCTATTTACTAGTTTCAAAAATTTAGGCTCAACATGGCGGCCCAACTACTTGCGTACATTCAAATTGAACAAGAGTAATTCTTTGTGCACCGCATGCGGTGCAGCAAATCCAGCGTGGCCTGCACCGCACACTCCTATTGGTCCAAAAATATTCACTATAGTATGATGGGACAAAAGCTGAGATGACTAGCATTAATTGAAATTTTCGTCCAAACCAAAATACCCTTATGACATCCTAGTTCAAAATCTATGACACCCTAGTTCAAAATCTACGACACCCTGTTTCAAAAATGACCTGAAACAGTATTACGACACCCTAGTTCAAAACTTACGATACCCTAGTTCAAAACTTACGACATCCTGGTTCAAAAATGACCATAAACAGTATTACGATATCCTAGTTCAAAAGTTACGACACCCTAGTTCAAAACCTACGACATCCCTACAGAAAATATAAATTAAAACCAAAATAGTATTACGACACCCTAGTTCAAAATCTACGACACCATAGTTCAAAATCTATGACACCCCTGCAGAAAAATATAAATTAAAACCTAAAACAGTATTACGACACTCTAGTTCAAAAGCTACGACACCCTAGTTCAAAACCTATGACACCCCTGCAGAAAATATAAATTAAAACCTGAAACAGTATTACGACACCCTAGTTCAAAAGCTACGATATCCTAGTTCAAAACCTACGACACCCTTGCAAAAAATATCAATTAAAACCTGAAACAGTATTACGACACCCTAGTTCAAAAGCTATGATACCCTAGTTCAAACTCACGACACGCCTGCAGAAAAATATAAATAAAAATATGAAACAGTATTACGACTTCCTAGTTCAAAAGCTATGACACCCTAGTTCAAAACCTACGACACCCATGTAGAAAAGGGACTGGAGGGAAGGGTATTTTGGTCTGGACAAAAATTTCAAATAAAAGTTGAATAGTAATTAATGCTAGTCACGCTTAACTCCCATCCCATCATACTACAGTAGATATATTTGGACCAATAAAAAATAAGGTGCGGGCCACGTTGGATTTACTGCACCGCACGCGGTGCAGAAAGACTTTTCCATTGAACAAATGAAGTGCCAAGAGGTCTAATTGGACCCAAAGTCATTTTCCAAGATATAGGAAACATGCAATTGATGAGTAATTTATTTTCTTTATAGTTAAATTGGTGGGTAATGTTGAGAGAAGTCGACCGGCCAGTGAATCAAATTAGATAAGATGATTGGGGTTAGACCATTCAGATTAATTTGGTGAAGCTATAAATATAAGTTGGCAATGTGAACTTTTTTAATTAAACTTAGTATTGGTCAATAAGAGATAGGATTAGGTAGAAGAGTTGGTGAATTAGGTTCAAATGAAGTTAGACTTTAGGAATTGCACCGGAATTGATGAATCAGGGCATGAAATTAGGGATAATAGGTTGATTGTATCAATTGGCATAAGTGGGCTTGTTATGGATGCAATTGTTAAATTAGGGAGAGGATAAAATTGGATGACTAACCTTAGGCTACAAATGTAATACTCAAAAAGAAAAAATAAAGGAAAGAAGGAGCAGTGGGGAAGGAAGACACCCAATGGTGGTCTTTCCAACATGGTCGAGCTTCCTCCCACACCACACATGACTTGTTCGCAGTCATAAGTCCGTGGGATATTTATGAAGACCTCTTTCTAAACCATTCAAGACCTCATACATGACTTGTTCGTAGTCATAAGTCCGTAGGATATTTATGAAGACCTCTTTCTACACCATACAAGACCCAAGTGCAGTCAAAGTCCATGGGATATTTACGAAGATTTCGACACCAAACATGACTACTGACTAGTGCATGGCCAGCTAATGGCTTGGCCTCTCGAATATGTTATCTTGGAATGTAAGGTAGAAGCATCCTAACACGGTCGAGCTTCCTCCCACACCATACATGACTTGTTCGCAATCATCGGTCCGTGGGATATTTATGAAGACCTCTTTCCACACCACACATTATCATGCCCCAAATTCAGTATCAAAATCGGCAACGTGACCGACCACACAAATCCTAGATTTTATTCTAGAGATTATGCAAGGCCTAGATACACAATAATTCAAACATATCCGAGTTAAATTAATATTATATAAATAATCCAATAACAAATATACAATTCAGTATTTAAATCGATGTCATTAATTGGTCTACTGACTCAAAAACATCAGTAACCGAAACTAACTAACTAACTAGCTCAACAATCATGAAGCCCCGTCTCACGCTCAGCCCAGATCCTCTTTAAGTATCCTGAGTCTCTGAAAGAAAACAAATGATAGGGAGTGAGCTACATAGCCCAGTAAGGGTTCCAAATGATCATCAATAATAATATACATGTATATGAAAACAGCAAAACAATAGCATAACATGTGACGAAATCAAACAATTCAGATTTCATGTTTAACCAAAAACTTTGAATTTTTTTTTTTATATATTTTTTCTTTTCAGAATTTTCATTATTTAACCATTATCTTTAGGGTTCTGGACTAGCCACGGTCACACTCCAGCCTGTGACGGGCACACTGTTGTCACACTCCAGCCTGTGACGGGCACACTGTTGTCACACTCTAGCCTGTGACGGGCATACTATTGTCACATTCCAGCCTGTGACTGGCACACAAATTGTCACACTCCAGCCTGTGACGGGCATATTGAGAAACCACGGTACCGCCGTGGCATGGCTAGTCCAAACACCAGTTCACTTAACACTTTATCATTTCTTTTCACATAGTCAGATCATGTCACTTTCCAACGATCGATATCAGGATCAAACACATTTCAAGATCATTTGGCAAATGCAAACAACATTAACAACAAACTCGTTCCGTATCCCGAAAATCAAATCATGTTATCCGAAAACTACCATGCATGAAAAAATATTTAATATATGCTCGGATCAAATCAGGTCATGTAAAATATATTAATATTACGGGTGATCAAGTTTAGAAGTCCTTACAAATCAACTATCCACGTCTGTACTAATCCGTACCCGAAATTGGCACGACGCCTTCCCACTCAGGAGACTGATTCTCTACATAAAATAAATAATTAAATAAAAAATCTAAATTCTTAATTTTTCACGAATCTTGAAAAAAAAACCACTTGACTTTCACTATCTCCTTTCTCTCTCCTCTTCCTTCTCTCTCATCTTTCTCTCTCCTCCTTCTCTCTCCCCTTCTCTCTCCTCTTTCTCTCTCCTCTTCCCCTCTACTCTTCTTTCTCTCTCCTCCTTCTCTCTCATCTTTCTCTCTCCTCTTTTTTTTTCCTGGGCCGTACAGAAACCCTTTTTTTTTCTTTTATTTTCTTTTCTTTTTTTTCTTTTCTTTCCGGAACCGTCCCTGCGTCTCTTCCCCAGCCGGTCGACCCGGTCTTCTTCCCTTCCCCCACTGACTGCAACCATGGTGGTTGCCGCAGGCTTCTCGGACCGGCGACGGCAAGCGGTGGCGACGGCGACGACGATGGCGGCGACTGCAGCGGCAACGGCGAATGGCCACAATCCAAACCGAACCGGAAAATCCAAGAAAAAACAACAAAAATTTCCCAAAAAAAAAAAACTGGAAAGACTTACCGGTGCTTGAAGAGTTCTTCGTTGCTGGTCGGAGAGGAGAACGTTGCGTGGAAGGTGCTCGATGAGGCTCGGATCGATGGTGGTGAGGGAAATTTAAAGAAAAAAATCATCGAGGTTTCACTGCCGTTTGGAAATCAAACCCCATCCAATCGGGGTTTTCACCGTCCCGGACTCATCGTCGATTACTTCCCTCCCCTCCACGACGCTTCCACCGATTTCTCTAGTGAAGAATTCGGTCGGAAAATCCCGTTCGACTCCGCCTCTCCTTCCCCTGTTTTCGGTCTTCGTCCCTTTTTCTTTTTTTTTTTTTCTTTCGTTTGGGTTGAAGTTGGCTGGGTCTGCCGACTTCAGCCCAGGCCCATAGCTTACACACATGATCCAAGTGCAGTGAAAGCCTGTCGAATATTTCCATACCTTGCATGCATATGATCGAGCTTTATATGATCATGAACTAGTCAATTTGCATGAGCACCAAAACCTGGGATGTAAATCAACCAGCAACCATTGGGTTTAGTCACCTTTTAGTCTATTTGGAGAAGGGATGGGTCCCAGCCATCTCTTTTCCTTTCCTTGTCTTAACTTATGTATGCTATCATACTTACTATGGTACATATACTCTTTGGCTTATAAACTGGTATGATACTTGCACCTGGCTAGTGTCATGTAACCTTGTTGCCTAATATAGCAGATCCTCGGGTAAGCTTCAATATCTTAATGGAAGTTTGTGAGTGGGAAAAAATGTTACATGATTCTAGCATTATTAAAATGCAATGGTTTGACTTCGAGGAAATAATTTCTCTACGGTTTAGGAATATATTGGCAGCGTTCCCCGGTAGAGATGCTGAGTTTCCAGAGAAACCAGATTATTATACAGTTGCAAGCCTTCTACTAATTAATGCACTACTTCTTGCTCAAGAGATATCAAAATATCGTAGTCTCATTAATGATGCTCACCATAGTTCTCTCATAAATAAATAAATTCAGTAATTCTATGACATGATATCTTTCAAAATGTTTAATACTTGGCTCAAAGAAATTCAACCGTTCACAAGAAGCGAAAGACCTATCACATCCTGAATATCACCTCTTCTTTGTTGATTCTTTCATCTACATGGTAAATGGCTAAATGCCCAGCAATAAAACTGGTCTTGTTAGTGCCAAAGTTGATGCATTCTCTGAAATCATAAAGGGAACTTTCACTCTTCGAATTAAAAGGAAAGAGTTGAAAGTTTTTTAGCTCATATGTAAGGATGATTCAATGGCAATAGTACCAAGAGTCAAGTGTACTCTTTATCAAATAAATTTTTGGTTGTTTGTAATACATCAAATTAATTTTTGACTATTGAAAGAGCTGTGCAGTGCGCATAAGAGCGGGTGCAGATGGCTATGAATTCATAGGTGGCTGAATGACTTGAAAAATGGAGATTAAATTGGGCACTTTGACATATCTAATCTAATTTAAATCTAATACATCTAATATATACATTAAATAGAGGTTTTGCATTTGTGATACTCCAACTCAAAGAGCTCAAAAGAGCCTTGCATGATTTTTAAAGCCATACCAAAAAAAAAAAAAAAAAAGGAAACGGAGAAGAGGACTCCTGATGGGATTCCAATTCCTCCTTGATCCACTTAATAGGTGAAATTTGAAGGAACATTGAACTCGGCCAATGGATCTATAAAAATTAAAGATGGCAATAGAATCAGGTCGGGTATAAACGGGTCAGATTAGATATAGCTCAAGCTAAAAAATTTTCAAAACCAAATCCGACCTATTTATTAAATAAGTCATGCTTTATAATTCGAAGCTGATTTGCTTAATAAACTGCCACTATAATAGGAGAGATTTGTATCGATAATTATTTTAATTTGTAGCGGTAAGTATTATTGTGACCAGGATTTTTACTGGTAATTGCCTAATTGCTGGTATAACCAAGGTCGGCAAAGATTATAGCAGAAATTATAGAGATTGCTGATAAATGTACAAATAATTACAATTATAAATTTATATTATTATAGTAATTATTATCGGCAAATATAATTACTACTATATAGTATCCTGTCTAGCATGCCTTTCACAGTAATTATAATTGTCGCTATAGATATATATTAGTATAGTAATTATTACCGATAAATATAATTATCATTATATAACAATCTGTTTAGTTTATCTTTTATGATAATTGTAATAATTATTATAAATCTGTATTATTATGACCAAATATAATTATAATTGCGAACAAAAGTAAAAGTTGGGTTCCTTTTAGATTTATTAATTTATTAGCTGCCGTGAAATAAAGTAGAAGGATTTGTTTATATTAGCAGGATAAAAAGTATCTCCCATTGCCGTCCATGACCTGCCAATAAATTGGCCTCCGAATATTCTTTCTTGGAGTGTAAGGTCGAAGCTTCCCAACACGATCAAGCTTCCTTCCACACCACACATGACTTAAATGCAGTCAAACATCTACGGGATATTTTTGAAGACTTCTTTCCATACCACACATGACTAAATGCAGTCAAACGTCTACGGGATATTCATTAAACAACTCAGATTTTGAAACTCAAACCTATCTTGTTTAAGATTTTGAAACCTACCTTATCACGGTAAGATTTTTCCACAAATTATTTGGATTGCAGATCAAACAAACAGTATCTTGACTTGCTCGTAACCATAACAAAGGTACATTAATGAACTTTGCTTATAAATTATAAATCGATCCTTGTCAAACACAACTTTGATTTCAATTATATCTTTCTTCATGCTATTAAAATAATATTTTTTTTAATAATATAATTTAAAGTTTCTCGGATAACTATACAATAATTATCACAAGTGCTGTGCTTTTTTGATATAAGATTGTGACACTCTTAAATGATTTAAAATCATTTAGTTCAGCAAATAATTGGGATAGGTACGAAAAAAAAAAAAAAAAAATTAAAGTCATGATGTTTTGGATCATAGTAGTATAGCAACCATTTCAACATTCTTTTATCATCGAATGTGAGACTATATTTTCACACGCGCTTCCCCAAAATCCCCCTGTTCACTTGTGATGTGACCTTCTCATGCAATTGCACCACATTGTAGTTCACTTGTCAAGCATAATTAGAGCAACCATTTGGGATTATTGAATAATTAGAGCAATACTGGGATGACTCAAAACATAATTAAAGGTCACATAGGTGTCATGCACCAATCACCTTGCTTTGCTAGGAAACTTTTTTGAGTGATATTATTGTATTACTTTGTCTTTCATAGGTGATTCGCAGATGTAATTAGATTAAGGTCTCTCCCCCTCCTGAAAATAAATAAATAAATAAATAGCATTAGATAAATTATATGCGGGAGTATCTTCTTGGCTTTGAAAAGGTTTGGATTCGGTGTGCGTTGCGAGAAAACTCTAAACAGGTCGAAGATATTATATATAATTACCATATCCAAAGCCTTCTTTCCTGTGAAAACAAATCCTCATGGGGATGGTTGATTTTAAATCGAGAAAGATATAAGACAAAATTTTCTTTCAAATAGCCAATAGTTTTAATCTTAATAAATTTTGAGTGGGCTTTGCCAAATTCTCTTTTATAAAAATAATAACAATAATTTCGATTGTACAGGGCTGCAACCTTGTAGTATTAGGAGTCCAACGAGTCTTGGATTCTTTAATTCTGATTCCCACCACAACGTTTCTGTCCGGAAAGATTGGTTTTCCTCCCTTGGTTATGTCCCCTTCGTCTTTTACAATTCTAGTTTTTTTTTTTTTTTTTTTTTTTGGGTAAAGAGAAGGAATGAGAAGATAAATCTTGGTGTAGCTATCCCTGGAAGCTCTCGACCTATCAGGTAATGTTCAATGCAAGATACTCAAATTCATACAATCTTTTTCTATCTAAAATGAGTACGTCAACCCTATCTGTAACGTTCATGATCGACTTCCTCAACCATATATCGATCGAAAGACAGGGCGACATAGCCCCCAACCGAATAACTGTGTACACAACTCTGAATAACTGTGTACACAATTCTGAATAACTATGTGCACCACTCTAAATAACTGTGTACACTACTCTGAATAACTATGTGCATTTTAAAATTTAAACTAGTTCACCATTCAGGAATACAATGACTTTAGGCGAGGGATTTAGGTGGGCTTCGTACCTGAATATAACATAATCTATTTACTAAATGAGTTAAACAGGTCAGAAAATAAAAATCTAAACCCAACCCAAATAATTAAATGAGTTAAATAGGTTGATTCGTTTATTATCCAAATTCGTTTAGATCAAATTCAAACATGTTTAAGATATATCAAACAAAGGTCAGATTGATGGATTGGGTCAAGGTTTGCCAACTCTAGGTCCAAAACTTGGCAAGACGTACCAAAACTAGTCTAAAGTCTGGAAGGGCTAGGATTGGGACGGTGCTTTCGCATCTAATGTGAGGAATTGTGTGAGTTTGGTGCAAGGCCGTGTAGGTAGGTGGCAAGGATGAGGCCGTGCTGATATAATAATGCAATCTAGATTTTTTTATTGATATTTGTTTTCATATCAAATCAATAATTAAAAATAATTAAAAATTAATATCTTAATTTTTGCATAGAAACTAAAGATGTAATCGATGGAGCCGAGTCAAGTAGCTGGAAGCTCGAGCTTGATTTAATTCAAAATACTTGAGCTCAAAATTCAGCTCGAGATTGATCAAGCTTTGATATTCCAAGATCGAGCTTTGTTCGATAAAAATTAAGCAAAACTCGAAATTGACTTGACTCAACACAAATTTCAACTAAGTCATACTCAGGCTTGAGTTCAAGCTTAAAATCAAACTTTAACATATTAATAATATATTTTAATATATATATATATTATAAATAAAAATAATATTATTTTAAAATATTTATTTTTGAATAGGTTTATGAGTTTTTGAGTTGAGCATCCCGTTACTCGAGCTTGATAACAATCGAGTGAAGCCAAGTTCAAACTCGAGTCGAGTTAGAGTAACTTGTAAGTAGCTTGGCTCATCTACACCTATAATACAAACTCAGGAATATTGTCTTTTAATATTATCAAACGCATGATAGTCTTAAACCAAAACACTTGACAATTTTTCATGAATCTCTCTTGTTTTCTCCAAAATTTATCAATTCCTTACATGGGTTTTGTTGTTACAAGTGGCCCGTAGCAAATTGGTAATGATTGTTGCTTACTGTTATTTCCCAGCAATAATGAGATCCTATTTCGATGAGAAAAGTACAAGTTTTTTAAAAAATTATTAATTATTTACAGTAAATAAATTTTCGTACATTAAGCTTTTTATATATGTTTGTCTTTGTGCCATGGTTGTTACTTGATTGAGCTGAAAAAATGGGATCAGTAATCCTGCTGGTTTGATGATCCCAACACCCCCGGCCGCCCCCCACTGCCACCACCACCATCGCAATCTATTTTTTTTTATAAAAAAGAAATATGGGAGATAAATCCCGGTGTAACTACCTCGCAGGTCACCACCACCTATTTTACTAGTTTCAAAAATTTAGGCTCAACATGGCGGCCCAACTACTTGCGTACATTCAAATTGAACAAGAGTAATTCTTTGTGCACCGCATGCGGTGCAGCAAATCCAGCGTGGCCTGCACCGCACACTTCTATTGGTCCAAAAATATTTACTATAGTATGATGGGACAAAAGCTGAGATGACTAGCATTAATTAAAATTTTTATCCAAACCAAAATATCCTTACGACATCCTAGTTCAAAACCTATGACACCCTAGTTCAAAATCTACGACATCCTATTTCAAAAATGACCCGAAACAGTATTACGATATCCTAGTTCAAAACTTACAATATCCTAGTTCAAAACTTACGACACCCTGGTTCAAAAATGACTATAAACAGTATTACGATACCCTAGTTCAAAAGTTACGGCACCCTAGTTCAAAACCTACGACATCCCTGCATAAAATATAAATTAAAACCAAAAATAGTATTACGACACCCTAGTTCAAATCTACGACACCATAGTTCAAAATCTACAACACCCCTGCAGAAAAATATAAATTAAAACCTAAAATAGTATTACGACACTCTAGTTCAAAAGCTACGACACCCTAGTTCAAAACCTACGGTACCCTGCAGAAAAATATAAATTAAAACCTGAAACAGTATTACGACATCCTAGTTCAAAAGCTACGACACCCTAGTTCAAAACCTACGACACTGTAATACTTAGACTTTGGACCGAAGTCGGCAGGCCCAGCCGACTTCGACCCAGCCAAATAAAAAAAAAAGAAGAAGAAAGAGACGGGAGAACGAAGGAGACTGGAACAAGGGAGAGGATCTCGCCGTGGATCTCGTCGAAAGACTCGGGAAACGTCGCGAGGAGTACGGGAATTGGTCGGCGACGAGTCCAGGATGGAGTGGAACTCCGATCCGGCGGTGGTTGCTCTCCAAACGGCAGTGAAACCATCGGTGGGTTCCTTTAAATTCCCTCACCACCACCGATCCAAGCTTCATCGGCTTCTTCCACGCGACGTCTCCCTCTTCGGCGAGCATCTAGGAGTCCGACGAAGTCAGGTAAGGGTTTTTTTTTTATGAGTATTTTTTTAAGGAAAAAAAGGGGGGGCGAACCTAATTTCCGGTTGGGGACTGTGGATCCACGGGTGGCTTCGCCGCCGCCGCCATCCGCCGTCTGCCGAGACGTCTCCCCGGAGACCTTCTTCCTAGGTCGTCGGTAGCCGAGGGGGAAGGCCGGACAGGTTTGGTTCAGGCGAGGCAAGGGGAGGGGCTGTTCGGGAGAAAGAAGAAAAGAAGGAAGAAAAGAGGAAGAAAGGAAAAAAAAAAAAGGGTTTGGTTTTGGATTCGGGAGAAAGGAAAAGAAAAAAAAATAAATAAATCAATATATATATATATATTTATATATATATAAAAAAAATAAAAAAAAAATAAATAAATAATATAATAAGAGAGAAGGAAGAGAGAGAAAGAGGAGAGAGAAGAAAGAGAGAGAAAGAGGAGAAGAAGAAGAGAAGAGAAAGAGAGAGAGAATGAGAGAGAGAGAGAAGAGAGAGAGAGAGAGAGAGAGAGAAGAAGAGAGAGAGAGAGAGAGAATGAAGAGAGAGGAAGAGGAGAGAGAAGGAAGAGAGAGGAAGAGGAGAGAGAAGGAAGAGGAGAGAGGAAGAAGAGAGAATCCAGGGATTTTCTCGAAATTCGTGAAATTCAGGAATTTAGATTTTAATTAAATTATTTATTAATGTAGGGAATCAGTTTTCTGAGCAGGGAGGCATCGTGCAAAAAAAAAAAAAAAATTTCGGGTACTGACTAGTGTCCAATATATTAGGATTGGCGATAAGGTAAGGAAATTCTGTATCGATCATTCTTTTATGCATGAGTTTATATATGCATTTACACGTATGATATATATTATGTGGCATAGTTGTTTTCTTTTGATAGATAATGTATTTTTTTTAACATTATTGTTGTCGGTATTCCATGCATGATATTATAGAGAAAATTGATATCCGGATGGGTTGGACCATGATACCGGATTGCTAAACAAGTTGAACCATGAAACCGGATATCGAGTGGGTTGGACCACGATATCGGTTAATACAATGTGTTGGACCATGACATCGGTTATCGAGTGGGTTGGACCACGATACCGATTATCGAGAGGTCATAAAAGATGTTTTAACAAGTGTTAATAAAGTAAATAAGGTGTTTGGTCTAGCCATGCTACGGTTGCACCGTGGTTATACAGCCTGAGCCACGGGCTTTGTACGTGGGAGCCAGCCACGGACGGATAGTATGTGGGACAGCCGAGCCACGGGCTTTGTACGTGAGCAGGACCGACCATAGTATGCATGGTCGCTTTGTGGTTGCCAGTCATGGGCTGGTACATGACCGTGGCTAGTCCAGGACCCTAAAGATAAAGATTACGTAATAGAAATTACAAGGAAAATTAAAATGTTACTAAAGTTTGTAATACATGAGGCTGAAATCATTTGATTGCATTGACATATCATATTGGGATTTTATTGTTTCAAAAAATTATATTATTACTTAGAATGATCATATAGATGCCTTACTGGGCTGTATAGCTCATTTTCTATCCTTTTAAATTTCAGAGACTCAGGACACGTGACAAGATTTGGGCTGGGCGTGAGACGAAGACCTATACACGCTGAGTTAGTTAGAGTTAGAGTTTAGTTTTCGATTACTGATGCTTGTTGTAAATCAGTATATCAATAGTTGACTGATTTAATAAATGGATGCTACCTGATTAATTATATGATATTAGTTTTCTTTTGATATGTTGACTCTGGTGTAATTAGGCCTTGCATGATCTCTAGGGTAAAACCTAGGGTTTGTGCGGCCGGTCGCGTAGCCGATTCCGGTATTGGATTCGGGCGTGACAGACACCCTTGCAAAAAAATATCAATTAAAACCTGAAACAGTATTACGACACCCTAGTTCAAAAGCTACGATACCCTAGCTCAAAACCTACGACACGCCTGCAGAAAAAATATAAATTAAAATCTGAAACAGTATTACGACTCCCTAGTTCAAAAGCTACGACACCCTAGTTCAAAACCTACGACACCCATGTAGAAAAGGGACTGGAGGAAAGGGTATTTTGGTCTGGACAAAAATTTCAAATAAAAGCTGAATAGTAATTAATGCTAGTCACGCTTAACTCCCATCCCGTCATACTACAGTAGATATATTTGGACAAATAAAAAAATGCGGTGCGGGCCACGTTGGATTTACTGCACCGCACGCGGTGCAGAAAGACTTTTCCATTGAACAAATGAAGTGCCAAGAGGTCTAATTGGACCCAAAAGTCATTTTCCAAGATATAGGAAACATGCAATTGATGAGTAATTTATTTTCTTTATAGTTAAATTGGTGGGTAATGTTGAGAGAAGTCGACCAGCCAGTGAATCAAATTAGATAAGATGATTGGGGTTAGACCATTCAGATTAATTTGGTGAAGCTATAAATATAAGTTGGCAATGTGAACTTTTTTAATTAAACTTAGAATTGGTCAATAAGAGATAGGATTAGGTAGAAGAGTTGGTGAATTAGGTTCAAAATGAAGTTAGACTTTAGGAATTGCACCGGAATTGATGAATCAGGGCATGAAATTAGGGATAATAGGTTGATTGTATCAATTGGCATAAGTGGGCTTGTTATGGATGTAATTGTTAAATTAGGGAGAGGATAAAATTGGATGACTAACCTTAGGCTACAAATGTAATACCCAAAAAGAAAAAATAAAGGAAAGAAGGAGCAGTGGGGAAGGAAGACACCCAATGGTGGTCTTTCCAACATGGTCGAGCTTCCTCCCACACCACACATGACTTGTTCGCAGTCATAAGTCCGTGGGATTTTATGAAGACCTCTTTCTAAACCATTCAAGACCTCATACATGACTTGTTCGCAGTCATAAGTCCGTAGGATATTTATGAAGACCTCTTTCTACACCATACAAGACCCAAGTGCAGTCAAAGTCCATGGGATATTTACGAAGATTTCGACACCAAACATGACTACTGACTAGTGCATGGCCAGCTAATAGCTTGGCCTCTCGAATATGTTATCTTGGAATGTAAGGTAGAAGCATCCTAACACGGTCGAGCTTCCTCCCACACCATACATGACTTGTTCGCAATCATCAGTCCATGGGATATTTATGAAGACCTCTTTCCACACCACACATTATCATGCCCCAAATTCAGTATCGAAATTGGTAACGTGACCGACCGCATAAATCCTAGATTTTATCTTAGAGATTATGCAAGGTCTAGATACACAACAATTCAAACATATCCAAGTTAAATTATATTATATAAACAATCCAATAACAAATATACAATTCAGTATTTAAATCGATGTCATTAATTGGTCTACTGACTCACAAACATCAGTAACCGAAACTAACTAACTAACTAGCTCAACAATCATGAAGCTCCGTCTCACGCTCAACCCAGATCCTCTTTAAGTATCCTGAGTCTCTGAAAGAAAACAAATGATAGGGAGTGAGCTACATAGCCCAGTAAGGGTTCCAAATGATCACCAATAATAATATACATATATATGAAAACAGCAAAACAATAGCATAACATGTGACGAAATCAAACAATTCAGATTTCATGTTTAACCAAAAACTTTGAATTTTTTTTTTTTTATATTTTTTCCTTTCAGAATTTCCATTATTTAACCATTATCTTTATGGTTCTGGACTAGCCACGGTCACACTCCAGCCTGTGACTGGCACACTGTTGTCACACTCCAGCCTGTGACGGGCACACTGTTGTCACACTCCAGCCTATGACGGGCACACTATTGTCACACTCCAGCCTGTGACTGGCACACAAATTGTCACACTCCAGCCTGTGACGGGCTATTGAGAAACCATGGTACCGCCCATGGCATGGCTAGTCCAAACACCATTCACTTAACACTTTATCATTTCTTTTCACATAGTCAGATCATGTCACTTTCCAACGATCGATATCAGGATCAAACACATTTCAAGATCATTTGGCAAATGCAAACAACATTAACAACAACTCGTTCCGTATCCTGAAAATCAAATCATGTTATCCGAAAACTACCATGCATGAAAAAATATTTAATATATGCTCGGATCAAATCAGGTCATGTAAAATATATTAATATTACGAGTGATCAAGTTTAGAAGTCCTTACAAATCAACTATCCACGTCTGTACTAATCCGTACCCGAAATTGGCACGACGCCTTCTCACTCAGGAGACTGATTCTCTACATAAAATAAATAATTAAATAAAAATCTAAATTCTCAATTTTTCACGAATCTTGAAAAAAAACCACTTGACTTTCACTCTCTCCTTCTATCTCCTCTTCCTTCTCTCTCCCCCTTCTCTCTCCTCCTTCTCTCTCCCCCTTCTCTCTCCTCTTTCTCTCTCCTCTTCCCCTCTCCTCTTCTTTCTCTCTCCTCCTTCTCTCTCATCTTTCTCTCTCCTCTTTTTTTTTCCCTGGGCCGTACAGAAACCCTTTTTTTTTCTTTTCTTTTCTTTTCTTTTTTTTCTTTTCTTTCCGGAACCGTCCCTGCGTCTCTTCCCCAGCCGGTCGACCCGGTCTTCTTCCCTTCCCCATTGACTGCAACCATGGTGGTTGCCGCAGGCTTCTCGGACCGGCGACGGCAGGCGGTGGCGACGGCGATGGCGGCGACTGCAGCGGCAACGGCGAACGGCCACAATCCAAACTGAACCGGAAAATTCAAGAAAAAACAACAAAAATTTTCCAAAAAAAAAATAACTGGAAAGACTTACCGGTGCTTGAAGAGTTCTTCGTTGCTGGCCGGAGAGGAGAACGTTGCCTGGAAGGAGCTCGATGAGGCTCGGATCGGTGGTGGTGAGGAAAATTTAAAGAAAAAAACCATCGAGGTTTCACTGCCGTTTGGAAATCAAACCCCATCCAATCAGGGTTTTCACCATCCCGGACTCATCGTCGATTACTTCCCTCCCCTCCACGATGCTTCCACCGATTTCTCTAGCGAAGAATTCGGTCGGAAAATCCCGTTCGACTCCGCCTCTCCTTCCCCTGTTTTCGGAATTCGTCCCTTTTTTTTTTTTTTTTTCGTTTGGGTTGAAGTTGGCTGGGTCTGCCGACTTCAGCCGAGGCCCATAGCTTACACACATGATCCAAGTGCAGTGAAAGCCTGTCGAATATTTCCATACCTTGCATGCATATAATCGAGCTTTGCATGCATATGATCGAGCTTTATATGATCATGAACTAGTCAATTTGCATGAGCACCAAAACCAGGGATGTAAATCAACCAGGAACCATTGGGTTTAGTCACCTTTTAGTCTATTTGGAGAAGGGATGGGTCCCAGCCATCTCTTTTCCTTTCCTTGTCTTAACTTATGTATGCTATCATACTTACTATGGTACATATACTCTTTGAAATATAAACTGGTATGATACTTGCACCTAGCTAGTTTCATGTAACCTTGATGCCTAATATAGCAGATCCTCGGGTAAGCTTCAATATCTTAATGGAAGTCTGTGAGTGGGAAAAATGTTACATGATTCTAGCATTATTAAAATGCAATGGTTTGACTTCGAGGAAATAATATCTCTACGGTTTAGGAATATATTGGCAGCGTTCCCCGGTAGAGATGCTGAGTTTCCAGAGAAACCAGATTATTATACAGTTGCAAGCCTTCTACTAATTAATGCACTACTTCTTGCTCAAGAGATATTAAAATATCGTAGTCTCATTAATGATGCTCACCATAGTTCTCTCATAAATAAATAAATTCAGTAATTCTATGACATGATATCTTTCAAAATGTTTAATGCTTGGCTCAAAGAAATTCAACCGTTCACAAGAAGCGAAAGACCTATCACATCCTGAATATCACCTCTTCTTTGTTGATTCTTTCATCTACATGGTAAATGGCTAAATGCCCAGCAATAAAACTGGCCTTGTTAGTGCCAAAGTTGATGCATTCTCTGAAATCATAAAGGGAACTTTCACTCTTCGAATTAAAAGGAAGAGTTGAAAGTTTTTTAGCTCATATGTAAGGATGATTCAATGGCAATAGTACCAAGAGTTAAGTGTACTCTTTATCAAATAAATTTTTGGTTGTTTGTAATACATCAAATTAATTTTTGACTATTGAAAGAGCTGTGCAGTGCGCATAAGAGCGGGTGCAGATGGCTATGAATTCATAGGTGGCTGAATGACTTGAAAAATGGAGATTAAATTGGGCACTTTGACATATCTAATCTAATTTAAATCTAATACATCTAATATATACATTAAAATAGAGGTTTTGCATTTGTGATACTCCAACTCAAAGAGCTCAAAAGAGCTCTGCATGATTTTTAAAGCCAGACCAAAAAAAAAAAAAAAAGGAAATGGAGAAGGGGACTCCTGATGGGATTCCAATTCCTCCTTGATCCACTCAATAGGTGAAATTTGAAGGAACATTGAACTCGGCCAATGGATCTATAAAAATTAAAGATGGCAATAGTGTAACACCCAGGAAAAAAAAAAAAAAAAAAAAAAAAAACGGGCGCGAGGAGCGCGGGGACGAGCGCGTGACGCGCGGGCGGGCGACGCGCGGGCACGCGGTGCGCGGCCCGGCCCATCGCGGCGGCGCGCGTTGCGCGGCCCAGGCCCATGCGCGCGACGCGCGCGGGCGCGTGGGCTCGGCCCAGCCCGTGCCGGCTGTCGCGTGGGCGTTTCCCACGCGTTTTCCAGGTGTTTCCCAACCGTTTCTCGCGGTGTATGGCGGTCCATGGGGTTTCTGAGTGATCTGGACCGTCCGATCGTCCGATCGAATGGCTGAGATTGGTCCGAAGGAGTTTAGGCTTGATTAGGCGCTTTTGGATTCGGATTTGGACGTGGTTTGAGACGTCGATCTCAGATCTGACGGCTGGGGAGATATTTTAATGGTTTTGAACTTCCTAGGTTGCGTTGAGATGATTTTAGATGGGTTTTTCTCCTCTTTTTAAACAGGACGTCGATGGAAAGCAGGGAGGAGCCTGCTGAGAGCCATAAAAGAGAGGAGAAGAGAGAGAAAGAGAAGGGAAAAGAGAAGAGAAGAAGGAAGAAAGAGAAAGAGGAGAAGAGAGAGAAAGGGAGAGGGAAGGGATTTTGGTTTGGAAGATGAGTGAAGAGAAAATCGGGGGGGAACTGATTTGATGAATTTATTTATTATTGTAGGAGATCAATCTTTTGAGCAGGGAGGATTTGGACGAATTTCGGGTATAGATTGATACCGGATATTTTGGATTAGCGGTTGAAGGTAAGGATTCTGAACGTGATCATCAGTTTATATATTATTTTATATACATGGTTTTGATCCGAGTGCATGATCATTGGCATGCATGAATTATTGTTGTATGGTGTAGTTGAGTTTTATGAAGAACAATATGATTATGGTTGTTATTATTTTATATTCCGGATATCGTGTTTATCCGATAAAAAATTCTATTTTGATGATTTGGACCGTGATGTCGGTCAGTGGAAGAGTTGAGATTTCATGTTTGATATTGTGGTTTTATCATTATTATTGTCGATATCTCATGCGTGATGTTATAATAAAAAATTGATATCCGGATGGGTTGGACCATGATACCGGATTGCTAAACAGGTTGAACCATGAAACTGGATATCGAGTGGGTTGGACCA
Organism: Areca catechu; assembly: GCA_021397845.1. Lineage (NCBI taxonomy): Eukaryota > Viridiplantae > Streptophyta > Magnoliopsida > Arecales > Arecaceae > Areca > Areca catechu. The sequence goes on from CM038049.1 coordinate 58,406,282, forward strand.
CGATATCAGTTATTAAAATGGGTTGGACCACGATATCGGTTATCGAGTGGGTTGGACCACGATACCGGTTATCGAGAGATCACAAAAAATATGTTTTGACAAGTGTTAATGAAGTAAATACGGTATTTGGTCTAGCCATGCTACGGTTGCACCGTGGTTATACAGCCTGAGCCACGGGCTTTGTACGTGGGAGCCGGCAACGGGCGGATAGTACGTGGGACAGCCGAGCCACGGGCTTAGTACGTGAGCAGGACCGACCATAGTATGCATGGTCGCTTTGAGGTTGCCAGTCATGGCTGGTACATGACCGTGGTTAGACCATAACCCTAAAAATAAAGGTGCAATAATGAGAATATTAAAGGAAAAATGCAAAGTTATCAAAGTTTTATAATACATGAGGCTTAGATCATTTAATTATATACTGGTATTTTGCTATTTTAGAAATGTATATTATTACTGGTGTGATCATATGAAAACCTTACTGGGCTGTAGAGCTCACAACCTACTTTCTTCTTTTACAGAGTCGTGCAGATACTTGGCTTGGTGATGAGTGAGATTTCCTTGAAGTAAGTGACTCTTGTGTACCCAGGCCTTGCATGATCTCTAGGGTAAAACCTAGGGTTTGTGCGGCCGGTCGCGTGCCGATTCCGGTGCTGGATTCCGGGCGTGACAAATAGAATCAGGTCGGGTATAAACGGGTCAGATTAGATATAGCTCAAGCTAAAAAATTTTCAAAACCAAATCTGACCTATTTATTAAATAGTCATGCTTTATAATTCGAAGCTGACTTGCTTAATAAACTGCCACTATAATAGGAGAGATTTGTATCGATAATTATTTTAATTTGTAGCGGTAAGTATTATTGTGATCAGGACTTTTACTGGTAATTGCCTAATTGCTGGTATAACCAAGGTTAGCAAAGATTATAGCAGAAATTATAGAGATTGCTGATAAATGTACAAATAATTACAACTATAAATTTATATTATTATAGTAATTATTACCGGCAAATATAATTACCACTATATAGTATCCTGTCTAGCATGCCTTTCACAGTAATTATAATTGTCGCTATAGATATATATTAGTATAGTAATTATTACCAATAAATATAATTATCATTATATAACAATCTGTTTAGTTTATCTTTTATGATAATTGTAATAATTATTATAGATCTGTATTATTATGAGCAAATATAATTATAATTGCGAACAAAAGTAAAAGTTGGGTTCCTTTTAGATTTATTAAGCCGTGAAATAAAGTAGAAGGATTTGTTTAAATTAGCAGGATAAAAGTTACCTCCCATCGCCGTCCATGACCTGCCAATAAATTGGCCTCCGAATATTCTATCTTGGAGTGTAAGGTCGAAGTTTCCCAACACGATCAAGTTTCTTTCCACACCACACATGACTTAAATGCAGTCAAACATCTTTGAAGACTTCTTTCCACATGTGCTTGTCAGTGGTCCAAAACTTAGCAAGACTTATGAAAACCGATCTAAAGTTTAAAGTAGGGCTAGAATTAGTGTTACCGCATCCAATGCGAGGACCCGTGCAAGTTTGGGGGAAGGTTGCGTAGGTGGCAGAGGTGAGATTGCATCGGTGTAATAATCAATGTAGATTTTTTTTTTTTATTGATACCTTTTTTTATCAATTATCCAATAAAATATTTAAAAATTAAAGATGACGGTCGAGCCGGGTCAAGTAAAAGAGGCAGGGAGAAAAGATCGAACATAAATTCCATCTATTCATTAAACAAATCAGATTTTGAAACTCCAGCCTATCTTGTTTAAGATTTTGAAACCTACCTTATCACGATAAGATTTTTCCACAAATTATTTGGATTGCAGATCAAACAAACGGTATCTTGACTTGCTCGTAACCATAACAAAGGTACAATAATGAACTTTGCTTATAAATTCTAAATCGATCCTTGTCAAACACTGTCACGCCCCGAATTCAATACCGGAATCGGCTACGTGACCGGCTGCACAAACCCTAGATTTTATCCTAGAGATTATGCAAGGCCTAGGTACACAACAATTCAAACATATCCAAGTTAAATTAATATTATATTAATAATCCATTAACAATGTACAATTCAGTATTTAACTCGATGATCATAAATTGATCTACTGACTCACAAACATCAGTAACCGAACTAACTAACTAACAAGCTCAACAATTAAGAAGCTCCGTCTCACGCCCAGCCCAGATCTTCTTTAAGTATCCTGGTTCTCTGAAAGAAAACAAATGATAGGAAGTGAGCTACATAGCCCAGTAAGGGTTCCAAAAGATCACCAATAATAATTTACATGTATATGAAAACAGCAAAACATTAGCATAACATATGACGAAATCAACAATTCAGATTTCATGTTTAACAAAAAACTTTGAAATTTTTACATTTGTTTCTTTTAGAATTTCAATTATTTAACCATTATCTTTAGGGTTCTGGACTAACCATGGTCACACTCCAGCCTGTGACTGGCACACTATTGTCACACTCCAGCCTGTGACGGGCACACTGTTGTCACACTCCAGCCTGTGACGGGCACACTGAGAAACCACGGTACCGCCGTGGCATGGCTAGTCCAAACACCAGTTCACTTAACACTTTATCATTTCTTTTGACATAGTCGGATCATGTCACTTTCTAACGATCGCTATCACGATCAAACACATTTCAAAATCACTTGGCAAATGCAAACAACACTAACAACAAACTCGTTCCGTAACCCGGAAATCAAATAATGCTATCCGAAAACTACCATGCATGAAAAATATTTAATATATCCTCGGATCAAATCAGGTCATGTAAAATATATTAATATTACGGGTGATCAAGTTTAGAAATCCTTACAAATCAACTATCCACGTCTGTACTAATCCGTATCCGAAATCGGTGCGACGCCTTCTCGCTCAGGAGATTGATTCTCTACATAGATAAATAATTTTAATTAAAACTAAATTCTCAATTTTTTCTCAAATCTTGAAAAAATCCTTGATTTTCTCTTTCTTCCTTCTCTCTCCTCTTTCTCCCTCATCCTTCTCTCTCCTCTTTCTCTCTCCTCCTTCTCTCTCTTCTTTCTCTCTCCTCCTTCTCTCTCCTCTTTCTCTCTCCTCCTATCATATATTTATATATATTTTTATTTTTTTTTTTTTCTTTCTGGCTGTAAAGAATTTTTTTTTTTTCTTTTCTTTTCTTTTCTTTTCTCTTTTTTTTTTCCTTCTTTCTTTCTTTCTCTTCTCTTTTCTTTCTCTCGAACACCCCTCCTCGTTTTTTTTTTTTTTTTTTTTCTTCTTCTTCGACCGGCCGAACCGGTTCCTCCTCTCCCCCACTGTCGGCAACCACGGTGGTTGCCACAGACTTCTCGGACCAGCGATGGCAAGCAGTGGCGACGGCGACGGCGGTGACTGTAGCGGCGACGGCGATGACTGCAGCGGTGACGACGGTGACTGCGACCGAATCAAAAATCCTTCAAAAATTGAAAATAAAAGGAAAAACTCAATGGCTTCGACGATTTTGGATGCAGCCGGAGAGGAGGAAACACCGGGATGAGATGGTTCAATGGGCGGCGGTGTGGGGGATTTAAAGTGGAAACCACCGACGACATCTCATCGTTTGGGGAACGGAGATTGCGTCGGCCGGAGTCCCGATCCAACCCAACCATGGCACCGTCCAGTCTCCCTCTCCTCCCCAACTCCTTCCCCCATATCTCCGGCGAAGACCCCGGTCGGAACAAGGGAGAAGAAACCTCCCCTGTTTCGATTCTTCATCCCATTTTTTTTTTTTTCTCAGTCTGGGTTGAAGTCGGCTGGGTCTGCCGACTTCAGCCCAGGCCAGAGTTTACAAACACAACTTTGATTTCAATCATGTCTTTCTTCATGCTATTAAAATAATATTTTTTCTTAATAATATAATTTAAAGTTTCTCGGATAACTATACAATAATTATCACAAGTGCTGTGCTTTTTTGATATAAGATTGTGACACTCTTAAATGATTTAAAATCATTTAGTTCAGCAAATAATTGGGATAGGTACGCGTATGCAAGCTAAAAAAAAAAAATTAAAGTCATGATGTTTTGGATCATAGTAGTATAGCAACCATTTCAACATTCTTTTATCATCGAATGTGAGACTATATTTTCACACGCGCTCCCCCAAAATCCCCCTGTTCACTTGTGATGTGACCTTCTCATGCAAGTGCACCACATTGTAGTTCACTTGTCAAGCATAATTAGAGCAACCATTTGGGATTATTGAATAATTAAAGCAATACTGGCATGACTCAAAACATAATTAAAGGTCACATAAGTGTGATGCACCAATCACTTTGCTTTGCTAGGAAACTTTTTTGAGTGATATTATTGTATTACTTTGTCTTTCATAGGTGATTCGCAGATGTAATTAGATTAAGGCCACTCCGCCTCTTAAAAATAAATAAATAAATAAATAGCATTAGATAAATTATATGTGGGAGTATCTTCTTGGCTTTGAAAAAGGTTTGGATTCGGTGTGCGTTGCGAGAAAACTCTAAACAGGTCGAAGATATTATATATAATTACCATATCCAAAGCCTTCTTTCCTGTGAAAACAAATCCTCATTGGGATGGTTGATTTTAAATCGAGAAAGATATATGACAAAATTTTCTTTCAAATAGCCTATAGTTTTAATCTTAATAAATTTGGAGAGGCCTTTGCCAAATTCTCTTTTATAAAAATAATAACAATAATTTCGATTGCACAGGGCTGCAACCTTGTAGTATTAGGAGTCCAACTAGTCTTGGATTCTTTAATTCTGAACCCCACCACAACGTTTCTATCCGAAAAGATTGGTTTTCCTCCCTTGGTTATGTCCCCTTCATCTTTTATAATTCTAGTTTTTTTTTTTTTTTTTTTTTTTGGGTAAAGAGAAGGAACGAGGAGATAAATTCCGGTGTAGCTATTCCTGTAAGCTCTCGTTGTCACTCCACGAATCCAGCACCGGAGTTGGCTACGTGACCGGCCGCACAAACTCTAGGTTTTACCCTATAGATCATGCAAGGCCTAGGTACACCAACAGTCAACCATATCAAATTAAAATTAATATTATATAAACAAACAAGTAACAAGTGTACAATCCAATTATTTAGTCAACCTTACTAAATGGTCTACTGACTCACAAACATCAGTAATCGAAATTAACTCTAACTAACTCGGCATATATGGAAATTTGTCTTACGCCCAGCCCAAATCCTGTCACGCATCCTGAGTCTCTAAAAAATCAAAAGGTAAGAAGTGAGCTTAACAGCCTAGTAAGGTATCCATAAGATCATTCCGATTAATAATATAAATTTCTGAAATAATAAAGTACCAGTATGTTATCTCATGCAATCAAATGATTTAGGCCTCATGTATTACACACCTTGATATTTTTATATTTTTCCTTTAATATTCTCATTATTGTACCTTTATCTTTAGGGTTCTGGACTAGCCACGGTCATGTACCAGCCCATGACTGGCAACCACAAAGCGACTATGCATACTATGGTCGGTCCTGCTCATGTACTAAGCCCGTGGCTCGGCTGTCCCACGTACTATCCGCCCGTGGCCGGCTCCCACGTACAACGCCCGTGGCTTAGGCTGTATAACCACGGTGCTACCGTAGCATGGCTAGACCAAAAATCATATTCACCTCATTAACACTTGTCAAAACATATCTTCTATAACCTCTCGATAACCGGTATCGTGGTCCGACCCACTCGATATCCAGTTTCATGATTCAACCTATTTAACAATCCGGTATCATGGTCCAACCCATCCGGATATCAATTTTCTTAATAACATCATGCATGAAATACCGACAATAAAACCACAATTTCTATCTCAAGAAAATAACTATACCATGTCATATAGTACCATACGTACAAATATATAAAACATATATGCTAGATTAAACAAGACCATAATAAATTCAAGCATAAAGGAATGATCAGTACAAAATCCTTACCTTAACACGCTATTCTTAGTATATCCGATATTAATCAGTACCCGAATTTTACGCGATGCCTTCCTGCTCAGTAGACCGATTCCATACATTAATAAATAATTTAATTAATTAAAAAAACTAAATTCCCAAATTTCACGAATCTTGAGAAAATCCCTTGATTCTCTCTCTTCTTCCTCTCTCCTCTTCCTTCTCTCTCCTCTTTCTCTCTCTTCCTTCTCTCTCCTCTTTCTCTCTCCTTCTTTTTCCTGGTTGTAGTCTTTAGCAACAAGTCTAGCTTTGTTTCTAGTTACAATACCATGTTCATCAAGTTTATTTCTAAAAACCCATTTTGTGCCAATTACAGAAACATTATGGGGTCTTTCAGTTAAAGTCCAAACGTTATTTCTTTTAAATTGATTTAGTTCATCTTGCATGGCATTAATCCAGTTACAATCTTTTTCAGCTTCTTCAATTGACTTAGGCTCTATTTGAGAAACAAAAGCTAAATAATCACAAACATTTCTGATAGAAGAGCGTGTACTTACTCCCTTTGACGGATCACCAATAATTTAGCTCTTTGGGGTGTCCGTGTGCATACATCCACTCTTTAGGTAAAGGTTTTGGTGAAGTTGCATTGATCTCTTGAATTTGATCTTCATTTTCTTGATCATCATCTCCTTTGGGCACATCTTCATTGATTGTCAATTGTTCAAGCTTCTTTGTACCTGTTTCATCATCAATAGAATTTTCTTTTCTAGAAAATTTTTCGTTAGTTTCATCAAACACTACATGAATTGATTCTTCAACTAGAAGAGTTCTTCTGTTGAAGACCCTGTATGCCTTGCTAGAAGTAGAGTATCCTAAGAAGATGCCCTCATCTGACTTGGCATCAAATTTACTGATATTGTCTTTGTCATTGTTTAATATGAAACAGCGGCAACCAAATACACGAAAATATTTAAGATTAGATTTTCGATTTTTCCAAAGCTCATATGGTGTTTTCTTCAAAATAGGTCGAATTAAAACATGATTTAAAATGTAACAGGAAGTATTAATGACTTCTGCCCAAAAATATCTAGGTAAATCATTTTCGTAAAGCATTGTGCGTGCCATTTCTTCAAGAGTCCTGTTTTTTCTTTCTACCACCCCATTTTGTTGAGGTATCATAGGTGCAGAAAAATTATGACTAATGCCATTATCATTACAAAAAACTTCAAAATCATGATTGTCAAATTCAGTTCCATGATCACTACGCAAAAAAACAATAGTGAGATCTTTTTCGTTTGAAACCCTTTTATGAAATTTAACAAAAGCTGAAAATGTTTCATCTTTATGAGCTAAAAACATTACCCAAGTAAATCGTGAGATCGATTAGATCTTTATAAACGATCGATTAGATCTTTATAAACGATCGATTAGATCTTGCTTAAGCACCTTGTAAATAGCAAGAATAGAATGTTAGACACTGATCAACTAGATATGCTTCCACTATCGAACCTTCAGCACATGCTCGATTATGCATATAGGATTTTAATGTAGATAAATACCTAAATGAAGAAAATTTATATAAGTCCATTATATTCTTGATACACAAATTTCGTAATATAAAAAAGATAAAATAGATTTACCTCTCAATAGGATAGATCGGTCCAGCAAATTTAGCCTCAGATGCCAAGTGAATAACCAAATGGACTATCACTATGAAAATGATAAAGAAAAATTCTTCTCCATCTTATAATGTATTAATGAAATATTTGATTCAAGTAACTGAAGTTCATCCACTTTTAAAGTTTTGGAACATATTCCCTAAAAAAAGCTAGAAAGTTCAAATAAAATTGAGCATATTTTCTCAGGCAAAGTTCCTTGCAATGCAACAAAAATAAGTTGTTGCATTAAAACATGTCAATCATGGCTTTTAAGACTAAATAATTTACGATATTTGATAATGCATCGTGAGATATTTGATACAAGTCCATTTGAAAGTTTTACATTTTCCAAGACCTTATAGAAAATTTTTTTCTCATGTAGAGCCATGGTGAAATAAGTAATAGGCGAGATGTTCTTCCAGATACCACATATATTTTTCTCTATGTGCATCACATTAAGATTGTGATGCATTAGATTAAATTTCCAATAAGGAAGTGTGAAGAAAATACTTCTCTTTTTTCATGTTTTCTCACAACCCCACTGACTTCTTTACTCTGCTTGCCAAGAGTGAATTAAGATCCTTTAATTGATTTAACACCTTTGATCTAGATAGTGTGAGTGGTGTAGCTCTTAATTCTTTATTCCTATCAAATGATTTTCTATCATATTGAAACTTATGTAAAATATCCAAGAAATGATGATCACCCATATAGCAAAATCTCTTTTCATGTCTCAAAATGCTTAGAGTAGGTGTCCACATTGCAACAAGGATATACATAATGACTATAGGTGCACCAACCAAACAAATAGCCATAAGCTGGAAAATCATTTATAGTCCACAAAACTACTGCACGTAGTTGAAAAGTCTCTTTACTTAAAGCATCAAAAGTTTTTATACTGAATTTCGATAACTCATTCAATTCCTCTATAAGAGGTTTGATATATACATCAATATTATTTCCCAACCCCTTGTCCCAGGAATGAGCAATGAAAGCATAAAGTAAGATTGCTTCATGCATAACCATGGTGATAGATTATATGGCATTAAAATGATTGGCCATATGTTATAAACTTTGCATTATACCAAATGGATTAAAGCCATCACTTGCAAGCCCTAATCAAACATTACGAGTGTTTGCCTTTAAATCTGGATATCAAGAATCAAAACTTTTCCATGCTTTGGAGTCTGCTAGATGTCTCAGACTTCCATCCTCGGTATGGCCTTTCATATGCCATATCATTAAATCTGATATTTTAGAAGACAAATAATCTCTATAGCCTTGGTTTTAAGAAAAAATATCTCAAAATCTTTGCCGGAACTTTCTTCTATGGTTTCTTTAAACTAGGCGCATCACTAAATGAATAAGTAGTATTTTTCCATCGAGAAGTACCATACACCAAGCATATATCATCATTGACCTTCTCTTTCCAAAATAACATACAATCATTAGGACGAGCATGGATCTTTTCATAATTAAGTTTCAATCCTTTAATAATCTTATTTGTTTTATTAAAAGTATTTTGTAAACTTTCACCTTTAGAGAATGCTTTTTTTAAATAAATAATGCACCAAACAATTTGTTTACTTTCTAAAAATGCACTTTATATGATAAAGATATAATATAAAAGAAAGTGCATAGAAATTCCTACAACCTGGATATAATTTTTTATTAGCATCTTTCATTAGCTTATTAAGTTTCTTTGCTTCTAGATTGAAGTACTTTGTATCTTTTGTGGTAAATCCATCTCCACTAGATTCCTTGCATTCATGTCACTAGCTTTGCTCCACACTTCAAATGTATCATTTAACATTCCTACAACATCATCACCTTCATGTGCTTCCCTTTCTCTATGACCATCTTGGAAAGAAAGTGACGTAGACATTAATTGACCATAATAAATCCAAGCACCATATCCTGGCATGATACTATTGACTACAAGGTCATCATGTATGTTTGCCTGATTTTTTCTATAGTAGAATACATAACATTTACAAGGACATAATAATTTTCCATCTTTAGAGTTATTTTCGAAGGTATAATCAAGAAACTTAACTACTCCATCCAGATATTCTATGGTCACCCTACTATAAACCATTCATCTCTTACACTTATCATTATCCATAAAATGTCACTGCTAAAACAAACAAGATTACTTATAATCAAGAAGGGAAGTTATAGAGAGAGTATTGCTTAGATTCAAATAAGAAAATTTCTTATAATCATATAGACAAGGGGAATGAATCATGTTATTGGTACCAAACTCAAGAAATACTTTCTTAAGAAAATAATACATATCTAAGACTTTCAAAAGAACAATCTTTATAATTAGCTTTTAACCGCATCTCCGAGAATTGGATCCATGACATGTAATGACAAGTAGTACAACTAGAAAGATCACCCATGGTAGCACCTGTGATACCGAGTTGAATCATGTTTTTCTTCTGTATCTCTTCTCTTTATCTTTAAATTGCTGATTCATGAACCATTATATTTCTTTATTACATGTGCATAAGCACATCCATGTAACTGCCATCAAAAATATGATATGTTATGCCACTTCTTAAAATTCTCTTAATCATAACTCACCCTATTCCAATATGATAGAAATATTTTAATAAATATATATCTAGCCCCTATAATACTTGGGAAAAGGCTAGTTAATTATGATTATGATATATTTACTCTGTCTCTCAAACACACACTCACACACATATGCACATGAAATTTCCCTCTGGAAACTGATCCATGTCAAATTCCTTGATTAGGATATATGGTAAATAAATCTATTAGATTTTGAATTTGCTTATTCATTTTTATCCACCTGACATATGCATGTTATTATTAACCTATCAGATTTTGATATGGTATAGAAGTTTAAATTTATGAAAGCTCAAGACAAAAGTTAAAAGAAAAAAAGTTCATTTGTTGATCATAGTGTGTGGCTTTACAAGTTGTGAAGTAACAGCTGACAATTGCATCATTTTCAATGTTTGGAAATATTGAGGTATCATGGGTACATTTTAGAAGAGCAAAATAATCTGATAGAACACAGAGCCTTCCATGTCACTTTGGCATTTCAAATTACCATCTGTCGAAGCTTTAACTAAAAGTGATGTTACAAACAATCTTAGAAATGTTTTTAAGAAAGAGAGAGAATGAAATAGCCGAGTCAGGTGTGTTCTCTCTTTCTTTTTTATTTGATAAGAGTCAGGTGTTTTCTTGGATACCTAGTTGCAATAAAAGCCCATGTAATGCCTAAGAACGTCGCTTACAGAGAAGACCACCAATTCCTTTCTTCATAGGTGAATAGTAGTGCCACAACAAATTATGGCTTGCACCGATCACCACAGTTTTATATATAGAAAAATAGGGGTACATCCATGGATACAAAGAGAGATGGCGCTGCTAAGAATGGCGTAGACAATCGTACCTTGGAGATTTGAATAAAGACAGAGGAGGGGTGGGTGGCCGGAGACGGTGCTACCAGTCGGTCAAGCAGATGGATTGGGAGCCCTGTGGACCATGACGGGAGCCTTGCATGGCGACAAAACCGGAGGCACCATCGAGAGCTCGGAGGCGACATCGCCGAGAAGACAAAGAAGATGCTCGGCGGGGGAGAATCGTCGGGGGCTCGGGGATGGATAGAGGGTTTTGGGGATGGGGGCCAAAACAGAGGGTTTTGGTGATGTGGGGTGGGATGGAGGATTTTGGAGATTTTGGCCTTTTGAGGGAATAGATGAAAGAAAATCTTCCATGTTTTTTTTTTTTTTTTTTTTTTTTTTTTGGGGGGGGGGGGGGGGGGGGGGGGGATTAAAGGTGGTTTGGATGGGGATGGATGGCTACAGGAGCGAGGGGGTAGCAAGGTGAAAAAAAAAATATTGTTGGGTACCAAGCGCTTAAATAATTTTTAATAAAAATTATATTATAATAACCATCATAAATTTATTTTTTATGGTTATTATTAAAACATTATTAATATGAAGATACTTAATATTTTATAGTTATTAAAAATTATCATTATAAAATTATCATTAAAAGATATTTTTATTGTAGTGATGATTGGACCGCTATTGGATTTTATCATTTGATCAGCCTTTTCTTTCTATATCCTTATCGGAGATGAAGTTATGTCCCAAGCAATACCTAAATTCAATCTACCTGGATTTTTAAGAATTTTTATTTGTTTGGTTTATAACTTATTGTTTTTCAATGATCTTGAATAAGCATGTGTGACTTGTTGGATTGAAGTGTGAATTGGCGAACACTATACTTGGTTTGTAACTAATAAAGTTAAGTAACCTAACATTTTAAGTATACTTTCATTTAAATGATCTTTGAAAACTCATAATTAATTTTATGATCTCTATTTTTTATTTGATAAAATTAGTCAAGCATGTATTATTTTATTATTAAAAATAATTTATTTTCAATATATAATATGCTTTGAGAAACTTTGGCTATTGAGTTTGTGAACTTATTTTTAGATATGTTCTTAGCATGGCTATAGCATGACCCTATCAATGAGGATTATGCATCAGATCTGTCGACTTATAATCCAAAAAACTAGTTTTAATACCAAGCGACCATTGATTAGAATAATGATATATGTTATCTAGCAATTTGTATTTTTATTTCAATTATGAAAAATTATTTTTTTCAAAAAAATATGTATCATTCAAGATTGTTCTTTCTAATCAATATTATATAATTTATTTTTTCAGCATGCTTAAACTTCACCTTGATGTTTATGTTGCTTACTAAGCTAATATAGCTTATTATTCTATTTTTTCTATTTTTTAGATTATAAATCATATATAAATTTCTCCAAACTGGGAGAGCATGCTAGCTTGTATAGTGCAATTAGTAGATTTAGTTATATAGTTATTTATAATAATTAGCCTTCTTATTAGTTTAACTCAGATTTACAGATCTTATTTGAATTAAATATTGGTACACCCAACCGGCTCATCTTCGAACCGGACCGGCACTCTAGCTGAGGTCGACCGGATCACTCTTGCTGACGCCCGGGTGACCCTCTCCATCGGAGGTCCGACAGACGCACTCCAGATGAGGTCCGGCTGACCCACTCCTGCTGAGATCCGGCCGATCCACCCCTATTGAGGTCCGACCGATCCTCTCTATCAGAGGTTCGATCGGCTTTCTCTAATTGTGGTCTGAACGGCCCTATCTAGATGAAGCCTGACCCTTTCCAGTCGGAATCCGACCGACCCACTCCAACAGCAGAAGTCTGCATCAAGCTCAAGAGAGCAACTCCAAGGGAGGCTCAAGGGCTCCAGAAACCTCTTCCAGCTGGTACCAGAATTCTGTTATAACAGAATTTTGCCACATCAGTACCACTGCTCCGCTACTCCCACGATGTCGCCTTGTCCTGGCGCCACGTGGCTACTCTCCGAATTCTTCTAGAGGTAGATCAGTTTTTTCTGGTTTCACCCCTAACAGATTTTGGCATTATTCTGCACCTATATAAGGTAAACCAAGAAGACTCGGGATGGTTAGGACTCTCTTTCCACTCCACACGCTCATCTCCATTTGACTCCTCCATTCTGTTGCCTTCAAGCTCCCGCTAACTTAAGTATCGGAGTGTCCCCCCCGGAACACCACCGGTCGTTGGAGACTTTCTTGTAGGAACCGGGAAATGAGCACTCCAGCCCAGCCACCCGAGCCCGGTCCAGGAGAAGTTGCAGCAACAAATATTATTATTGATAAGAATGATTTTATTGGATCTTTATGAAGATTGATTCTTTCAAGAAAAAACATTTATTCTGAAATTATTATGATTTGATATGTAGCATTGCATGCATGTAGGGACTACCTTGCAGATATATATGATGTTTGTTGCACTCTAAATTCAGGGTGTGATAATATTGGCAAAGCTCTTCTTTCACAACATGAATGATCTCTTTACTTTCTATGTACTTAAATAGCCCAGATAGGGAAGCCAAATATTTTCTCTTTATCATATATTTAAAGCAAAGCCATAAAAAGTTCGAATGTTTATGCTAAAACTATCTCAATTATAGTAAATTCTATTCAAGTGCATTCACTCCACCATAATCCTCGCAAGAATTCTTCTTTTATATTTTATATTTTTCTAAAATGGCTAGATGTGGCAAGGGAGGAGTACAAGCATGGTGATTCGAGATGCATTATAGCAGGGTGATCGTGATGGGAAGGGGAGAGAGAAAATGTTGATAAAAAGGGGAGGGGGAAAGAAAGAGGAGATAGAGAGCAGGACGGGGAGCGGGCACGTAGACGGAACCACATGATGATGGGAAGGGAAGGGGAGAAGGAAGAGAAGATGAAGAATGGATACTGGAATGGACATGTGGACAAAATTAGTTGCAATGATAAGGAGCAAAATATGAGCAACGGTAATTATCATCAAAGAAGTGGTATCACCTTCACGCCTCTTGCCAAATTCAAGTAACAGGAGTATGAGATTTCTGTCACCATTTTCATTTTTTCCTATTTCTCATATATTTTAAAATTTTTTTCATTATTTTCTTGAAAAATAAAAGAATAACTTTAATTATTGCTAAATTTTATATTTTTCAAGTCGGTGATGGAACAGTGTAAGCATGATAGTCTAAGATGTAGTGCAAAAAGAGAGGGTGATAGTGATGGAAAGGAGAAGGGGAAAATGGTGATGGGAAGGGGAGGGTGAAAGGAAGGGGAGATGGACAGCAGGTTGGGGAGTGGGCTTGTGGATGGAATAATGTAGTGATGGGATGGGGAGAGGGAAGGAAGAGAAGATAAAGAATGGATGCAGGATCTCTACGGGATAGTGCGGTTGGTTAAAGCTTGGCTCTCCCTGTCACGCCCCCGAATCCAATACCGGAAACGGCTACGTGACCGGCCGCACAAACCCTAGGTTTTACCCTAGAGATTATGCAAGGCCTAGGTACACAACAATTCAAATATATCCAAAGTAAATTAATATTGTATAAACAAATCATTAACAATGTATAGTTCATAATTTAACTCGAGATCATAAATTGGTCTACTGACTCACAAACGTCAGTAACCGGACTAACTAACTATTTATCTCAACAAACATGATGCTCCGTCTCACGCCCAGCCCAGATCCTCTTTAAGTTTCCTGAGTCTCTGAAAGAAAACAGATGGTAGGGAGTAAGCTACATAGCCCAGTAAGGGTTCCAAAATAATCACCAATAATAATTTACATGTATTTGAAAGCAGTAAACATTACCATAACATATGACGAAATCAACAATTCCGATTTCATATTTAACAAAAACTTTGGAAACTTTATTTTTTTCTTCTTATAGAATTTCCAATTATTTAACCATTATCTTTAGGGTTCTGGACTAACCACGGTCACACTCCAGCCTGTGACTGGCACACTATTGTCACACTCCAGCCTGTGATGGGCACACTGTTGTCACACTCCAGCCTGTGACGGGCACACTGTTGTCACACTCCAGCCTGTGACGGGCACACACATTGTCACACTCCAGCCTGTGACGGGCACACTGAGAAACCACGGTACCGCCGTGGCATGGCTAGTCCAAACACCAGTTCTCTTAACACTTTATCATTTCTCTTCACATAATCGGATCATGTAACTTTCCAGCGATCGCTATCATGATCAAACACATTTCAAGATCACATGGCAAATACAAACAATACTAACAACAAACTCGATCCGTAACCCGGAAATCAAATCATGCTATCCGAAAACCACTATGCATGAAAAATATTTAATTATGCTCGAAACAAATCAGGTCATGTAAAATATATTAATAAATATGGTGATTAGGTTAGAATTTCTTACAAATCAGCTATCCACACTTGTACTAATCCGAACCCGAAATCGGCGCGACGTCTTCCCGCTCAGAAGACTGATTCTCTACATAGATAAATAAATTTTAAATTAAAACTAAATTCTTAATTTTTTCACAAATATCAAAAAAAATCCCTGATTTTCTCTCTCTTCCTTCCTTCTCTCTCCTTTTTCTCTCTCTTCCTTCTCTCTCATCCTTCTCTCTCCTCTTTCTCTCTCCTCCTTCTTTCTCCTCCTCTCTCTCCTCCTTCTCTCTCCTCTTTCTCTCTCCTCTTTCTCTCTCCTCTATCATATTTATTATTATTATTATTATTATTTTATTTATTATTATTATTTTTTTTCTTTCTTTCTTTCTGGCCGTACATAACCCTCTTTTTTTTTTTTTTTCTTTTCTTTTCTTTCTTTCTTTTCCTTTTTTTCTTTTCTTTCTTTCTTTTCTTTTCTTCTTTTTTTTTTTCTTCTCTCTTTCTTTCTTTCTCTTCACCCGAACCACCCCTGCTCCCACCCTTATCCAACCAACCCCCCCTCTCCCCCGGTTGCCGACGCCGGCCACGGAACGTTCACCGGAAGAAGGGTTCGGCAGGTCGGATGCGAACCGAAGGGAGGTCGGCGGCGCGGCCATCGCCGACAAACGGCCCAATCAAAACCGGAAATCCAGAAAAAAAACCCCATAAAATTTTTCTTAAAAAAAAAATTGAAATCTTACGGTGCATGAAGGAACTCTCCGTCGCCCGTCGGAGAAGAAGAGCGATGGCTTGGGAGGGTTTGAAGGTTCGATTGGGTGACAACGAAGGATGATTTAAAGAACTCTCGACGGCTTTCCTCGCTGTTTGGGGAGCAACCACCGTCGGATCGAGGTTCCACACCATCCCGGACTCGTCGTCGACTTCTCCCCTCCCTTCCACGACTCTTTCCCCGACTTCTCCGGCGAAAACTCCGGTCGGAAGAACCCCGTTCAACACCGCCTCTTCTTCCCCTGTTCCGGCCTTCATCCCAACTCTTTTTTTTTTTTCTCAGTCTGGGTTGAAGTCGGCTGGGTCTGCCGACTTCAGCCCAGGCCCAGGCCCAGTGTTTACATTCTCCCCCCGTTAAAATAAATTTCGTCCTCAAATTTACATACCTGGTATTTCGAAAAGCTGTGGATATTTTGTTCGCATCTCTGCTTCTAGTTCCCATGTAGCTTCTCTTTCACTGTGATTGCTCCATTGCACCTTCACATAGGGTATGATTCGGTGTCTCAATTCTTGTTCCTTACTGTCAACAATTCGTAAAGGCACCTCCTCATAGGTCAAATCCTCCTGAAGTTGCAATAGCTCATAATCTATTGCATGATTAGGATCAGGAATGTATTTTCGTAACATAGATACGTGAAACACATTGTGCACTCCAGATATAACTGGTGGCAGAGCTAATCGATAGGCCACCTCACCAACCTTATCCAGAATCTCAAATGGTCCCACAAATCTCGGACTCAACTTTCCTCGTACACCAAATCTCATCACACCCTTTGTGGGAGACACTTTCAAAAAGACATGATCACCAACATTGAATTCCAGCTCTCTTCGTCTCTTATCAGCATAACTTTTCTGTCGGCTCTGAGCAGTACGCAAATGTTCTCTGATCATTTGTACCTTTTTCACTGTTTGTTGTACTATTTCTGGACCCAACAATTTCCTTTCTCCCACATCATCCCAGCAAATAGGAGATCTACACTTCCTACCATATAAGGCCTCAAAAGGCGCCATTTGAATGCTAGCTTGAAAACTATTATTGTAGGCAAATTCTATCAACGATAGATGACAGTCCCAAGCACCACCCAAGTCCATAACACAAGCTCTCAACATGTCTTCCAGAATCTGGATGGTTCGCTCAGACTGTCCATCAGTTTGGGGATGAAAAGCTGTACTAAAACTTAATTTGGTCCCCAATGCTTTATGAAGACTCTTCCAAAATTGTGAAACAAACCTACTGTCTCGATCCGATACTATAGAAATTGGAATCCCATGTAGTCTCACAATTTGTTCTATATACAAATTTGCTAATTTTTCCAGAGAGAGTCCGATACGAAAAGATAAGAAATGAGCAGACTTCGTTAGTCGATCCACAATCACCCATATCGCATTATTTCCCTTAGGAGTTTTGGGTAACCCTGTCACAAAGTCCATGGTAATGTGCTCCCATTTCCACTGAGGAATCGCAAGAGACTGCAATGGTCCAGCAGGTCTTTGATGCTCAGCTTTTACCTGTTGACACACCAAACATTGAGCCACATACTGAGCTATATCTTTCTTCATACCAGACCACCAAAAGTTTTCTCGTAGATCTCGATACATTTTTGTACTACCCGGATGCATCGTATATACCGAACTATGTGCTTCTTACATAATTTCATTCTTTAATTCTGGAAATTTAGGAACACATAATCTATTACCAAATCTCAAGGTACCATCCTCATATATAGTAAATTCTGATTGTACACCAGACTCAACTGTCTCTTTAATTTTCTGAAGCTCTAAATCTTCCTTCTGAGCTATTTTAATTTTGTCAATCAGGATAGGTTGTACCATAATATTTGCTAATTGCATCCCAGAATTATGAATTCGTACCTCTATCCCTGATCTTTCCAGATCCATTAGGATGTACTTTTGATTAGTAATTAAAGTTGCCAACTTACTTAGGATTTTCCTACTCAGGGCATCTGCTACAACATTTGCCTTTCCTGGATGGTAGCTGATAGTTAGATCATAATCCTTTAATAGTTCCAGCCATCTTCTCTGTCTCAAATTCAATTCCTTCTGAGTAAATATATATTTTAAACTTTTATGATCTGTAAAGATTTGACAACGACTACCATACAGGTAATGTCTCCATATCTTTAAAGCAAATACTACAGCTGCTAACTCTAAGTCATGAGTGGGATAATTTGACTCATATGATTTCAGCTGTCTAGAAGCATAGGCTATCACTTTTCCATTTTGCATTAGCACACAACCGAGACCCTTTCGGGATGCATCACTATATATACAAAACTCCCCTGTCTCCGCAGGAACAGTCAATACTGGGGCAGTGATTAACCGTTTCTTCAATTCTTGAAAACTCTGCTCACAATCATCTGTCCATTCAAATTTTGTTTGTTTCTGGGTCAGGCGAGTTAAGGGTATAGCAATAAGAAAAAACCCTTCAACAAACCTTCGATAATATCCTGCCATTCCCAGGAAACAACGAACTTCGGATACATTAGTGGGTCTCTCCCACTCTACCACTGCTTCCACTTTCTTTGGATCCACAGAAATACCATCCTTTGATATAACATGGCCAAGGAAAGAAATTCTGTCCAACCAAAAGTCACATTTTTTTAGCTTGGCAAATAATTTCTTCTCCTTGAGTATTTGTAATACTATCTTTAAGTGCTCCTCATGTGCTTGTAGACTTTTTGAATATATCAGTATATCATCAATGAATACTACTACAAATTGATCCAGATATGGTCTAAACACTCGGTTCATGAGATCCATGAAAACTGCAGGTGCATTTGTCAGGCCAAAAGGTAAAACCAAAAATTCATAGTATCCATATCTGGTTCTAAAAGCTGTCTTTGGTACATCCTCTGTCTTAATCTTCAATTGATGATAACCAGAACGAAGATCAATTTTTGAGAATACTTGTGCCCCCTGTAATTGATCAAATAGATCATCAATCCTTGGTAAAGGATATTTGTTCCTTATAGTCACTTTGTTCAATTCTCGATAATCAATGCAAAGCCGAAAACTTCCATCCTTCTTCTTTACAAATAAGACTGGAGCACCACAGGGAGACACGCTAGGTCTGATAAATCCTTTATCCAACAGTTCTTGCAATTGCTCCTTAAGTTCTTTTAATTTTGCCGGAGCCATTCTATAAGGAGCTTTGGAGATGGCACCTGTACCTGGTATAAGATCGATAGAGAACTCAATCTCTCTATCAGGAGGTAATCCTGGCAGATCATCGGGAAAGACCTCCGGAAATTCTTTCACAACAGGTATATGTCTTCCAGCTTAAGATCCTGCTATCGAGTATTTATCACCGTTGCCAGAAATCCTTCACAACCTTGTCTAAGGAGTCGCTTGGCAACAAAAGCCGAAATTACCCTCCTCATAAGGGTTAACTTGTTACCCTTAAAACAGAACTCTGACTGATCAGGAATTTGAAATTTCATAATTTTCTCAAAACAATTGATGGAAGTATGGTTTGCTGTCAGCCAATCCATTCCAAGGATTATATCGAAGTCTTTCATATCCATGACTATCAAATCGGCTTCCATTGTTCTACCTTTGATATTCAATTACATTTCTTGCAGATTTGATTAACCACAAAAACATCCCCACTAGGAGTGGAAATACAGAGTTCAAATTCTAAAGATGTCGGGGTTAACTCATTATTCTCCCTAACCAATCTAACAGATACGAAAGAGTGTGTAGCACCAGTATCAAAAAGAACATAAACATTACTGGAAAATAATTTGATCATACCTGTCACTACAGAATTTGATGCATTAGCATCCTGCTGGATGAGTGAATAAACTCGTCCCTGAGTTACTGTTTTCTGTTGCCTTTCTAATTGCTATTTCCCACGAGGTAACTGATGCTGTGACCCCTGACCAGATGGACATACAACTGCCTTATGTCCCGGTTTACCATAGTTATGGCACTTCCACTTATCTGCCCACGTACAATCCCGCTTATAATGAGATCCACCACACTTAAAGCACTTGACATCATTCTTTGGTTGGGTCTTGTTATCTGAAGTAACATTGTCAAGCTTCCTGGTTTTTGCATTGGTACCTTTATAGAATTGGTCTTGATTCACTCTTGTTCCAGATCTCTTCTTTAATGCTTTTTCCCTTTCAGCTTGAGCCACATCCAATCCCCTTTCAATAATTAATGCTTTATTAACAACCTCTTTATAAGTTGGTAGCTTAAAAGCAATCACTTGATGCTGGATCCGACTTCTAAGTCCATTTTCAAATTTCCTGGCCCGGATTCCTTCATCAGCTAAGAGTGATGGAGCGTATCTCGACAATTCCTCAAACTTTGAGGCATACTGAGAAACAGTTAAAGTACCCTGCTCCAAGCGATCAAATTCTCGAAATTTTTGTACCCGAACACTTTGAGGAAAATATCTCTCATAGAAAACCTTTCTAAAATCTGTCCAGGTAAAAGGTGTATCATTTGGTCCTTGTTTTCCGAGCTCCAGCTCCCACCAAGCAGCTGCCTCATCTTGCAATAAAAAGGTAGCAAATGTAACTTTCTCTTCTTCTGGACACCGCAAGGCTTGGAAAACTTTCTCAACAGCTTTAAGCCATCCCTCTGCCTCCATGGGATCAGAAGTCCCCTTGAATGCCGGTGGCGCATACTTCTTGAAATCTATTAATGTAATTGGCCGTTCTTGAGAAATTCTGACTTCTGGCTATTGTCGTTGTAATAATAATTGTTGCATAAATTGCTGCTGTTGCTGTTGGGCTTCCATAAATCTTAGTGTATCAGCTCTTGCAGTAGCTTGCTGCTGCACTAAAATTTGTAATAACTGAGGAAGACCCATCTGGTCCCCAGGCTGAACTCCAGATCCCCCCGGTGTACCTGTTTCAGCAGTTCCAGTCTCCGGGGTGTTATCCAAAGGATTGGGCACTGGCTCATGATGATGCTCCTCATTACCAGTGTTGTCCACCAGATTCGGCATTGGGTCCTGTGGACGTTCCTCATTATCAGATAAGGCTCCAGCATTCTCATGCTGCTCAATAGGATCCCAAGCATTTGCTCTATCTGCAAATCTTGTGGGCCTCCTAACACGTCCAAGTCCACTACCATGCGCCATGGAAAACCTACACCAATGTTGTTAGTAAACAACTAACACTCAGATGGTCAAAACAATCATGACATAATATCTACCCCACCTATGGATCAACCCACACTCTCTCTCATTGAGCTTTTATCCTAAGATCCTAGAACCTGGTTTGCTCTGATACCACTCAGTCACGCCCCGAATCCAATACCGGAAATGGCTACGTGACCGGCCGCACAAACCCTAGGTTTTACCCTAGAGATTATGCAAGGCCTAGGTACACAACAATTCAAATATATCCAAAGTAAATTAATATTGTATAAACAAATCATTAACAATGTATAGTTCATAATTTAACTCGAGATCATAAATTGGTCTACTGACTCACAAACGTCAGTAACCGGACTAACTAACTATTTATCTCAACAAACATGATGCTCCATCTCACGCCCAGCCCAGATCCTCTTTAAGTTTCCTGAGTCTCTGAAAGAAAACAGATGGTAGGGAGTGAGCTACATAGCCCAGTAAGGGTTCCAAAATAATCACCAATAATAATTTACATGTATTTGAAAGCAGTAAACATTACCATAACATATGACGAAATCAACAATTCCGATTTCATATTTAACAAAAACTTTGGAAACTTTATTTTTTCTTCTTATAGAATTTCCAATTATTTAACCATTATCTTTAGGGTTCTGGACTAACCACGGTCACACTCCAGCCTGTGACTGGCACACTATTGTCACACTCCAGCCTGTGATGGGCACACTGTTGTCACACTCCAGCCTGTGACGGGCACACTGTTGTCACACTCCAGCCTGTGACGGGCACACATATTGTCACACTCCAGCCTGTGACGGGCATACTGAGAAACCACGGTACCGCCGTGGCATGGCTAGTCCAAACACCAGTTCTCTTAACACTTTATCATTTCTCTTCACATAATCGGATCATGTCACTTTCCAGCGATCGCTATCACGATCAAACACATTTCAAGATCACATGGCAAATACAAACAATACTAACAACAAACTCGATCCGTAACCCGGAAATCAAATCATGCTATCCGAAAACCACTATGTATGAAAAATATTTAATTATGCTCGAAACAAATCAGGTCATGTAAAATATATTAATAAATACGGTGATTAGGTTAGAATTCCTTACAAATCAGCTATCCACACTTGTACTAATCCGAACCCGAAATCGGCGCGACGTCTTCCCGCTCAGAAGACTGATTCTCTACATAGATAAATAAATTTTAAATTAAAACTAAATTCTTAATTTTTTCACGAATATCAAAAAAAATTCCTAATTTTCTCTCTCTTCCTTCCTTCTCTCTCCTTTTTCTCTCTCTTCCTTCTCTCTCTCTTCTCTCTCCTCCTTCTTTCTCCTCCTTCTCTCTCCTCCTTCTCTCTCCTCTTCTCTCTCCTCTTTCTCTCTCCTATTTCTCTCTCCTCCTATCATATTTATTATTTTTATTTTTATTATTTTTATATTATTATTATTATTTTTTTTTCTTTCTTTCTGGCCGTACATAACCCTCTTTTTTTTTTTTCCTTTCTTTTCTTTTCTTTTCTTTTTTTTTTCTTTCCTTCTTTTTTTTTTTTTTCTTCTCCTTTCTTTCTTTCTCTTCACCCGAACCACCCCTGCTCCCACCCTTATCCAACCAACCCCCCCCTCTCCCCGGTTGCCGACGTCGGCCACGGAACGTTCACCGAAAGAAAGGTTCGGCAGGTCGGATGCGAACCGAAGGGAGGTCGGCGGCGCGGCCATCGCCGACAAACGGCCCAATCAAAACGGAAATCCAGAAAAAAAACCCCATAAAATTTTCCTTAAAAAAAAAATTGAAATCTTACAGTGCATGAAGGAACTCTCCGTCGCCCGTCGGAGAAGAAGAGCGATGGCTTGGAAGGGTTTGAAGGTTCGATTGGGTGACAACGAAGGATGATTTAAAGAACTCTCGACGGCTTTCCTCGCTGTTTGGGGAGCAACCACCGTCGGATCGAGGTTCCACACCATCCCGGACTCGTCGTCGACTTCTCCCCTCCCTTCCACGACTCTTTCCCCGACTTCTCCGGCGAAAACTCCGGTCGGAAGAACCCCGTTCAACACCGCCTCTTCTTCCCCTGTTCCGGCCTTCATCCCAACTCTTTTTTTTTTTTCTCAGTCTGGGTTGAAGTCGGCTGGGTCTGCCGACTTCAGCCCAGGCCCAGGCCCAGTGTTTACACCCCCCTTGTTTGGTCACATGTTCGAGAAATGATCTCGTAGGTGACTCGATAAAATTCCGAAATTTTTGGATGCACGTGACTGGGGGTGGAAACAATTACTAACAAAGAAGTGGTACCACGTCACATCTCTCACTTGATTCAAGTAAGAGATTTTCATGCTTCTATCTTTTGCCTTTATTAAAAATATGAGCAACGGTAATTATCATCAAAGAAGTGGTATCACCTTCACGCCTCTTGCCAAATTCAAGTAACAGGAGTATGAGATTTCTGTCACCATTTTCATTTTTTCCTATTTCTCATATATTTTAAAATTTTTTTCATTATTTTCTTGAAAAATAAAAGAATAACTTTAATTATTGCTAAATTTTTTATTTTCAAGTTGGTGATGAAACAGTGTAAGCATGATAGCCTAAGATGCAGTGCAAAAAGAGAGGGTGATAGTGATTGAAAGGAGAAGGGGAAAATGGTGATGGGAAGGGGAGGGTGAAAGGAAGGGGAGATGGACAGCAGGTTGGGGAGTGGGCTTGTGGATGGAATAATGTAGTGATGGGATGGGGAGAGGGAAGGAAGAGAAGATAAAGAATGGATGCAGGATCTCTATGGGATAGTGCGGTGGTTAAAGCTCGGCTCCCCTCTTGTTTGGTCACAGGTTCGAGAAATGATCTCGTGGATGACTCGATAAAAATTTCGAAATTTTCGGGTGCACGTGACTGGGGATGGAAACAATTACTAACAAAGAAGTGGTACCACGTCACATCTCTCACTTGATTCAAGTAATAGAAGCATAAGATTTTTATCACAATTTTTATTTTATTCCTCTTTCACACATATTTTAGATTTTATTTTCATTTTTTTTGAAAAACAATAGAAGAAGTTTGGTTATTATTTAATTTTTTATTTTTAAAATTTTTGAAGGATATTAAAAATAGATTTTTTAAGGAATATCCATCCCTAGATGACATCTAGCCACCCAAACTAAACCAAGAACTTGGCCTTAAATCCCGCCAAGTCAATTTCTGGTTCTAAAATTGCTAGGTATGCAATCATCTATCACAAGCTTTTTTTTTATATATATTAAAAATTATTTAAAGTATCGAATATCATTTTTCTCTCCATCATGTATTTAAAACAAGGTAATTTTCTACCAAAAGAAGAATCATGATTTGAATTTATGAGATTCGTATATGCCTCAAATGTAGTACGAAGCCTAATGGCCTTCTAGGTCCTAATTCGAATATATGTACTTATAGTAAAAAGCTAGCTTTTAGATAATAGAATCTTCTCCTTGTCTGAAAAATAAAAAAAAAGGCCCAAAAAGTTGTGGATCTCATTTATTTACGCTCTTTTATTTGATTGAGAACTTTTAACAATATATCTCGTGCATACATAGATAATACGCTAGTATGTATATATATATATATATATATATGAAGAGGGAGGCTTCTGGAATGGCAAAGTCTCCGTTTAACACATCTTTAAAAGTATTGATCCAATTTTGCACCCAACGCTGGATGGCGGTGAAGGGGAAGAGATATCATGGATCATGGTGGAATAAGATATGGTGGGATCCTGTTGGCAACCAATGGGTGCTGTGGGTCTCTCAGTACCAAATTAGAGACATAAGTTGGCACTTTGCTAGAGTTTGGGCCGGCGACTATGCAGGATTTTCATTTCAAACTTGGAACAGGTTTTATTTTCATAGATTCACTATTTTTTCCCTAATTTTTCAATATTTTATTAATTAAGAAATAGGTTTAATAAGCATAAAAATGTCAATATAATTGTTTAAGGTTTTCATTTTTTTAATGTAAAAATGTTAGACTTGATAAGTACAAATGTCCTAGAGATCTCCGTGCACATTTCATGCTTCTATGCCCTTAAAAAAAAAAAAAAAAAAAAAAAAAAAAAAAAAAAAAAAAAACTATCTTTTAGGTTTGATATTTTGACGTGGCGGTGTATACAAAACCGCATTTATGCGGGAAGTTTTAGAGTTTGCAATGGGATGCAGCAAGGGCGGACTGCCGGGGTGGCACGGAGTCCTTGGCTCCCGCTAATTTCTTAAATTTTTTTTTTATAAATTAAATTTTTTTATAAAATTTTAAATATATATATATTTATATATTTAATTATTTTAAATTAATAATATTAAATATAAGTCGAAGAATATTAAAAAAAAATAAAATGAAATAAATACCATAAATCACTTTCTTTATTTGAAAATTAGATCACTACCGACTTTATCTTTCATTTTTATTAAATTTTTTTTTCTTTTTCATAATATTTTAGAAAAAAACATAATTTTTTTTGTCACTCGACCGATGCCCGTTTTCAGAATCCGCCATGATCAAAATCATCGCATGCAGCCAACATGGTCCCATTCACCATACTGATAGATAAGATGACAGCCGGACATGTCATGTGGTGTGATCGACGAGAACACTTTCACGATAAAACTGGATGGTTGCATATATATAAGGTCGGATACCATCTATGCACTGGGCTACGACTGTCATCTTGGTGGCCCCCGTCAGTCTCGCCATACTGACGAATACCACGTGCGGTGAAGCCGCGCATCACCTTAGCGATCGACCCATCGCATAACATAATCGAATCTTGGAAGGCACGGGCGGACGGACGAGTGCCCGTCATGCCCTAGGCTTCCACCGATGCTACTGCACTCACACCCCATCGTCTTTGGTGCTATCGCTCGATAGATGTCCCATTTCATTGTGTAGCGTCAATGGTACTCGACGCGACACCGCTACCACTATGGTCAATACGTGCACATCCTCTACAAGTCCATGATATTTACAACTTTTTCGATTTCGATTACTATTATAGAGAGAGTACTTTTAAAAATGAAGATTATTAATACCAGATTATACAATAAGATGGAAGACGATTTTTTTATGGATTATTTAGTCACTTATATCAATAAAGATATAACTGAAAATTTTACGATAAATTTCATTATTAATAAATTTAATCTTACGAAATAAAATAAATATAATTTAAATAATATTTATAAAAATATTTAAATTAATTTTAATTATTTATTAATATTTTATATTTTTTATTTTTTTATCTTAAAAAAGATTGGTGCGGTCCGTCACCATGCACACAAACATTATATTTAAAACCCCCCCTTCCCTCTCTTTAAATAAATAAATAAATAAATAAATAAAATAAATCTTCCCATCCTATTGTTCCTATTGTGTTAATCCAGACATCAAGACTTGCTTAAAACCCCTAAATCCGCCCATTACATCGTAGGACTTACTTGGATTTTCTTGATGCGGAATTTTTGGAGTTTCCAATGGGATGCACACAAATGTTATATTTGCCCCGATTATTCCCTTTACCATCGATTTTATCCAAAAAAAAAATTTGGTCACCATCCGGCTGCATTAACCCGTCCATTAAGCATACACAAAGCTCAAACCCTCCCATTAATTGCACTAATTAATGTAAAGTAAAACCTCCCAAACTAGGATTGGAATCAGGAGCTCTCGATAATTATGAAGTAAAACCTTCCAAACCATGATAAAATTTTTAAGAGGATGAAGCAATATGGTCGAGAAAAATCAGAGTTCAAGAACGAGTTAGAGTAGGATGAGTTGTCTGATACTTGGAAAAAAAAAAAAATAG
Source organism: Areca catechu (assembly GCA_021397845.1). NCBI lineage: Eukaryota > Viridiplantae > Streptophyta > Magnoliopsida > Arecales > Arecaceae > Areca > Areca catechu. Next base: position 58,433,430 of record CM038049.1, read on the forward strand.
AACGAGTAGTTTCGAAACAGACACTACTTTTTAGAAACAATCCGAGATGCTCAAGGGTAAGTTGGAGGAGCGAGGATTCAGCCGCGACTGCAAACATAGCCCTGCGGTCACCGTATCCATGGCCACCCTTTCCCTCTATATATATCTTTCCTTTCTTGCTGGCTTGAAGGGTTTCTTTCATATATTTATATATTATAATAAATAATAATAATATAAAGTACAAGAAAATCGTCGGAAATTGGCAAGGATGTGAAGACAAGTAGAGGTTTGTAGGATTGAAAAACTAAATGTTTTAGCACAAAAAAGTGAATAATCATATGATAAAGGTCTAATTTGAGAACTTTTTTCATGGACAAGATCTGTTATGTCATTTTCATCATAATTTTAATATTTGAGTGGATTTGAAGGTAAAGATCTCCAAATTGATCCTACCATTGATCATCCCTTTGAAGGAAAAGTAGCATGGTGGCAAGATGAAATTCATTATCCAGTGTAGTATCGGAGTGTTTGCTAGCTCAGGATGTTTCTTAAAGACATGAAATGGAAGATATAAAAAAAAGGTCGGGAGAAGATAAAGAAGAAATTAACTGACCATTTTCCCCTTAAAGTTCTCTTGAACCTTGCTCTTGGAGTTGCAAGTTCTTTACCGACGACGATGTAAGCAGTTGACCATGGGACTTATAAAAAAATAAGCATTTAGTTTTCATCAGAAGCCAAATGTTCTTGTCACAACATATACGATTCTACTGCTCACGATATAATTCATAATAAATCAAGAGCGTGGATTGCCGAGATTCAAGTATCAGAGATAAATTCAGGTGGGTGAGTGAAAGTAATAGAACTTAACACCTGGTCCTTTGCTTGACTGACACTTTTTATGTTTAGTCCTTGCACACTTGCATTTTATAAGGAGTTTTCAGCCAGATGACCGGGGAATGACATCAGTCTTATACTAAATTTTGGTCAGAAGGAAGGTACTACGATTCTTCTAACCAATCTCCTTTAATGGTGTGTGAGGAAGCTAGCAAACCTACCCTTTTTCTTTTTGGATGTACCGAGCTTACACTTTTTCATCACTTGCATGGTTGTGAGATTGCTCATAAGTTTGTTGACCTACACTAGCCAACCAGATAAGGAAGATATTTTATAATGAAGGAAATTTGGGTGAAGCATGGGGAAATACTATTCTGTGTATGATGTTCATAGGAAAATGCGATTAGTCTCACCAGTTGATCTTTTATTATTTGCTTCTTGTAATGTTCCCTGCACGATTATCACTTGAAAATGATTTTGCTAGACTGGATAGCATGATCTCCAAATCTCAACTCTCTTAATTCAGAACTTGAAATCTGTATGTTTATCTTGAAGAGAATTTGTTCATGACAAGTAGTTCTGTTCACGCTCATCTCATCAAAAAAAAGAAAAGTTCTCAAAAACTTAATTTGATGCTGATTATTTCATCCACTTCATCAATAAACTGTAACAAATGCAAACAAAACTACGAGGAGTGTCTACATAAATAATGCATCCATTTTATATTATCGTTGCATACAAAAGAAACTAATCCGCAGGAACTCCTGCCCAAGATATGGGTAAAATTTTATTTATTGTTTGTGCCCAGGTCTCCTGATACATCAAGGGTAAGGAGTAAAATGCTATATGCTAGCTCCAAGGACAGATTCAAGAGGGAACTTGATGGCATAAAAGTTGAAATACAAGCAACAGATCCAAGTGAGATGACCTTGATATTGTCAAAGGGCGAGCTTTCCGAAGCGTAGATTGGTTACCCTCTGCTTAACTCTGGGCCGATAGTTTCAGTAAAATGAGTTATCGGTCCTTATATTTGATGATATTTATATGATTAATTCTTTAAACGATGTCAAAAATGTTATATGTATTCCTCTTTCTTATTGAAGCTTTTAAGAAATGTGACTCGATTGTGACTAAAGGCATTTTATTGATATGTAAAATAGATATTCAGATGAAGCGATGTTTTTTTTTCTTTCATGAACATCCCATGCCTGTATCAGTCTAAACTTTGTGCCTTCCTTTGTAGAGCATTATTTTTAATGAATAATAAATTACTCCATAACAATTTAATCAGCTATGTTTGATATTTTCTGTACTAGGCATGGAGCTGGACAATATCTCTTGAGTTTATCATATAATCATGGGCTTACAATTAAATATGAGCACCGCATGATATAACTATTATGTTGTATTTCCTTGATTATATCTATATGAGCACAAGTAATTAATTAAAGGTCACACACACACAAATTGATTCCTGAAATAATGACTTATAGTTCAATGTTGCATAATGCATCAGATATGGAGATTGGGAATTGGGATTGATTTTTGGTTTCATAGGATATTAGACAAATTAGCCTTCATTCTCTCAAATACGTGTCATCAGGATGTAGTCTACCACTCCCAATGCCGACAATAAAAGGGGAGAAGATAAACAAAAAGTGGATGATCATGTCTGACCCACATTACTTAAAAAAAATTATAGTATCTCCCCCAACTCCCCTCTCAAATAGGTTTTATAGACAGCATTAAGAAATCTTCCAATTGTTTTTGCTATTAGAAATTCAGAAAACCAGGTGCCCCTGTTTATTGGAAATATGCCTTTTGCAGTCCTTTACCAGATTCACTAAATAAGTTTCAGATTAATTTGAAGTGTAGTAGTGGTTCATGATGTTCATGATCATGAATCTTAGGATCAAATTTGGAAATTAAACCATGGTTCGGAGGAACTTTCTTCTTACCCATCTAGCCCTTTAACATCACTCCTACCCTGAAAAGAACAATTTCTGTTTTGGATCAAATGATGAAAACTTATTTAAATATTTAAATATTTGTTTATTTATTTATTGGAGAGTTAGGGAATTTCCGAATTTTAATACCAAGTCTTATAAGTAATACTTATACCTGATCTTATTCTTGTGAACTATGCCTCTGAAATGTGTTGTAGAGTTGGGACTGAGCTAAATTTAAAGTCTCTCAAACTGAAACAAGAAACTTAATTAAATCAAAAAAGTCTGATCATTATTAAAGGTCCAAATAATAATCCTGCAGGAAAGTTCTCCAATGGCATGAATAGTACCAATTCTTGCAAGTTGCAAGCATGTATGTGTTAAGTATCTTGCACGTTGTGAGAGATCAACATATCAGTCCAGGGCTAGTGATTGAACATCTGCAAACTAAAAGATTTGCTCCTGGGATTTTTCAAAAATCATGTAGCTCCATGCGACTTTCTAGGAAATTGTACATAACATCTATTAGACACTATATGCTAAGTGATTGTATTTGTTTTCATAATAAAGTTCACTTCATTTTACTTCTCATACTATTGATTGTTAGAGCAATTTATCATGTGGGGACAACAAAGTTAGACCAAGGAACAGACAAATAATTCTTGCCTATTCATAAAGCAAAATATCATATCAATTACTTGGTTATAAGGTGTCATTGATCTTGTGATACATAGAAGGTCATGTGTTGATATAATAATGTATCTACTAGCATGAATCACATTGATGATTGCTTTCTAAACAATGATGCATTACATCCTATAACAAACATAGAAACCAAAAATTTTAAAATGTGGATCCATGTCAGGTTTTTCCCAAATTAGCAAACTCATATAGATTTTATTTGAATATTTTGAAATGTTTTTAAATAATTAAAAGAAAGATGGTACAATGTTTTGAAATGTTCCATAAAGTGGTCAAGAAGTTGAAGGAAACCATTGATTTTATTTATTTATTTTTCTTACAGCAATGAAACCAGTGATATTCTAATAAATGATACGATGCAGCTTCAAGACATATTAGAAGAAAAATTTGGTGTTTGCTAAGAGCATATACCAAGACAATATTGTTAAAAGTTCAGAAGTAAGTTGCATCAGCAGTGACAAAACCACAAGACGTAACTGTCTAAGAAAACCAAGAGATGGAAACTTTTTTTTCCTTTTTCTTCAAAGGAAAGAGTTAGAAAATCCTTACCCACTATGAGAATATATATATATATATATATATATATATATATATATATATATATGTTGTCGACCTTACCGTCGTGGCTTGCAGCTACGAAGTGGCACCGGATGTCTGCCCCTTTACTCCGGAATCTTACTTACTATTCCTGGACCTATAAAACAACGTTAGAAACCCGGGCGGGGATCTCGGCGAGGATACTCCGACGATCAAGTCAGCGGATGGCAAAGAAGAACATATCCCCTAAGACGGATCCCACTTCGGTCACCATGCTTAAAGGAGTTTTTGATAAAGGATTGAGTAGGAGAAAATGAGAGAGGAGCGGTGCTTGAGTTGCGGCGACTGTGCTCGCGGGACTCGCTCCAGGAGTCCTTTAGGGAGCCTCGCGCCTTCAAGTCACTTGTCTCGCTATCTTGTGAGTTTTCCCTCCTTTCAGTTGCTTGCCTTCTCACCCGTTGGGTGCTTTTTTACATCGTCGATTGCTCCAGTGCCTTGATTTTTTCCCTCAGGGGGGGCTCAGGGGTCAACGGCGTCCGTTGGCCGCTCTCCCGATATCATTACTCCTTATAGAAGGGAGTTAAATCGTGAGCATGTCTTTTCCGACGTGTTATTACGAAGGAAGAAATTAAGCGAAACCTTGATCTGGGTGCAGCCGTCCTCGGGTCCGAGACCCCAAATGCGGCCTTCTCCTTCGGGGAGTTTCAGGTGATCAGCCGCAGGATCTGACACCTCGATTGGGGTGCCCTTCCCCAACCGGTGGAAACGATGTTACACGCGCTGTTCCAGCTTTGGGGCGCCGTACTGGATGCGCCGCACTACGCACGTCTGCTTCGGCGGCTATCTTGGGGCTGGCGCCTTCGTTCTTCCCGATGCTTCCAAGGAGAGGGCTCGACTCCGGTCGAGGTGGGCTCGACTCTTGGGGAGCCACCTGGCGAAGGAGCGGAGGTGCCGAGCTCGAGTCCGGCTGAGGTGGGCACGACCATCGATGGGGCCACCTGGCGGAGGAGCTCGAAAAGAACTTGACATGGCACTATCTGCCTGCTTGGCTGCCGATTGGATCCAAGGTATACCCCACGTCAGCGGTCTTGCCACGTCAATATGATAACAACTTTATTAGTAATGCAGAAAGGTGAGTGACGGGGGGAAAGGGAGCAGCCTAATACATATTTATATGTAGCTGCTAAGTAATTATATCCACAAGAACAGCCATACAAGTTTGAAGTAGGAATGAGAGTGGATAACATGGAAACTGCTGTCTGCAGCTTGGATTTTTATTTTCATTTTTTGATGAAAAGGGAGGTGTAAGCCACCCAATTTTTGAGTGAAAAGAGCAAGGTTACAAAGAATTTACAGAAGAACATATCTGAAGAGTGAGGGAAGAGATAGCACTTCAGGTTACAGCAGTAGAAGAACAGAGACAAAAAACTTCTTGGCAAAAAGAAAGGAAGGATCTAATAAGAAGAACAACAGGTAAAGTACTCCAGATCAGAATCAAATAGTTGAGTCAAAACGTCTCTGCCTTCCTTGGCAGTCAGCCTCATCATATCCAGAGCAAGAGAAAGGGAATCAGAGACATGTAATGAGCCAGTAAGGTTCCTCGGACTCATCATGTCCAGAGCCATAATTTGTTGAAGCACAGAGATATCCATTCTCTAAAATGATTCATCAAATTTTTGAAGAACCATACTGCTGGATGATTCCTTGAAGTTAAAATTCTGTCGTTTACGTTCAATAAATAAGCACCAGCATGTGACTAACAAAGATCACAAGATCTCGGAACTGCATTTAGTAATGTTAGCCAACACCCATGGTTAAGAACTTGCTTTTCTATCCTGAAAGTCTCTAATTAAATTTGCCTAACAGGAACTACCAATCTGATTTCTCTAGTGCTGAATGATGTGATGGAATGCCAACATATGTGACAGGATACTCGATCACTTTGCTTCCAATTAAACTGGCCAAATGCAGGGTTATATTCTGTGAGATACTCAATCCTAGAAGAAAACTTTTACCATAGTTGATTCTGAGATCCGTGAGCAGCTGATAAAAATGAGGTAAACAAGATATAATGAGATTATAAATATCAATTTGTGCAATAAAAGAATAAGTAATTTTTGGGATAAAATAATCTCATATAAATTGTAAGTAGAATGTATTCAATAATGGATGTCAAAATGAAATATGAGAAATCTAACGGACCTATGAAGTTTCTTAACAGCATATTTATTAAGCAACTTAATAATTACTTTGCTTCTTCTTTTTATCAACTAATCATAGATTGCAAAGAGTTTAAGGATTTCAGCAATAGTCAGTTGCTGAATGTGTTGCTTCCTACTGGCATTGGAAATTAATTATGTTATGGTGGGGGAAAATATCACCAGCAATGAATGCAGAGGTGAAAATTACTTGGTCTAGCTTTCATGGGCATCCTCACATTTCAAAAGATTCAGAGAGCTCACCGAAATCCCAGTATATATCCATTGACCATGTACTTGTTATTGATATACGTTCTCAAGAGTTGCTATCTACCTATGTTTTCCCAATGAGTTTTGTCATAACTTTAGATATAAATGGAAACATTATATCCAAAAGCTGAAGAGCTAGTGACTGTGAGTGATGCAATTGAAATTGCAAATCTCTATCAACTTACATCATATTAAAAATTCGTTTACTCCTTATGTAGATAAACTTTCTAAAGATTCTTTGTAATATAAAATTGTAAATGAATGTATAAATATATTAATATTAGCATGATGTTAGTATGCTAATATAATTTCCAATTTTATCAAAAAAAAAGTCTGATTGCTTAATTTTGAAGTGATGTTAAATTGTTAAGATCCTTATTATAGACCTACTATGAAGTTTTAGGGTATATCTGCTCAGGATTTTAGGAAGACCAGATATTAGGGAATTCGTGTTAAACTTATTTCTAAAGTGCAATTTTTTGGAGAAAATATACTTTGCTATTTAATATTTAGGTAGAAGTCGAAGAATCAAGTATATAATCAAAGAGTCATGAGTAGTGTAAGCGTCATGTAAAAGTTTAAAGGTCATGTTTTGGTATAGTTAAGAGTTCTAAAAGTCACTTTTGTATTTATTAAGATTGTGTTCTTAAGTTCTTTTATGTAATCATAAATATGAGAATGAGAGGTTAATGTAAAACAGAGTACGGGAGAGGGTTATTGTAGAGAAAACCTTTTGTAATATTTTTATATATTTCTTGTCCCCAATTTTGATTGTTCTTCTATTTTTGGTGTGATTTTGGGTAGTGTGAACTTTGTGTTCCACTGTTTTGAAGAGGAATTTCCAAGCTCAAGAAATCCACTTTTCTTAACAATTCAAGTGTTTTTTCTTTTAACCAATAATATAAACTAAGAGAGTGTTTGGTTAGGGAGAGTTGGGGGTACGGGAATGGATGATTCTCGTTCTAACTATTTGGTTGGACCGAGTCTCATTCCAAGTTTGATTCCAGGATGGAATGGAATTGGTGCAATCATCCTAAAACCTAATTCCGACTCTCCCTTAAGAATTCAAATCTCTATTCTAATTCTGATTCGGATTTTGGTCAGGAAAACTAAACACTCCGTAAAAGATAAGGAAGACTTTAGGTTAGACTAAAAACAAAAATAATATATAATGGTTAGGGAGAGATTGGATTTGTTTAGGATTTAAAAAGAACTAATTATCAAGGAGTTTAATTATCATTGTTACAGCCGTGACAGTGACGTGGCCAGGCTCAGGTATCATCGAATACGAGCGAGCCACGTGTATGCTTCCCCGGCCAAGTCAGCGCCACATCCTCAAAGCCAGGATCGGCAAGACTACACCGCCCGACGACTGCCTGAGGCAAACCGCCCTCGCCGAGGTCGAGCTCGGCTCGGAATTCCTCTACCGCTTCATCGGCGCCCGGGCCCGGAGAGGTCCGCCTAAGTGAGGTCGGCCGAGGTCAGGCGACCTCCTGCCGCCTCGCCAGGTGTCCACCCAGGAGGGGTCCACCTAAGCCGAGGTCGGCTGGTCCTTCGCCCTTCGCCAGGTGGCCACCCGGAGACGGGCCCACCTCGGCCGAAGCCAGGCGACCTCCTGCCACCTCGCCAGGTGTCCACCCAGGAGGGGTCCACCTAAGCCGAGGTCGGCTGGTCCTTCGCCCTTCGCCAGGTGGCCACCCGGAGACGGGCCCACCTCGGCCGAAGCCAGGCGACCTCCTGCCACCTCGCCAGGTGTCCACCCAGGAGGGGTCCACCTAAGCCGAGGTCGGCTGATCCTTCGCCCTTCGCCAGGTGGCCGCCCGGAGACGGGCCCACCTCGGCCGAAGCCAGGCGACCTCCTGCCACCTCGCCAGGTGGCCCCCAGAGACGGGCCCAACTCAGCCGAGGTCAGACCGATCGTACGACGAGGGCCCTGGGAAGAGAGGCGGGCCCCGAGGCCATCCCTCGGGCCGTACGAATCCCAGACGGCGTCCTGTACGGAGGGCGGCGGCACGCGGAACATCACTAGCATCGGCCCGACAGGTCCCGCGGCCGAGAAACGCAACCCTGACGACACAGGCCCCATAGATAGATGGCGCCCACGCTTGGGGAAGAGGGCGCTCTCGCCGGGCCCGAGGCCTGACCGGCCGCCCTGCCAGCGCCGCCCTCCCCTCTTTCTCTTCTGTCCTTGCCTTTCCCATGCTGGGCCCGGCGGACGAGGTCGGAAAGCCGCCTGGCACCCTTCACCGAAAAGGGAAAAAGAGAAGTGGACGGGGGAGGGGAGTCTCCGAGGCGGAAAAAGACAAATGCGCGACGGAATGGGATAAAGAAGGAAGAATCTGGGGACGACAAGGTAAGCCAATTAGCCTGGGGACAAGGAGGAAGCACCGGCACAAGGCCTTGCATCGAGAAAGAAGCCAGAAATCCCGAGAGGGGAAGACTGGGCGCGAGCTCGGCAAGGAGGCCCAGCCGAGATTCTGGTCCCCAGAGCATTTCCTTCACCAGTTAACTCTCTAAGTCTGGAACCCTTTAGAGGGTCCGGCTGGAGAGTCTGTTCCTTCTCGTCGTCTACTGACTTGACCGTCGGAGCTCCCTCGCCGGGATCCCCGGCCAGGGTCCTCTAACCCCTTTGTTGCAGGTTTTCCACGGGAAGGGAGGCTCCCTCGCCAGGCGGTCAGGAAGGATCGGCCGATCCGTGGCACGGGCGCGGCGGCGAGAGCGGCAACAGATTGGCGCGCCAGGAAGGGGGGCAGGACACTAACCCCTAGTGGGAACCGGCTTTCTGCAGGTGTCACTCTCTCCAGCAATGGTGGTCACTCGTGGTCGCGAGGCGTCCACCAGCCGCATGGGAGATGTCCACTCCCCTCTGGGGGGCCACAGCCCCGAAAGGGAGCTTCCGCCTCCCCCTCCTCTTCCACAGCAGCCTGCCCCGATGGATGGATCCCTCGCGGCCATCGTCCAGCAACTGCAGACCTTGACCTCAGCGGTCCGACAGCTTCAGCATCAGCAACGGTCCCTGGCCACTCAGCCGCAGCCAGGGACCCCCGCGGCCTGAGCCACGGGGCAGCGTGGGAGCCTGCGCTCCATCCAGGGTAGGCCATCCCATCCAAGGGCCATCTCCAACCCCCGGGGGAGCCACCAAGCTCCCGCAAAGAGAAACTATTCCGATTCGGAGGATCACGAGAGTCGATCCCCGGTCGACGGGGCCGAAACGACACACCGCAGCAAGCGACGCCGAGGCCAGACCTCGCGCCGAGACCGATCGGTGCCCCTTTCACCCGCAGCCTCGGTGGAAGACTCCACCGATGAAGCCATCAGGCGCCAGGCCGAGAGGCGCCTGGAAGAGCATGAGCGCAAACTGGCGGAGTTCGCTCGCCGATTCGCCGACCTGCAGAACTCGTCGGTGGACCGGCGGGCTATGACTCCCGCCCCCTTTCTCTGAAGAAATCCAGGCGGAACCAATCCCGAAACGGTTCCGCATGCCGCAGGTGGATCCCTACGACGGAACCACCGACCCCCTGGATCATTTGGAGAGCTATAAGGCTCTTATGAGGGTCCAGGGGGCCACCGACGCCCTTCTATGCATCGCCTTCCTGGCAACCCTTCGGAAGGCCGCTCGAGTCTGGTTCGCCCGCCTCGAGCCCGGGTCCATTTGCTCCTTCCATCAGTTGGAAGGAAAGTTTGTGGCGCATTTCGACGCTTGTCGAAAGGTGCCAAGAGAGGTGGACAGCCTCTTTTCCATCCGCCAGCAGGACCAGGAGCTGCTCCGGGACTACATCACCCGGTTCAAGACCGCAGCACTGGAGATCTACAGCTTGGACGAGCCCGTCGCCATGCTGGCCTTGAAGCGCGGACTCAAGACGTCCCGCCTAACCTATTCCCTGGACAAGAAGCCGCCCAGGACGTATTCCGAGCTCCTCCTCCGCGCCCACAAGTACATCCGAGCGGAGGAGGCCGACCGCATCCGTCGAGAGCTGGACGGGAAGACTCCAAAGAAGCCGCTCCCGAGGGACACCCCGGGAGCTCGGAGGCCCGGGCCATCTGCCGACCTCTGCCCAAATCCAAAGCCGAGGGGCGAAGCCACTCCAGAGCAGAGGTACACCCCTCTCCTCGCACCTCGAACGAAGATCCTCATGGAAATCGAGGGCGAGCGCTACCTTCGCCGACCTCCTCCTCAGAACCCGAGAGCCGCCCGAGACAAATCAAAGTACTGCCAGTTCCATCGCGAACACGGGCATGACACGGAGGAGTGTCGCCATCTGAAGCGGGAGATTGAGGAGCTGATCAGCAGGGGTTACCTCAGGAAGTTCGTCAAGAGCGAGGCCCCCTCTGAAGGGTAGCCGCTCGCGGCCCTACCGCCTGTCCCTGCATCGACAACCGCCCAACGGAGAAGCCCGTGGGCATGATCTTGCGCGGGCCCGGCCGAGCAATGAAGAGAGCCCGGGAAGTCCCGGAGAATGTAATCCCTTCCAAAGGAGGGGAAATTAATGATAATGTAAACAACGATGCCGTGGTGGTCGAGATGACCATCGCAAAGCCTGTACATCGAATCATGGTGGATAATGGAAGCTCAGCTGACATACTTTTTTACGATGCATTCTCTCGGATGAATTTGTCCCCGAACAGCTGAAGCCAGTGCACACCCCCCTGGTAGGTTTTACAGGGGACTCAGTGGGGGTCGAGGGGGAAATCACCCTCCCGGTCACTGCCGGATCCCCGCCCCGGCAAGCGACCGTTCTAATAACATTCACCGTCGTCAGGCTCCCTTCGCCTTACAATGCCATTCTTGGGCGTCCCAGGCTCAACCAACTGGACGCCACCATCTCCACGAGGAGGCTGTTGGTGCAGTTCCCCACGCCTTCCGGGCTCGGAGAGATGAAGGGGACGATCCAGCCAGTCCCGCTCTGCCTCCAGACGGTCCCAGGCACTAGGGGCGCGGAGCTCGCCCATGATATCGACGACCTCGATCTGAGAGAGAAGGAACCCAGGGGAGGACCCGTAGAGCGCCTGCTGACTTTTCCCCTCGGTTCGGATCCCCTGAAGACGGTGCAAATCGGGGCCCAGCTCCCCGAAGAAGAGCGAACCCGCTTGCTGGGGTTCCTCCGCGCCAACGCTGACGTGTTCGCCTGGTCAGTAGCCGACATGCCGGGCATCCCGCCCGAGGTTATTATGCACAGGCTGAACGTGGACCCAAGTTGCCGCCCGGTCCGCCAGAAGAAGAGAAGCTTCGCCATGGAGAGGCAGAAGGCGATCAACGAGGAAGTAGAGAAGCTCCTCGCCGCCGGTTTCGTCCGAGAGGTCCAATACCCTAGCTGGCTGGCAAACGTGGTCATGGTAAAAAAGAGTAGCGGCAAGTGGAGGATCTGTGTGGACTACACCGACCTCAACCGAGCTTGCCCAAAGGACAGTTTCCCTCTTCCAAAGATCGACCAGCTGGTCGACACCACCTCGGGGCATCGCCTTTTGTCGTTCATGGACGCCTTCTCCGGATACAACCAGATCCGGATGAACCCGGAGGATGAAGAGCACACTGCCTTCATAACTGACCGCGGGACTTTTTGCTACAGGATGATGCCTTTCGGCCTCAAGAATGCGGGTGCGACGTATCAACGTCTGGTCAGTAAAATCTTCAAAGACCAAATAGGCCGCAACATGCAGGTGTACGTGGACGACATGCTGGTGATGAGCAAACTTGATTCGGACCACATGGCTGACTTGACGGAGACGTTCGGCAACCTCCGGCGCCATCAGATGAAGCTGAACCCGGCGAAGTGCGCTTTCGGCGTCTCCGCCGGTAAGTTCTTAGGGTTTATGGTGACTCAAAGAGGGATCGAGGCCAACCCGGAGAAGGTCCAGGCCATCCTGGACATGGAGCAGCCCGCCTCCAAGAAGCAGGTGCAACGACTGACCGGTCGAGTCGTGGCCCTCAGCCGTTTTATTTCCAGGTCGGCGGACTGCTGCCGTCCCTTCTTCAAGGTGCTGAGGAAGATGAATGGCTTTGCTTGGACCGAGGAATGTCAACGGGCCTTCGAGGAGCTGAAGAAGACGCTCGCATCGCCACCTTTACTGTCCAGGCCCGAGGAGGGGGAGGAGCTTGCCCTCTACTTGGCGGTTACCCCGGAGGCTGTTAGCTCGGTTTTGGTCCGAACCGACGACCAGGGGCTCCAGCGACCGGTGTACTATACCAGCAAACTTCTCCGAGACACGGAGCTCAGGTATTCCCGGCCCGAGAAACTTGTTTTTGCGCTAATAGTGTCTGCCCAGCGTCTCAGGCCCTATTTCCAAGCGCACCCCATCGCCGTCTTGACGGACCAACCACTGAAAGCGGTGCTCAGCCGACCCGATACTTCGGGACGACTGGCCAAGTGGGCACTGAAACTCAGCGAGTTCGACATTGCGTACAGGCCAAGGTCGGCCATGAAGGCACAGGTGCTGGCCGATTTTTGGTCGAGTGTGCAGGCTTGGGCAAGGAGCCCGAGGAAGATCCCCCGGCCCAGCCGATGGAGGTTGGCGCCGATGAGCCCGGAGAGGACGCCTGGATCCTCCATGTGGACGGAGCCTTGAACTCCGGCGGGAGCGGAGCTGGGCTCATCCTTGCCAACGGCGACGGGGTCGTCGCCAAGTGCGCACTCCGTTTCCAGTTCCCCGCAACAAACAACCAGGCGGAGTACGAGGCACTTCTTGCCGGACTGAGAGTCTCCCGCGAGCTGGGCGTGACCAACCTCAGAGCTTTCACCGACTCCCAGCTCGTAGCGGGGCAGGTGTCCGGAGAGTACGTCGCGCACGACCCCCAAATGGCGAAGTACTTGGAGCTCGTCAAGGCGGGCGCGTCCAAATTCCGCCGCTTCAACATCTTCCACATCCCTCGCGGGGAGAACGCCCGCGCGGACGCCCTCTCCCGGCTGGCGACCCTATCGGACGCGATGCTGGGACGCGCTCATGTGGAGCGCCTTGAGGTCCCAAGCCTCGAAGCACCGGTGGAGGTCCATCAGGTCAGCCAGGAGCCCAGCTGGATGGACAAGTACGCTGCCTACATCGCCAGCGGCACCCTGCCGGAGGACCGACAGGCGGCTCGCCTCATCAGGAAGAAGGCCGTGCGGTTTGTCCTGATGGACGGGCAGCTGTATCGAAGATCCTACTCTTATCCCCTCCTCAAGTGCGTAGGACCCATAGAAGCCAAGCTTGTGCTCCAGGAGATTCACGAAGGCATCTACGGGAACCACGTGGGGGGCAGGGCATTGGCGTACAAGGCTCTCCGTCAGGGCTACTTCTGGGAAACAATGAAGGAAGACGCCGCCGACTTCGTGAAGAAATGCGACCGGTGCCAGCGTCACGCCACGGTGCAGCGGCAACCCTCCAACCCAATCTCTCAGCTCTCAGCCCCCTGGCCGTTCGCCCAGTGGGGGATGGACCTCCTGGGCCCATTCCCGCCGGCGTCGGGCCAGCGGAAGTTCTTGATAGTGGCTATCGACTACTTCACGAAGTGGGTCGAGGCCGAACCCTTAGCAAGTATCACCGAAGCAAACATCGCCAAGTTCTTCTGGAAGTCCATCGTCTGCCGCTTCGGCCTCCCCCACACTGTGGTCACCGACAACGGACGCCAGTTCGACTGCCGGGAATTCGAAGAATTCTGCAGCGACCTGGGCATCAGGCATCGCTTTACCTCGGTGGCGCACCCTCAGACCAACGGAGAGGCCGAAGTCACGAACAGGACCATTCTTCAGGGCCTCCGCACGCGGCTGGACCAGGCCAAGGGCAGGTGGGCCGATGAGCTTCCCAGCATCCTTTGGGCATACCACACCACCCCAAGGATGGCTACCGACGAAACTCCATTCAACCTCGTCTTCGGAGCCGAGGCAGTCATCCCGATCGAGCTCAGCCTACCCACGCTGCGCGTGGAGCAATACGACGAGACAGAAAACCCGGCCAGGATGATGCTCAACCTAGACCTTCTCGAGGAAACAAGGGACAGGGCCCGAATCCGAATGGCGGCGTACCGGCAACGTGTAGCCAGATATTACAACCCCCGGGTGCGGCCTAAGGCTTTCGTCCCGGAGACTTGGTCCTCCGGCGCGCCGAAGCATCCCAACCCCGGGAATGCGGCAAGCTATCGCCCAACTGGGAAGGCCCGTATCGGGTGGCAGAAGCCCTCCCTCATGGAGCATATTACTTGGAAGAATTGGGAGGTGCCAGGTTCCCTCGGACATGGAACTCCTCGAACCTGAGAATGTACTACCAGTGATGTAAGGCTCCCAGTTTCTGTAACAAAGCTTCCCCACTTCAAACACTCCCTTCTAACTTCAACAAGAAGGCCTGCGGCATCGAGCTCAGTCCGGAAGATCCTGGGCTTCGGCCTGGAAGGTGGCGCCGAACCCAGTTCGCCTGCGCAAGCCCGGAGCACAGCTCAGCAAGCCGTGCAAGGCTTGAGAAAGCCTGCGGCATCGAGCTCAGTCTGGAAGATCCTGGGCTTCAGCCTGGAAGGTGGCACCGAACCCAGTTCGCCCGCGCAAGCCCGGAGCACAGCTCAGCAAGCCGCGCAAGGCTTGAGAAAGCCTGCGGCATCGAGCTCAGTCCGGAAGATCCTGGGCTTCGGCCTGGAAGGTGGCACCGAACCCAGTTCGCCCGCGCAAGCCCGGAGCACAGCTCAGCAAGCCGCGGAAGGCTTGAGAAAGCCTGCGGCATCGAGCTCAGTCCGGAAGATCCTGGGCTTCGGCCTGGAAGGTGGCGCCGAACCCAGTTCGCCCACGCAAGCCCGGAGCACAGCTCAGCAAGCCGCGCAAGGCTTGAGAAAGCCTGCGGCATCGAGCTCAGTCCGGAAGATCCTGGGCTTCGGCCTGGAAGGTGGCGTCGAACCCAGTTCGCCCGCGCAAGCCCGGAGCACAGCTCAGCAAGCCGCGCAAGGCTTGAGAAAGCCTGCGGCATCGAGCTCAGTCCGGAAGATCCTGGGCTTCGGCCTGGAAGGTGGCGCCGAACCCAGTTCGCCCATGCAAGCCCGGAGCACAGCTCAGCAAGCCGCGCAAAGCTTGAGAAAGCCTGCGGCATCGAGCTCAGTCCGGAAGATCCTAGGCTTCGGCCTGGAAGGTGGCGCCGAACCCAGTTCGCCCACACGAGCCCGGAGCATAGCTCAGAGAGCCGCGCAAGGCTTGAGAAAGCCTGCGGCACCGAGCTCCGTCCGGAGGTCCCGGGCTTCGGCCTGGAAGACGGTGCAGAAACCGTGTTGTCTGCGCAAGCATAAGGGCAACCCAAAGTCGGGCCCGCTTAAGGCTTGCCCTGCTGCGACGCGACTCAGCAGGCCCCATCCTTCGATTTGAATAATGGAAGGACCAGGCCTGCAGTTATTTCAAGTGTTCCAGACCGACATCTCAGAAAGAAAAGAAGAGAAAAGTAAGACGAAACAACGAACAAGGTTTCGATAAAGCTTAGATCTTCATTAACATGAGTAGTCGGTACAAGCTGGGAGCCCCGACAGGCCAGGACTCCCCAAAAAAAACAAAAACAACAGAAATAAAGCAAAAAGACAGTGCCGGGATCACTGGGGTGCGGGTTCGGAGCCATCTGCCGGAGACGCGGGTGCTGCGTCTTCAACTTCTACAGCGGCCGGCTCCTGGGGCTGCTCCGGGGCCGTGGCATCGCTGGTCGACGGCGCCACAGGTGTCGCTTCGGCCGTGCCGGAAGCCCTGCTCTCACCTCCTGGCCTCCTGCCACAATTACGACTCCGCTCAGGTCCAGCTGGGGGAAGAAGGCCCCCACCTTCTCCCGGCACATCCGGAACCCCTTCAGGAAGGAGTCCACGGCGGCCTCCCGGACCTCCGACGTATACTCGTCGGAGGCCCGGAACTTGGGGACGGCCTCTTGCGCTTCTCGCTTGACCGCCTCCAGGAGCCCGTTGACGTAGGCGCTCCGGTCCTTCGCCACGGCCGCGTCTCGCCGGGCCTCCTCCAGCTGGCGCTCCAGCCATTGGGAGTGGGCCTGCAGGCAGGCCTTCTCCGCCGCCTCCTCTTCAGTTCGGCGCTGGTTAGAGGTCCGCTCCTCCGACAAGGAGGCCTCCAACTCCTTGTTCCGCTCCTCGGAACGCGCCAGGTCGGACTGGAGGGCTTGCTTCTCGGCTCGCAGCTCGACCCCCTTCTCCATCAAATCCTTGACGTCGGCTGCGAGCTTGCCGAGCTTCTGCTCCCGATCGGAGTCCCTCTTGGCGTTCCCTACGAGGAAATTCCTCAGTAGGAGGACGTCGTTCCCGATCTGCAATGGCAAAAGCGACACATGTCAGAGCAAAGGCAGAAAGTCTCGAGGTAGAAAAAAGGAAGAGGAAGAAGCTCGGACTTACCGTGAAGAGCTGCGGAAGGATGCCGAGCAGTGCGTCCGCGTAGTCCCGGCCGCCCCGAGCTCGGCAGTCCCGGGCGGTGGAGGCGTACTCCATCATCTTCTCCGCCAGCCCCCTGTCGAGGATGACCGAGTCCCGGTGAGTGATCACCGGCGCCGGGGCCTTCGGGCCGGCCCCTGCGGCAGCTGCCCCCTCAGCCGAAGCCGCAACCGACGGGCCGGCGGTCGCCACAGGCGGTGCTGTCGGGCTGGCAGCAAGGACGGGCCCGGCAATGGGCGGAGCGGCAGACGCTGGAGCTCTCTCTGCGGCGCCGCCAGGTCGCGTGGCCGAAGTATCAGGGACCCCGCCCTGAGGTGGCCTGGGCGGGGAAATGACGGCAACCGGGCCGGGCACGGTCGCCGCCACGACCTCCCGGCTCGTCTCCATGCGAGCCCTCTTCGCTGCGGGCTCGTCTACCTCCACGACGTCCCGCTGGGCCGCCCCCTCCAAGAGGTTCTCCAGTGAAAACTTCATCCCTGCAAGACAAAAGAGACAGAAAGTCAGCTGGCTCAGTTATGAAGAGAGGGGGGGAGAAGAGGGGGGGGCAGAGATCAATGCGGGGTCGAATCTCACCAGTCTCACGGATGGGACTGATACCGGCCTCAAAAAGATTCTGCTCAGAAAGCAGAACCTCGAGCGCCGGGACCTCGTCGCCCAGGAGCTGGGTATAGGACTCCTGGTTCGCCGACTCGACTCGGGAATTCTGGTTCGGGGACCGGTCCGGTTCACTCCAGGCCCAGTCGACATCGTCGACCGAGGCGAAGAAAAACCGGCTCTTCCATCCCTTGACCGAGGAAGGGAGGTCGAACCGGAGACACCTAGGCCGGGGTGAAATGTACCACCAGCCGTCATCGGTGGAGCACTTCTTCAGGGTGAACAAGGCCCTGAAGAGAGAAAAACGGGCAACGAACCCGTGGAAGTGGCAAAAATAATGAAGGAGAAGATGACCCGGATGGCATTAGGAGCCAGCTGGGCCGGGACGAGCCGAAAGTGGCTGAGGAAGGAAAGAAAGAAAGGATTCAAAGGAAACCGAAGACCCCCAAGGAGGAAGTCTTCGTAGAAAGCTATGCGGCCGGGGCCACTCATGGTGACGCGCTCCCCGGACCGCGGAGCAAACAGACGAATAGACCCCGGGATGCCATAGGCATCCCGGAGCAGAGAAAGATCGTCTTCGGTCATGGTAGAAGCATGACCGGAGGGACCGGCGGGAAGAGACGGCGGAGCAGGAAGAGACGGCGGAGCAAGAAGAGAAGGCAAAGCAGGAAGGGAACGGAGGGGCACGGCAGGTGCAACCGGAGGGGACCGGATCCCCCTGGGGATGCCAATGGTGACACCCCCGGGTTGCAAGCGCCGGCGGACCTCCTCCGGAATTACCTCCTCATCCGAGGAGGAAGAAGATGGAGTCCTCGGCCGGGATGGACCGGCCTCGTCCGGGTTGGAAGAGACATGGCGACGGCGCGCCATAGAAAAGAAAAGGGTAGGAAGATCGGGAAGGAAATGAGAAGGAAGGAGGGGGGGCTAGAGAAGAAGGGGGCACTCACCGAAAATGCACAGACGAGCGCGAGCAGCAGGAGTTGTTAGCCTGCAGCAAACCGCCCACGAAGCAAGGGAAAAGGCCTCGTTCTGGAAAGTCCCCTCCATTTCAAACTCAACCGACAGCGACCGTACCCGTCATTCCGCCTCAGGCCACTGGATGGTCGCCACGTGGGCGCACGCCCGACACCGATGCCTCGTTAGCAGAGTAACGGCCTCTGCCTCGAAGCGACGCATTGATTATGGGCAAGTGGGCGATGCGTGGCGGCTCCCCGTAGGTCTTCGGCCGCATCGAGCCACGACGACGAGGATCGTGGCAATTATGATGCAAGATCTTCGCCTCTCCACGTCATGTCCGCATTTAATCCCGACATTCCGTTCTACGATGCCCCGACGGAACGGCGGGCTGGGGGGCAACTGTTACAGCCGTGACAGTGACGTGGCCAGGCTCAGGTATCATCGAATACGAGCGAGCCACGTGTATGCTTCCCCGGCCAAGTCAGCGCCACATCCTCAAAGCCAGGATCGGCAAGACTACACCGCCCGACGACTGCCTGAGGCAAACCGCCCTCGCCGAGGTCGAGCTCGGCTCGGAATTCCTCTACCGCTTCATCGGCGCCTGGGCCCGGAGAGGTCCGCCTAAGTGAGGTCGGCCGAGGTCGGGCGACCTCCTGCCGCCTCGCCAGGTGTCCACCCAGGAGGGGTCCACCTAAGCCGAGGTCGGCTGGTCCTTCGCCCTTCGCCAGGTGGCCACCCGGAGACGGGCCCACCTCGGCCGAAGCCAGGCGACCTCCTGCCACCTCGCCAGGTGTCCACCCAGGAGGGGTCCACCTAAGCCGAGGTCGGCTGGTCCTTCGCCCTTCGCCAGGTGGCCACCCGGAGACGGGCCCACCTCGGCCGAAGCCAGGCGACCTCCTGCCACCTCGCCAGGTGTCCACCCAGGAGGGGTCCACCTAAGCCGAGGTCGGCTGGTCCTTCGCCCTTCGCCAGGTGGCCACCCGGAGACGGGCCCACCTCGGCCGAAGCCAGGCGACCTCCTGCCACCTCGCCAGGTGTCCACCCAGGAGGGGTCCACCTAAGCCGAGGTCGGCTGATCCTTCGCCAGGTGGCCGCCCGGAGACGGGCCCACCTCGACCGAAGCCAGGCGACCTCCTGCCACCTCGCTAGGTGGCCCCCAGAGACGGGTCCAAGTCAGCCGAGGTCAGATCGATCGTACGACGAGGGCCCTAGGGAGAGAGGCGGGCCCCGAGGCCATCCCTCGGGCCGTACGAATCCCAGACGGCGTCCTGTACGGAGGGCGGCGGCACGCGGAACATCACTAGCATCGGCCCGACAGGTCCCGCGGCCGAGAAACGCAACCCTGACGACACAGGCCCCATAGATAGATGGCGCCCACGCTTGGGGAAGAGGGCGCTCTCGCCGGGCCTGAGGCCTGACCGGCCGTCCTGCCAGCGCCGCCCTCCCCTCTTTCTCTTCTGTCCTTGCCTTTCCCATGCTGGGCCCGGCGGACGAGGTCGGAAAGCCGCCTGGCACCCTTCACCGAAAAGGGAAAAAGAGAAGTGGACGGGGGAGGGGAGTCTCCAAGTCGGAAAAAGACAAATGCGCGACGGAAGGGGATAAAGAAGGAAGAATCTGGGGACGACAAGGTAAGCCAATTAGCCTGGGGACAAGGAGGAAGCACCGGCACAAGGCCTTGCATCGAGAAAGAAGCCAGAAATCCCGAGAGGGGAAGACTGGGCGCGAGCTCGGCAAGGAGGCCCAGCCGAGATTCTGGTCCCCAGAGCATTTCCTTCACCAGTTAACTCTCTAAGTCTGGAACCCTTTAGAGGGTCCGGTTGGAGAGTCTGTTCCTTCTCGTCGTCTACTGACTTGACCGTCGGAGCTCCCTCGCCGGGATCCCCGGCCAGGGTCCTTTAACCCCTTTGTTGCAGGTTTTCCGCGGGAAGGGAGGCTCCCTCGCCAGGCGGTCAGGAAGGATCGGCCGATCCGTGGCACGGGCGCGGCGGCGAGAGCGGCAACAATCATATTTCTTTTTCATTTTATCAACTAATTGTATTTGTAATCTAGGAAGAGACCAAGTAAATATTTTATAAAGAGACAGCTATTATGGAATTATTAATTGCTTTTCTCTTTTTATCATCTAATTGTAGGCTAGAAGAGTTTAAGGATTTTAGGAAGAGTTGACTATTGAAAAATTTAAGAATCACTTTTATTTCCTATCTGAAGAGACCAAGTCAGATTGAATTTAAATAAAATTCATTTGTTAAGGATGTGAGAAGGTGGATTTAATAGCAGGGTTCTTCGTAGCAGATTTTTTGTGAAAAAAAAGGTAGCCATGTAGAGTTCATATCATGGAAAATAACAAGCCAATAGGATAGGTATTGGCAAGATCAAATAATCAGAAAGATTGATAAGAATAAATTATGGGAATGAAAAAAGAAAAAGTATGTAAAGAACAAAACTATAATTAAGATATTGAAAAAATTATTAGTTATTTACGGAGAATGAAATGTTATAATACAGACCCCCAACTTTATACAGTCAGTCATAAAGACACATTGAAATCTCTAGTCAGAGAAGAGGAGAGAGAGAGAGATCAAATAGGAATAAATTATTTACTGGCCATCTTTGAATGGCATTTCTTCAAGAGAAGATGCACAGTAGTGGCTAGGAGAGAAGTGGGATATGTGAATATGATATTTAATTCGAAGGGATTGGAGACGAGGGAGGGGGGCCGAGAGGGAGGACTGTGGTAAGCTAATTAAGAGAGACGCTTCTAAGAGATTATGGTGCATTAATTATCAAAAATAAGTACCAAGTGAAATTTAATTTTTAAAATTTAAAAGCTCTAACCTGCCTTACCCATCTAGGTGAAGTTTTATAGATATCTAAGTTGGCCATGAGGTTTGCTATTGGTTTTAATTTAGAGTTGGCCATGAGGTTTAATTACAAGCCTTGATGGTACACTCCCAAGCATTTAGATACTGTGACCCAAAACATAATTAATGGTTTCCAAAAAATCATCAAATTTAGGTTCAATAAAAAAACATGGTGTCCAATCTACTTACATATGTTCAAATTGATCAAATTAGGTGTGAAGATGTCTAATTGGATCCACAAATCAATACCCAAGACATAGGAAATATGGAATTTGATGGGTAATGTTTTTGGTGAAGGCTGAATTGATGGGGAATGTTGAGAGAATTGGACCAGCCAGTGAATCAAATTAGATGGGATGAATTGGGGTTAAGACCATTCAGATTAATTTGGTGAAGTTAGGAATAAAACTTATTCAATAAAACTTAGAATTGGTTGATAAGAGATGGGATTATATTGAAGAGTGGGTGAATTAGGTTCAAAAAGAAGTTGGCCCCTAGGAATTGCACCAGAATTGATGTATTAGGGTATGAAATTAGGGAAAATAGAACAACTATGTCAATTGGCTTAAGTAGGCTCATTGAGGTTGCAATTGTGAAACTGGAGAGATGATGAAATTGGATTTGACCAACCTTGGACTATTAAAGACGAAAGAGAGTTGAATATAACTTAAAATCTTAAAATCTGAAAATATTTATTTTTCATATAGGAGTACATTTCCAACAATGAAACACCACTTCAAATTTATTTTTAAAATATTAATTAATATCTTCACAAGATTATTACTTAGATTTCTAAGAAAAATCATATTTTATATTGGAATAACTATACACCTAACTCCAATTCAAAATAAAGTATTATTTAAGGTTAAAAACCAAGGATATATTTGTAATCTCACACTCTTACCCATCACATGCCTTACTCATAGATGATGAATCCCTCAAATAACTCATAATATTTTCATTTCATACGTACTTATCAATGTTTGACTTTTCCTCAAACTTGATTTTGCAAAGCAACTTGTATCCTAACTTGCTCATTAGCTAAAAATAATGCATCATCTTTCCCAAAATAACTTAGTATTTTAATTTACTTCTTATCACAGGGTGAGTTTTTTTTTTCATAAGTTACTTGGTTGCAGATCAAACAGTGTCTTGATTTGCTCATAACCATAATAAGGTACAACATCAAACTTTGCTTATAAATTCCAATTTGATCCTTGTCAAACACAACTTTGATTTGAATTATATCTTTCTTCATACTATTAAAATATTATTTTCCTTGATAATATAATTCAGAGTTTCTTGGGAAACTATACAATAATTATCACAAATGCTACACTTTTTTTGATATAAGATTGTGACACTCTTAAATGACCTAAAATCATTTAGTTCAGCAAATAATCGGGATAGGAAGGTGGATGCCAGTTAAAAAAAAAAAACACTAAAGTCATGAAGTTTTGGGTCACGACAATATAGCAACCATTTCAACTTTTTTTTTACCATCCAATGTGAGACTGTAATATTTTCACACATGCTACCTAATAATCTCGTACATTTCCCATATCCTTAACTAATCCCCCCCTCTCATCCAAATGCATCATTATATGCTCCTGCTTGTTTTCAGAACACTTAAGTTCGCTTATCATGTGCCTTTCTCATACACTTGCACCGCATTATAGTTCACTTGTCAAGCATATTTTTGAATTTACTATATTGTGTTTCATAGAGGATGGAACATAGCGAGCAATGATAAAATCTAGGATATTTTTTTTTCAAACAAAATGATAATCAATTTCGATGTGCTTGATTCGAGCATAAAAGATTGGATTGGTCATGAGATATAATGCTGAGGAGATATTCTCTCGATTTTATCTTCCATTCCATAATTGTAGGAAAAGATATTCTCTCGATTTTATCTTCTATTTCATAATTGTAGAAAGAGATACTATAAAAAATTTTCTTGATTTGATTTTCAAAAGTATAGGAGGAGATATTCTTAATTTCTCATGTATAGTATCTCTGATATCATAAAAAAATTTTGAGAAGAAATTATTTAAAAATTCATTGCATTTCATTAATCTCGTATGTAAAATTTATACATGAAGAATTAAGAATATCTCCTTCTATACTTTTAAAAATTAAATCAAGAAAAAATCTTTATAGTATCTCTTTCTACAATTATGGAATAGAAGATAAAATTGAGAGAATATCTTTTTCTATAATTATGGAATGAAAAATAAAATCGAGAGAATATCTCCTCTTACAATTCTAAAAATGGGATACCAAATTAAGAGAGAAATTATGTATAGTATCTTTTCCTATAATTATAGAATGGAAGACAAATCTCTATAATATCTCTTCCTGCAATTATGGAAGTGGAAGATCAAATTTTTTAAAAAAAATCTTCAGAATATCTCCTCTTACAATTATATAAATGGAAGATTAAATTAAGACCAGCCCATGTATGGGTTATTTCTGTGATCTTCTCCATGATGAGGTGGAGAGAATTTTATGGGCTAATTTATGATCTGATTTGTAATAATTTTGGTTTCAATACTTTTATCACGATCCAATTTACTTTTTATGTCGAATGCATAACTCTTGAAGAATCAAGTACTATGTCCTACCGGTACTCTACTTAATCGAGAGTTCATTCATGCTCACTGCATTTTAAGCTGATGTCATGTTACTATTCCTTGCATAGGAGAATTTGAATTTTGTAAATACTACGCACCTCACTACTTTGAGAGTTATGTGAAGGAACATGACTATCGGAAGCCTGGCCGATCCTAAAAGAATGTTAAGTTTTTGGCCAAGAAGTATTTAACCCTTTCACCATTCTTTTACGTCGTGGAATTATT
Organism: Areca catechu; assembly: GCA_021397845.1. Lineage (NCBI taxonomy): Eukaryota > Viridiplantae > Streptophyta > Magnoliopsida > Arecales > Arecaceae > Areca > Areca catechu. The sequence goes on from CM038049.1 coordinate 58,457,529, forward strand.
TTTTCATGCATGAATTCTCAACAAATCAAAAGTCGATCGATTATAATCAAGTCTCTCATACATTTTTCATCTTGACAGGAAAGGAAGACAAATATCCACCTACTTTGTTGTGGTAATGAAATTGCTAGACAAACACTGCAAGAGACGCCCGATTAACTTTTCCCATGCTACTATGAATGTAGAGCAGTATCTCTTTTCATATACTTCTTGGCTACAATTTTTAGATTAGATTAGCATCGATTTTTATTCTTATATAAATAAATTAATAATTCGAATATCGATATTGACATCTACGAAATTTGTAGAACCTCGATAGGCTGTTTTCAGGATTGCAATGAGATGATTTTATACTATTTGATTTACTTAACAATAATGGACAACGAACATTGAAATTGTCAAAAATTGCTTGTATCAAATCAATGAGATAAACTATTTTTTTTTATTTTCTTCTTTTCTAGATGTCCCGTCATATGTGACAACCCATTTAATGTACAAGATTAAAAGCTATGAGCTTATAGATTGAGCAAAGCTTTGAGATAGAGCCATGTTTATAACAAATTAAGAATAAGCAAAATTCTAATTCTTTAAATTTGCTGATTAAATAAATTATGCATAGTCTATTGCACCTATGAGTGCAATCTTCTAAGCTGAAACCATTTTGAATTCAATTAAGTTCAAGCTTCTTCTGCTTAGCTCATTCACATGAGTTTAGTTATCAAAGCTTGAATAATATAAGTATGATAATATGACTTTGACCCTCAAATCCTAATTAGCAATTCTCTATTGATAAACTAAATGGATTGATATGAAGCCGGCCATTTTATTATAGTAATACAGGTACATGTAAAACATGAGTTTGAGTACAGATAATCCATTAATTCTGAAAATTTCTGCCAACACTTAAAAAAAAAAAGAAAAAAGTTTTACGGACATAATTTAGAGTTACAAATAGTTACTTTATCTAGGCACATTTTTATAAACTTAGTGAAAACTACTGCCGTGGCCACATAAACCATATCATACACTTGATCTATAAGTCGAAAATAGGCTTCTCTGCATTTCTCGTTGAAGAATAATGGACCAAAAACAACCCATAAACCTATAGCGAATCCTGTCCCGGTGCTCATATTCAACCACTTCATTTTAGATCCTTCTTCATCCATGGCATTATCATCTTGTTCATCTCCTCCAATAGCATCTGGACCTTGGTTTGTTCCATCATCTTTGCACTTTTGAATTAATGGGAACCCACAAAGATTAGGATTACCAGCATAGATAGACGGGTCAGTAAAGGTCAGAAACTGATTACCTGATGGAACTCTTCCTGACAAGTTGTTATATGACAAGTTCAAGTAACTCAAAAAGTTAGGGCAATCATACTCGAAGGAATTTCACCGGAGATGTTGTTTCTTGATAAGTCAAGTGACTCCAACTGTTGCAATGCATCGATCTTTTCTGTGATCTTTCCAGTCAAATGATTTCCAGATAAGTTTAAGCTCATGAGTCCAAAAAGGCTGGTCAATTCTTCTGGTATTGTTCCAGACAAGTTATTGTCCGAAAGATCCATAACAATCACAAGTGGAAGTAATATGGCATACTCAATGTCTATTCCTTTAAAGCTCACTTGTATGTTTTCATGATAACTAGTATGATTTAATAAAATGGTTCCATTCATCTCCTTTGATACTTTCATGGCGGTAAAGTTTCCAAAGCTAGAAGGGATGATTCCTGATAAATTGTTATTAGCCAAATCCAGGATTTGAAGAGCACTTAGTCTTGATAGATTAGGAGGAATATTTCCAACAAGTTTATTTGATCGTAAGCTAAGGATCTTCAAAGACCGCAGATTTTCTCCTATCCAAGTAGGTATTGTACCAATAAATCCATTCTGTCCAAGATCAAGAGTATTTAATCTTGCACAGCTCTTCAAGGATAAAGGGAGTTCTCCTGAAAGATTATTATTACTCAAATGCAATGACTCGAGAAATGGTAATGAACATGTTGATGGAGGAACACTTCCAGATAGTCTATTGCTTGAAAAATCAATGACAAAAATATAGGAAATATAGGAAGAGTGGTTCCAACAATCAGGGAGCTCACCTGATAACATATTGTTTGAAAGATCAAGGGCGCCATATATGAGCCGACAAAGAGACGGAGGAATTTGACCACTTAAATTGTTTGTGGAAAGGGAGAGATATTCAAAATTAGGCATACTTTTATCAATGTCCGAATGAATCACTCCTGAAAATGAATTGTTCGATAGGTCCACTGTCAAATAAGAAGAATTAAATTTTGGTAAAGGACCCTCAAAGTAGTTAGAACTCAAATTTAAATAATAAAGGTTGATGAAGTCTATAAGATCGGGTATACTGCCAATGATTCCATTGCTAGAGATATCCAAGTACACTATCTGGGAAAATGACCTCCAAAACCAATCCGGTATGGTGTCTGAAATTCCTGTGCTAGACATGTCTAGGCGGGTAATATTTCTTTGCATCCGGAGCCATTGTGGGAATCGTGGTCCCACCTTGCAAGAACCGATATATAACCCGTGAAGCTGAAAAGGGGGGGTCCAGTTAGGACTCATATTCAGAATTAATTGATTTTGTGACAAATCAAGATATTTCAGTTTGGTGAGATTGGCAAAGTGCTCTTCAGACATGACACCATTCAGCTTATTATAGGAAAGATATAATTCTTGAAGTGCTGACAGTCTTCCGAGTGATGCAGGAATAGGACCAGAAATTGAGTTTTGATACAAATAGAGAAATTTGAGCATTCTGAAGTCGCCCAACCAGTCTGGCAAATAACCGCTAAGCTGGGAGCCCGACATGTATAGAGTCTCTAATCTGTTTTTGATGCATCCAGTAAACACTTCATCAAATTCGTGGAAATTTCTGCTGATATTAATAAATGACAGATCTAGATACTGCAGCTTACACAGACCCCCAAGTTCAGTTGGAATTTTGCCTTCAAGAAATTGATTATCGGATAAATCGAGGAATTTGAGCATTCTGAAGTCGCCCAACCAGTCTGGCAAATAACCGGTAAGCTGGGAGCCCGCCATGCGTAGAGTCTGTAAGCTGTCTTTGATGCATCCAGCAAACACTTCATCAAATTCATGCAAATTTCTGCTGATATTAATAAATGACAGATCTAGATACTGCAGCTTACATAAATCCCCAAGTTCAGTTGGAATTTTGCCTTGAAGAAATAGATTACCGGATAAATCAAGGAACTTGAGCGAAGCTAGATTCTTAATTGCAGGCGGAATGATGCCCCAAATATTATTATAATGGAGATCAAGGTACTCGAGGCTGCTTAAGTTGAACAACCAACCAGGTATCGTCGAATTAATAGAATTATCCCGAAGATCAAGAACAGAAAGTGAAGTAAAATTCACATGCGGAAGAGAGAGGGAAATGGTGTCCATGCCACAAGAGGGCAAGTGTACCTCAACAATAGAAGGGAGCATGTTTAGTGCTTGCAGCCAGTGAGTGCCTTCTCTGAATTGCACATTCCCCATATTGAGATATCGCAGAGAAGAAAGACGAGAAATCCAGAGGGCATTATCAATGTTGAGATCGTTGAAAAAATACACATAGATGTCACCATCATCAAGATGCCACATATGTCCAATATCAAGATATTGGAGGCTCGATAGATTCCCAAGCTGGTGTGGGATCAGTCCACCCAAACCAGTTCCGGAGAGGTTAAGATATTTGAGCTGACGGAATGAGCCCATGAATTCTGGGATACGAATACCTCCAAACTTATGGTTCATGCTCAGGTCAAGGTAATTGAGGTGTTTCAGACCAAGCAAGGAAGGCCTCAACTCACCTCCCAAGGATCGATCATCGTCACAATCTGAGAATAATTGGCATGGGTTGCGGAGGTCTAGCTTGACAACATGGCTGGTCTGGTTGTCACAAGCGATGCCTTCCCACGTGCAGCAGTGGTCACCCACCCAGGAAGATAGCCTGTTGGCGGGATCTTCGAGGCCTTCTTTGAACCCAAGAAGAGCATTCCTTTCGATCGGTATGCAGCCAGGGATCGAATCACCATTGAGTTTTGTCACTCGAGCGCACAGAAAAGCAAAGAAGAAAAGTAGAAGTTGGGTTCCTTTTAGATCCATGAATTTATTAGTTGCCGTGAGATGAAGTACCAGGATCTGTTTATATTAGCAGGACAGAGTATCGTCCATTGCCGTCCATGACACGGTGGAGCTTCCTCCCACACCGCATATGACTTGTAGTGCAGTCATAAGTCCGTGGGATATTTTCGAAGACTTCATTCCTCACCACGCATGACCGGTGCGTGCTCGTCTAGTGGTCCAAGACTTAGCAAGACGTACCAAAATCAGTTGTCAAGCTGAAAGAGCTCAAAAGAGCTTTGCATTTGTGATACTCCGGCTCAAAGAGCTAAAAAGAGATTTGCATGATTTTTAAAGCCTGACCACCCCCGATGGGAACGTGAAATTTGAAAGAACATTGAAGTCTGCCAATGGATCTATAAAAAACAATGATAATAATAAAATAGACAAGTCAGGTCTGATAGGATATAAATGAATCGGATTAGATATGGTTCAAATCTTAAAAAAATCTAAATCCAAATCTGATTTATTTATTAAATAGGTCATGCTTTATAATCTGAAACTAACCTATTTAATAAACTACCATTATAACAAGAAAGATTTGTACGGTGATTATTTTGACTTTTAACAACAATTATTATTGTGACCATGACTTTTATTGGCAATTACCTAATTGCCAATATAACCAGGGTCGTGAAAGGTTATAGCAATAATTATAGAGATTGCTAGTAAATGTACAAATAATTACAACTATAGATCTATATTATTACAATAATTATTACTAGTAAATATAATTGTCACTACATAGCATCATGTCTAGTATATCTTTTGCAGCAATTACAATTATCGTTATAGATGTATATTATTATGATAATTATTATCAGCAAATATAATTGTCGTTATATAACAATCTATTAAATATATCTTTCATGATAATTATAATTATCACTATAAATTTATATTATTTTCAATAAATATAATTATCATTGAGTTTTGTCTCACTTGAGCACATAGATAAGTAAAAAATAAAAGTAAATGTTGGGTTCCTTCTAGATTCATTAATTTATTAATTATGGTGAAATAAATTTGAAGAATCCCTTTATATTATCAGGATAGAAAGAATTTCTCATTGCCATCGAATAAATTGGCCTCTGAATATTCTATCTTGGAGTGTAAGGTAGAAGCATCCCAACGCGATCGAGCTTCCTTCCACACCGCACATGACCTGTTAGCAGTCAAGACTCAAAAGTCCGTCGTGGGACAGTTGCGAAGATCTATTTCCACACCATGCATGACTTAAATGCTGTCAAACGTCTAGGGGATATTTACAACGACTTCTGTCGACACCACACATGACTTGCGTGTGCTTGTCTAGTGGTCCAAAACGTGGCAAGACTTATGAAAATCAGAGTAAAGTCTAAAGTAGGGCTAGAATTGTAGTGCTTCCCCATCCAATGGGAGGAAGCAAGGTTGCATACGTGGCAGAGATGAGGTCACGTCAGTGTAATAATGCCATGTAAATTTTTTTTTTTTTTGATTAACATTGTTTTATATTAAATTATCAACTAAAAATAGTTAAAAATTAAAGATGACACCAACCAAACAGGATCGAATAAAAAGAGATAGGAAAAAAAATCCAAATATAAATCCGATCTATTTATTAAACAAATTAAATTTTAAAAATCAAATCTATTTTATTTAATAAATAGATTATCTAACCTGATCTATTTAATATATTTATTAAATAGATAATCAGTTCAAATTTGAGTTGATCTAATTAACCAAGTCATCCGATCAAGATTAGAAAAAATGATAGAAATTACTGGATCATCACCACTCAGCCCGTACCTCTTTGGCTCTCTGCTCCCGCTCATCTCCAGTCGCGTCATCACCGCTCTCAACCACAGCTCCTTCGACCCTATCTCCACTCTCCTGAGCCACTCTAATCCAATGGAGAAAACAGACCAAAAATGAAATTATGGTGATAACTCGAAAGCCTTCAATTCCCCAATCTTGACCTCTACCTTTGTCCTTCTGACACTCTTCCCATCTACAGCCGTAAACCTCCAACCCCAGCCCTTATCCTTCCTTTTCTTTCTCCTGCCCACGACGGCACTCCACCCCTACACCTGTTCCTCCATCATCGCCTCTTTTTCTCCCCAACTTCAATGCCATACCCTTCCCCGATCCCCTTGCCTCCCCTTACACACCTGCTGCAACTCCTCCCAAGCCCATGGTAGCACCTATAAGTCCGACACCGTCCCACCTCCCCTTCCTTTAGGCAATCGATTACTGTGCCACTATCCACTCCCTTTTGAGGGCTTGACCACCTTCTCTCCTGAAGGTCAGGAAAATAACCAACGAGGCCCTTAGGACTCCCAAGAGGTCGGATTTTTTTTTTTTTATTGATCGGAGCATTCAAGCCACAATTCTAAAATAAATATAATAAAGAGTATGGATATCCCTAAAATATATAGAAACCTCCTTCAAGCTGGACTAAAAAATCTCACTAGAATGATTAGCTACGAAAGAAGCCACCTAATCAGCCATAGAATTGGTTTCCCTGTAAGCATGCCTAACTACAATCCCCGAACACCTTTGCAAAAGCCTAACAATCTTATGGATGAGAGGATGAACTGGAGTGGACCGAAAAGCCTATCAAATCCATGAAATGATAGTCAGAGAATCATTCTCAATAATAAGCCAGAATCACTACTAGAAAAAAGGTTTTTTTCAATGAAAAATTTTGTTGGGAAAAGTAATGAAAATCATTGGAAAAATTTTTCTTAACGGATTTTAAGTCCATTGAGAATTGTTGGCAAAACTCTTGTTGGCAAAAAAAAAAATTGACAACATGGAAGGCCGTCGAGAAAAGTTCAATTTTTATGATGGAAATTATCCTATCGAAAAAAGTTGTATTTATGACGAGAAGTTATCCATCATAAAAAAATAAACTCTTTCACTACGGATTTATTACCGTTAGAAATAATTGAAAGTTTTACCAATAAATATATATCCGTTGGCAAAAGATTTAAGTATCAACTATTATTAGCAATGGCTATAAATATACTCATTGAGAAAGGCCGTCGGGAAAAGTGTAGTTTTTTATGACGGAAATCTTTCTATTGAAAAATCCTGCATTTATGACGATAAGTTATACGTCGAAAAAAAATAAACTCTTTTACCACAGACTCATTACCGTAGGAAATAATTAAAAGTTTTACCAAAAAATATATATCCGTTGGCAAAAGGTTTAAGGAAATATATAAATCTATTATTATCAATGGCTATAAATATACTCGTTGGGATAGATATACTTTCACCATTGAAGTACTTTAATGAAAATATTTCTTTCCTGTTTTTGGTTTAACAAAATATCCAAATTATAAATTTGCCTCCCAATGCTATAAAATTTCCAAAATGAAATTCAAAACTTAATTAATCAAACCATAAAATTTAATCAAATTACACAATTCATCCATCATAAATATATTATAAGTTGTTCACATATATGTATCAACATAATTACATAGAGTCATATCTAATATAACTAGTAACCACTAAAAGACAGAAGCCAAATTCCAATAAAACAAAAAAAGTTTTGTTTCCATTGCTTCATATTTTAACCATGAAGATGCCCGTAACAATTAAGATGCTTCAACTTATTCCTTTGCTCTGCATGATAATTCCACCTACATCCAAATCAAACAAACATGAAAGTTAACCTCAATTATATAATTCATGTAAATTAATATTTAAGATAACACTTTATAAAATTAAAAAACTCTTCAAATTTATCTCCTTGTATGATAAATTACTTGAAACCATGCAATACAAGGATCATTAATAACTAGCATATAAAGTATTAATAGGATCATATATTTTATAGTGCTGAACTTTTAGAATTTAGATAAAAACTATTTATATGTCAAATTCATTAACGTAGATAAACCACTTTACAATAATAAACATACCTAAAAAAGAGCTTACTATTATACTTGCCCTTCCACTTGCTTTGCTACCAATTTATTAATATTGTAAGTTTCTCTTTCACATCTTGTAACTCATTTTCGGTCTCTTGAAGTTTTTCCTTCATATCATGCAATTCTTTTTCAGTGGTTTCAAGCCTTAATTCTGCAGTTTCAGCTCTTTTCTCGATCTGTTCAATTCTTATCTCGGTATTTTCTACTCTTTTCATTGTCTCTTCAACTTTACAATTTGCATCTACAATCATTGTCTTTGATTCTTGAGCTTGAATGGATCTCAAAGTAGGTTGATTTGGATCCATTCCTTCACAAAGAAGACGACCACATTTATTTGGGCCAAAAACATACTTAAATAGTTCTTCATCATCAAGAAAAATCTCTTCCTCATCATGCTTCTATTTAAATTCTTTCACTTCTACCTGCATTGAAATTTAAATTCTCAAGTAATTAACATTATTCACACTTCTTACCCAAACTAAGAATACATATGGTGAATACCAAATATAGTGAATACCAAAACTACTCAATAGACATATTACTTTCCATAATTTTTATCTGTTTTATGAAGTACTAAAAGATCCACTTGCTAAAGAAAATATAAAATGACATAAAATTTGAGGAATAAAACAATTCAATATTTTCAAAAGCAATTCCCTTCTAATATACATGAACATTCACATACCATTTTTTCTTTAGCTGTAATATCAACTAAAGAACCATTCTTATGCATACGGGTTTTTTCAAACATTTTCAACCTACTTAGTCGTACCCCATTTGCATCCTGGGTCTGTAATTAAAAAAATTAGTAAAAATAAAAAGAATACACAACTATAATAAGGTCAAAATTATAAAAAAAATTATATTATTTCTATTATTCATACCAACCATTGCTCAGTTACACTGAAGCAGTCCTACCGGTACAAGGAACCGTATTGAGTTTTGATCTATTTTCTACATTTGTCTTGCTCATTTTTTGCAGGTAAATATTGATGAATTAGTTAAATTAATGCTAGAAAGATACTTAAAACAATCATCTTTCTATTGCTTCATGCTCATCCTTTTCATACCTGAAAAGTTTCACTATTCCAATGCACAACAAGCCACTCCCAATCATCCTTGGTGATTACCTCATCTAGTAAGCGCTTGAATTTTCCTTGATCTTTATGTCGATTCTTATAAATTTCATACAACTCATTCCTATATACTCTATATTGATCACTAAGTTTCCTTATCACATATTTTGTCCTTCTTATAACTTCAGCCTTATCGAGTCATTCCTCAAAGAGAATAAAATAATCCTACAAAAAGATAACACAATTTAGCAAATGTTAAGATTATTGATGTTCTAATTAAAAAATTGACAAAAATCTTACAATGATGCGGTTAATCATATTCCTTATTTTATTCTCAGGAACTTCATTTCATCCTTTAACTTTAAGGGGTGCAAAGGATCGATTTCTAACTATTGTACCATACCAACTTGCAAATTGAGCATGATTCTCTCTTGCAATTCTTTCCTTGTGATCCCACTCCACTATTTTCTTGTTCTTTGAATTTTTTAGCTCATTGTTCAAAGTCCTCCCTCATCCTTTTTTTTGTAGTATTCATCACTAAACTTGCAAAATTAGAAGCATAAAAAATAAATAAATAACCACTTTGAACAAAAAGAATTAAGAATATATATAAAATATTACATTTAAAGATACTTACTAAAGTTATCATTTTCACCTTCTTGCTCACAATCAACATTATCTCTAGTAGTAGGTGGAAGGCCTTGTTGGAGGATAACATTAACTTCCATACCTCTACCTTTAGTAATGCATCTCCCTTTGCGATTACTAGCTTCAGCAATAATTATCTACCTTTATGCATTAAGTTAGTAAAACTTCTGCTTATTCCACATGGTATTACAAACTTAGTAAAGAAACAAGTAGGAAAACATTAACAAGTTGCAAAAGTATATTATCAACAAAATAATGAAATGGTTATTACTCATCCATGCCAAATAGAAACATATATACAAGAACACTAAAAAGAATACTTCAAGACATATCAAAGTAAATTTGCCAATAAAGCCCAACAAACACTTGAAGTTTAATTTATAATACTATTTTGTGGTTTACAATTAATATAAATACAATAATAATTTTTAGGCTTTTTATAACATCGACTGTAGCTCATTGTAGGCCAAAAAATCAATATTAGTCATTGCAAAATTAAACCCACAAAGGCACAAACCATCCACTCCACTTACCAAGATAACAAGAAAACATTCCATAACCAAGTTACTGGTATTAATTTGCAATTCATGGCTCCTACACCAAAATTTCAGCTCGGGAAAGTATCAAGTAGTTTGGCAAAAAGCAAAACAAATGAAGTCAAATCATGATAGGAGTCAAATTGAAATCCATTTGATTTTTTTTAACTACAATATATGAAGGTAAACTCTTTAAATAAAAACCTTCCCAAGCCCCTGAACCATTCCAAAAATTTTCCTACTAACCAATTATGTCGACCACAAAACAAACTTCCCATTCTCCCGAGAAGTACCATTCATTATGGGGTGTGGAACCAATTCTACATCTCTTTGAAGCCATGCATGGAATTAATTAAGATTATGTCACCAATTGCATTAATTAAGAACAATTTTGATGATCTCTTTTAGTGACATTTAATATATATACACACTAAAAAGCTCTCTTAATTATCAAGTTACGTGCATGTCTAAAATTTATCTCTCTCTTTCAGAATGCCGTACATGATCAAAAAAAATGTTTGGCAGTAATACATTAACCTTCACCACGAATAGTAAGTATTTTAAAAAGAGTGACCATTAAGAATAGGAAATATTAAAGTTATCTTCCTTCTTTATTACTCGTGAGGCCTTGACCCGGGAAAACAAATGTGTAAATAGACAGAATATTTTTCTGAGAAATATAAATGTACAATATATCATTCTAAGGGCTAACCCTAAAAAATTCGGCAAAATTGGACTAAATCTTATATAACAATATGTTAGCCTTCACAATCCATTTTTTTTAATAAAAAACCCATCTTAGTCTTGGCTTAAATTAATCCCATGGACCTGTTGGGTGGAACCGGAACTCCGATGGAACTTCTGAGACCTTCTTCTTTAGATAGTAAAGGAGGAGCTCCTCCTCGGTCGGGTGGAACTGAAACCCCAGTGGCACTCCGGAGTTCAACGGTGACTATTGCCGCCAAGATCACCGTGGTCTATAGTTGAGGACGGCCTCGGATCGCGCCCTCATCGCCCTAGGACCGACCTACTCATCCGAACTTGTAAAACAAAAAAGATCCAGGCCGGTGATCCCGGCGAGGGCACTCCGATGCTCAAGTCAGGATGATCCAGGAAAACAGAATCTCTTGGTCGAGCTCCGTAGATGGACTCCATGCTAGGAGGAGAATGTAATGTACTGGGAGAGTGTGAATGAGCTGAGTGCAGAGCGAGGGAAGTGCCGGCTGAGGAGAGTTGTAGCGAGATAGCTGTGTCCTTCAAGACCTTTCCCGTGGGTCCCCGGTAGCCTGGAATTCTCGGGCTCTTGGGTGCTCTCCTGTGTGCCTACCTTCCTCCCTTTCTCCCGCTTAGCTTTGCTTACCTTCATCTTGGAACCTTGGAGAGTTCTTTTAAGCCATAGGGGACTGCCAGACGCCTACCTTGGGATCCCCACCTTGATTGTAGGTGCGTGTGATGGCATCCGATGCCGTGCACAAGGTGCCTTTCCCCATCCATGCACGAGGTCCCGTTGGCATGCGATGCTCGGGATGAAGGGAGTAAATACGATGCTGACATGGAAAAAAAGAAATCTAGCATAATAATGGCCACGATCGCCAGCACTTCGTGAGGCGGTTCTCCAAACCAATGCAGGGGAGCACGTGGCCATGCTCGAGGAGCACTTATTGCTGGTGTGGAATTCAGAATGGCTATGGCTGAAACGAGGCATCTCCTCCGCCGATTGCTGATGCGTGGTGCAGATCTATCGGTGGAGGTGCTATAACGGTACAGTTAGGCATCTGGTGATTTTGAAAGGAAAAGTAGTTTTCCAAAAATACTTCTCCTTTCATACTTCATGTGCCTGCCATCGTACCAGAGCTCCTTCTTCTCCCCCGGCTGTCCTAGTCTCCCAAAGTTAGCCAGGTTCATCTCCTTCTCCTTCTCCCAGCTAGGTAGAGCTTCCTTCTAGAGCCAGGATCTTCCCAGATCCTGTCCATTCTCTCCTTCTTCTTCTTTACCCTCTGACTTCATCTTCTTCTTCCCGATGTCTCGTTTTGGCCCAAACTATCGCCCTTCGATCGACCAAAGTGAGGCTGGGCCTTCTCGGTCGAGGCCACCTTCTTCCTCCAATGATAAGGAGGAAGAGATGTGCTTCGTGATCAGCTAGAGGCCCCACCCCACTGAGATCATGATCAGGGAGCCTGAAGCCTGCCCCCCACCTCCTCCTCCACCCGAACCCACCCCTGAACCTTCTCGATCGACAGGTCCCGGCGGGGTTGTTTCAATGATCACCACCGAGGAACTTGTGGCCATCCGGGAGACCTATGGTATCCCGGACTCCATCCGGCTCTCAGTCCCTCGACCAGGGGAACGGATCACCTCAAGTGGCCTGTGTCGGAATGCCCTCTACGAGGAGACACTCGCAGGGGGCCTTCGATTTCCTTTCCACCCCTATTTTCTCTTCGTGCTGGGCAACTATCACCTTCTTCCTGCTCAGCTAGTTCCCAATGCTGTCAAGACTATCTTCAGCTTCATAATTTTTTGCCACTTCCACAGGATCGTTGCCTGTTTCTCCCAATTCCACTCTGGCAGCTTAATGGGGTAAGGCTGACATACTCACCTTCGGGTGGAGAGGGCCCGAATCGAACATGGCCTGGTGGGACGGGGGTCCAGTGGGAGCAACTACAGCGAGGGTTTTCCCTCCTCCCATCCCTTTTGGTTTACCAAAAAAAAAAAAAAAAAGCAACCGTTTGACTTCGAGGGATTAATTTCTCTATGGTTTACGAATATATTGGCAGCATTCCTCGATAGAGATGCTGAATTTCCAAAGAACCAGATTATTATGCAATTGTAAGCCTTCTACTAATTAATGCACTACTTCTCGTTCATGAGATATCAAATTATCATAGTCCCATTTGGTGCTCACCAAAGTTCTCTCATAAATAAATAAATTCAATAATTCTATGACATGGCATCTTTCAAAATGTTTAATGCTTAGCCCGAAGAAATTCAACTGCTCAGGAGAAGCGAAAGACCTATCACATCCTGAATATCACCTCTTCTTTGTTGATTCCTTTATCTACATGGTAAATGGCTAAATGCCCACCGATAAAGCTGGTCTTGTTAGTGCCAAAGTAGATGCATTCTTTAAAATCATAAAGGGAACTTCTTCACTCCTAGAATTAAAAGGGAAGGGTTGAAAGTTTTTTAGTTCATATGTAAGGATTCAATGGCAATAGTGCCAAGAGTTGAGTACTGGCGTACTCTTTATCAAATAAACTTTTAGTTGTTTGTAACGCAGCAAATTAATTTTTGATTATTGAAAACGCCGTGCGATGCACAAAAGAGCGGGTGCAGATGGCTGAATGACTTGAAAAATGGAGATTAAAATGGGCATTTTGACACATCTAATCTAATTTAAATCTAATATATGTAATATATATATTAAAATAGAGGTTTTGCATTTGTGATACTCCAGCCCAAAGAGCTCAAAAGAGCTTTGCATGATTTTTAAAGCCAGACCAAAAGAAAAAAAAAAAAAAAAAGGAAACGGAGAAGAGGACTTCTAATGGGATTCCACTTCCTCCTTGATCCCATCGGAAGGTGAAATTTGAAGGAACATTGAGCTATGCCAATGGGTCTATAAAAACTAGGGATGGTAATAGGATTAGATCAGGTATAAACAGGTTAGATCAAGTCGAGTATAAATGGGTCTGTTTAGATATAGCCCAAGCTAGATCAAGTCGAGTATAAATGGGTCTGTTTAGATATAGCCCAAGCTAAAAAAACTCTAAACTTGAATCCAACCTGTTTATTAAATAGGTCATATTTTATAACCCGAAGCTAACTTGCTTAATGAACTGTCACTACAACAAGAAAGATTTATACCGGTAATTATTTTGATTTTTAGTGGCAATTATTATTATGACTAGGACTTTTTGTCATGCCCAAGATCCAGCACCCGAACCGACTACGTGACCGGCCGCACAAATCCAAGGTTTTATCCTAGAGTTCATGCAAGGCCTAGGTACACAAGAGTCGTTCACATCAAAATTTAAAACTAATATTATATAAACAATTGATTAACAATTGAACAATCCATTTATTTAATCAATATCACTAATTAGTCTACTGATTCATAATAAGCATCAGTAACCGAAACTAACTCTAACTAACTAACTCAACTTTAATGAAGCTCCGTCTCACGCCCAGCCCAAATCCTGTCACGCATCCTGAGTCTCTGAAAAATCAAAAGTAGGGGGGTGAGCTCTTCAGCCCAGTAAGTTTTCCATATGATCACACTAGTAATAATATAATATTAGAAATAGAAAGAACGTACTAGCATCATATCATGTAAGCAAATAGCTCAAATATCATGTACGACAAAATCATGAAAAATCATGTTTTCTTTAGAGTTTTCATTAATCCATCTTTATCTTTAGGGTTCTGGACTAACCACGGTCATGCTCCAACCCATGACTGGTAATCTCATAATCGGCCATTTGCTATCCGTCGTGGCCAAACTAGCCTTGTACAAACCTGTTAATCGACCTTTTATTCGTGGTCAGGCTAGTCTCATTGACAATTTCTCATGGTCAGGCTAGTTTCACAATCGACCATTCCTCGTGGTCAAGCTAGCACACGTACAAAGCCCGTGGCTCAGTCTACCTCAGAACTCCACGATCCTGTGGCATGGCTAGTTCAAACACCGTACTCTCTTTGTTATCACTTTATCAAATCAATCATACTGTCAAATCACGTCATCTCAAATCTTTCGATGACCGGCATCACGGTCCAAACCATTAAAAAGTTAACTTACTCAGATTAACATGATACAAGGAAACATAATTAATAACCTCAACACATTATCCATCTCGAGGAAATCAAAATATATGATGCAAAATAAACATGCATGCCAATGCTCATATGCACGGATTAAATCATGCTATGTAAAACAATGTATAGAACTGGTGATCACATCCAGAATCCTTACCTCTCAAAAATCAATTATCTACACCTGAACTAGTCTATACCCGAAATCTGCACAACACCTTCCTGCTCAGGGGACTGATTCCCTACATAAATAATTTAATTAAAATCTAAATTCTCAATTTCCAAAAATTTCAAAAAAATATCCTGATTCTCTCTCTTCTATTTATTTATTATTTATTTATTTATTTTTCCTTCTTTCTCTCTCCTTATTCTCTCTCCTCTTTCCCTCTCCTCTCTCTCTCCTCATCTTCTCTCCTCTCTCTCTCCCTCTCATCATATTCTCTCTCCTCTTTTTTTAATTATTTCTCTTTTTTTTCTCCTCACAGAATAGAGGCCCCCCCGTTTTATTTTTTTTTCTTTCTTTCTTTCTTTCCTTCTTTCTCTTCTTCCGAACCATCCCCCCTGCCTCTCCCTCGGCTCGGTCGAACCGGCCTTCCCCCTCTAGTTTGCCGGTGTCACGCCCCGAATCCAGCACCGGAATCGGCACACGACCAGCCGCACAAATCCTTGGTTTTACCCTAGAGATCATGCAAGGCCTGGGTACACAAGAGTCACTTACTTCAAGAAAATCTCACTCATCACCAAGCCAAGTATCTGCACGACTCTATAAAAGAAGAAAGTAGATTGTGAGCTCTACAGCCCAGTAAGGTTTTCATATGATCACACCAGTAATAATATACATTTCTAAAATAGCAAAATACCAGTATATTATGTCATTCAATTAAATGATCTAAGCCTCATGTATTATAAAACTTTGATAACTTTGCATTTTTCCTTTAATATTCTCATTATTGCACCTTTATCTTTAGGGTTCTGGTCTAGCCACGGTCATATACCAGCCCATGACTGGCAACCTCAAAGCGACCATGCATACTATGGTCGGTCCTGCTCACGTACTAAGCCCGTGGCTCGGCTGTCCCACGTACTATCCGCCCGTGGCCGGCTCCCACGTACAAAGCCCGTGGCTCAGGCTATATAACCACGGTGCTACCGTAGCATGACTAGACCAAAAATCATATTTACTTCATTAACACTTGTCATAACATATCTTTTATGACCTCTCGATAACCGGTATCGTGGTCCAACCCACTCGATAACCGATATCGTGGTCCAACCCATTTTAATAACTGATATCGTGGTCCAACCCACTCGATATCCAGTTTCATGGTTCAACCTATTTAGCAATCCGGTATCATGGTCCAACCCATCCGGATATCAATCTTCTTTATAACATCACGCATGAGATATCCACAATAATAATGATAAAACCACAATATCAAACATGAAATCTCAACTCTTCCACTGACCGACATCACGGTCCAAATCATCAAAATAGAATTTTTATCCGATAAACACGATATCCGAAATATAAAATAATAACAACCATAATCATATTGTTCTTCATAAAACTCAACTACACCATACAACAATAATTCATGCATGCCAATGATCATGCACTCGGATCAAAACTATGCATATAAAATAATATATAAACTGATCATCACGTCCAGAATCCTTACCTTCAACCGCTAATCCAAAATATCCGGTATCAATCTATACCCGAAATTCGTCCAAATCCTCCCTGCTCAAAAGATTGATCTCCTACAATAATAAATAAATTCATCAAATCGATTCCCCCGCGATTTTCTCTTCCCTCATCTTCCAAACCAAAATCCCTTCCCTCTCCCTTTCTCTCTCTCTTCTCCTCTTTCTCTTTCTTCCTTCTTCTCTTCTCTTTTCCCTTCTCTTTCTCTCTCTCTTCTCCTTCTCTCTCTCTTCTCCTCTCTTTTATGGCTCTCAGCAGGCTCTTCCCTGCTTCCTATCGACGTCCTGTTTAAAAAGAGGAGAAAAACCCATCCAAAATTATCTCAAACGTAACCTAGGAAGTTCAAAACCATTAAAATATCTTCCCAGCCGTCAGATCTGAGATCGACGTCTCAAACCACGTCCAAATCCGAATCCAAAAGCCCCTAATCAAGCCTAAACTCCTTCGGACCAATCTCAGCCATTCGATCGGACGATCGGACGGTCCAGATTGGTCAGAAACCCCATGGACCGCCATACACCGCGAGAAACGGCTGGGAAACGCGTGGGAAATGCCCATGCGACAGCCGGCTCGGGCTGGGCCGAGCCCACGCGCCCGCGCGCGCCGCGCGCGTGGGCCTGGGCCGCGCCTTGCATGCGCCCGCGACGGGCCGGGCTGGCACCGCGCGCCCGCGCATCGCCTGTGCTCCGCGCGTTCGCTCGCCCGCGTTTGCTCGCCACGCTCCCGCTGCGCCGCACGAGCTCGCACCATGCTGCGCGTCGTTGGGCCAGTTCGGCAGCGGGCCGATAGTTTTTTTTTTTTTTTCTTTGGGTGTTACAGCCGGCAACCAAGGAGTGGTTGTCGCAGAGGCTTCACGGACCAAAAGAAGGCGGCGGCGACGACGATGAACGGCCCCAAAACCGAACATAAACCCAAGAAAAACCATCCAAAAATCTTTTCCAAAAAAAAAATGAAAATAAGGGGAAAGGACTCACCGGCCTCACTGGACTGTTGGATGCTCGCCGGAGAGGGGAGACGACAGCTTGGAGAGGGGTTTGAAAGCTTGATTGGGCGACGGTAGAAAGGGATTTAAAGTAAACTCTCGACGGATCTCCCTCGCCGTTTGGGAAGTAACCACCACTTGATCGGAGTCCAAACTCATCCCAAATACGCCTCCGACAAAATCCCTCTCCTCCACGTCTCTGCCCTCGAAAACTCCGGCGAAGATACCGGCCGGATGAATCCAACCTAGCTCCCCTGTTCCACGACCTCTCCATTTTTTTTTTTTTTTTGTGACTGGTTTGGGTTGAAGTCGGCTGGGCCTGCCGACTTCAGCCCAAGCCCGGATATTACACTTTTACTGGCAATTACCTAATTGCTAGTATAACCAAAGTCGGATAAGGTTTTAGAGGCAATTATAGGGATTGCTGGTAAATATACAAATAATTGTAATTATAGATCTATATTATTACAGTAATTGTTACCACTATATAGCAATCTATTTAGTATATATTTCGTGATAATTATAATTATCACTATATATATTATTATTATCAGCAAATATAATTACCATTGAGTTCTCTCTCGCTCGAGTGCTCAAATAAGCAAAGAACAAATATAATTATTGATATTTATTAGTTGCTGTGAAATAAAGTAGAAGGATCTCTTTATATTAGCAGGATAGAAAGTATCTTCCATTGCCGTATATGACCCGCCAATAAATTGGCCTCTGAATATTTTATTATCTTGTAGTGTAAGGTAGAAGCTTCCCAACACCGTCGGGCTTCCTTCCACATCGCACATGACTTGTTAGCAGTCAAAACTCAAAAATCCATGGGGGCAGTTGTGAGGATGTTATTTCCACACCACACATGACTTAAATGCAGTCAAACATCTTAGGGGATACTTCTAGTGGTCCAAAACTTAGCAAGACCTATAAAAACCAGTCTAAAGTCTAAAGTAGGTTTAGAATTGTAGTTCTTCCGCATCCAACGGGAGGTACCGTGCAAGTTACGTAGGTGGCAGGGGTGAGGTCGCGTCAGTATAATAATGCAATGTAGAATTTTTTTTTATTGATATCTTTTTATATCAAATTATCAACTAAAAATAGTTAAAAATTAGAGAGGACAACCGAGCCGGGTCAAGTAAAAGGACGTTGGGAGAAAAAATCAAACATAAATTCAATCTATTTATCAAATAAGTAAAATGTTGAAACTCAAACCTATCTTATTTAATAAATAGGTTACCTAGCCTAACCTATTTATTATATTTATTAAATAGATAACTAATTCAAATATGAGCCAATCCAATTAATCGAGTCATCCAATCAAGTTATAAAAAAAAGGATAGAGATTATCGGATCATCGCCACTCAAACCTTATCTCTCTGGTTCTCTGCTCTCGCTCATCCCCGGTTATATTATCACTCCTCTCAGCCACTGCTCCTTCGACCCTTTATCCACTGTCCCAAGCCGTTCTAACACCATGGAGAAAATAGACCAAAAAAGCAATAATGATGATAACTCGAAAGCCTTCGAATTCCCCAATTTTGACCTCCACCTTCGTCCTCCCGACTCTTCTCCCATCTGTCGCCGTAAACCTCCGACCTCACCCCTTACCCTTCCTTTCCCTGCCCCACCACAGAACTCCACCCCTACACCTACTCCTCCACTACCACCTCTTTTTCTCCCTAACATCAATGCCATACCCTTCGCTGCCACTAATCCCCCTGCCCCCTTACACACCTGGTGCAACTCCTTCCAAGCCCTTGGTGGCACCTATAAGTCCGACACCATCCATCCTCTCCTTCCTCTAGGCAATCGATAACTGCGCCACTATCCGCACCCTTGAGGGCTCGACCACCTTCTCTCCTAAAAGGTTAGGGAAATCACTAACGAGGCTCGGTGAAACCCCACCCCCTATCCTAATGGAAAAAAAAAAGGAGAATGACTGAGAGAGACGGGCACGAAACTCACAAGAGGTAAAGCCTCTCGAAGGCCAAAGAGTTGGAGACGCGACTCTAGTCCTAAGACATGACCATGTGCGCATTTTAAAATTTAAACCAGTTCAGCCATTCAGGAACACAATGAGTTTAGGTGAGGGATTTAGGTGGGCTTCAAAAAAAATTTAGATATGCTTCGTATCTAGCCTGGTCTATTTACTAAATAGATTAAACAGATTAAAAAATAAAAATTCAAACCCAACCCAAATAATATAATTAAATAGATTAAACAGGTTGATCCGTGTATGATTCATATTCATTTAGATCAAATTCAAACATGTTTAAAGTATATCAAATACAAGTCAGATTGTCGGATTGGGTCATGGTTTGCCATCTCTGGATCCAAAACTTGGCAAGATGTACCAAAAATAGTGCTTTCACATCTAATGTGAGGAATTGTGCGAATTTGGTGCAAGGCTACGTAGGTGGCAGAGATGAGGCTATGTAGATGTAATAATGCAATATAGATTTTTGTTTGATTGATATTCTTTTTCATATCAAATCAACAAGTAAAAATAATTAAAAACTAATATCTCAATTTTTGTATAGAAACTGAAGGTGTAATTGAGTAAAGCCGAGTCAAATAGCTAGAAGCTCGAGCCTGACTTAATTTAAAATATTTCAGCTCGACATTCAGCTCAAGATTGACCAAATTTTAATATTTCAAGTTCGACCTCCATTTCAATAAAACTTAAACAAAACTTGAAATCGACTTGATTCGGCTTGAATAGCAACTAAATCATACTCAAGATTGAGTTCAAGCTTAAAATCAAGCTTTAACCTATTAATAATATATTTTAATATGTATATTATAAATAAATATAATATTATTTTAAAAATATATAATTTCGAATAGATTTATGAGATTTTGAGTCAGGCATCCCGTTACTTAAGCTTGATAATAACCGAGTGAAGCCAAATTTGGACTTAAGTCGAGCTAGAGTAACTTGCAAGTAGCTTAACTCGCTTGCATTCCTTGTACAAACTCACAAATACTATCACTACTTAAAAAAAAAAAAAAAATTTTTAAGTAGCTTGCAAGTAGCTTCACGATGCTTTAAAAAGCATGGTAAATACATCGTGTAGATGGACGTGGAAAAAATTTTTTTCGACGTCGGTGTTGACCAGACCTTTCCCGATGCTTTTAAGCATCAAGAATAAAGTTATTCCCAACGCTATTTAAAAGTATTGGGAATAAGCCTGGTATAAGATTATTTCCGATGCTTAAAAGTGTCGGGAAAATGCTGTTCCGTGGAGGGGGGGGGGGGGGGTGGGTTTGTCAATGGTTTTTTTTTTTTTTTTTGGTGGAAAAGATGAACCACTTTACTTGCCAGAAAATTAATATGGAGCCTTCCTTGCTTCGTTACTCACTTTAATCAGGATTAATGCTTTCTCTTTGCATAAAATCTTAATTTTCCATCAACAACAACTCGTGAAAGTTCCATGGTTGCAACCAACAATTGTTTCCTGCCAATAAATCTTTTGCCTACACTACCTGTACCATATGATCATCATGCATTCAGCTAATAACAGTGACCAGATTTGTGAACCCATTTATTAAGCACATATCTTGATGCATCATCGCAAGAATTGATAGTTGTGATCATTAGCTTACCTCCATGGCTACAATGGTGTGTGTGTGTGTATATATACAATAATTTCTCAAAGATTTGGACCATAAGAAATGCATCCGAAAAGATATATAGTAAATAAATAAAATGATAATATAAAAAGGGCACGCATTTGCTAAAAGACAAAAAACAAAGGTATATATGTATCTTGCTTTAGATTATTTACATACAACACACATGTATACATGGATATTTATCTGCAAACACAAATTTATTTACACATAAGTCCGTAACATGCATGTTGCTGATTCCTGCATGCATGAAATTCACCACAGTTCCTTTCTCATCTCATGCATTGATTTCCATATTTATTAGCAATAATAAAAACTGTGCGAGTAGTGCAATTATTACATATTCAGAAAGCTTTAAAGGGTTAATATACGTACCTCTTTCAAGAAATAATTTTATTATAATATCTTGAATTTAGAGTATACACTGCCAAAGGGCCACTCTACTCAATAATTACATGAGTCATCATAAGTTAATCAAACACCATATATACATGAGCACCAAAAGGAGAATCTATTATCCACAAACAAAGCATTGTAGATGTAAGAAAGAATGGTGCTTAGCATATCAGGGACCAATGGTGCCTCTATCAAAGTATAGCATGGTTCCATTGGATCCGCCGCTGCCATCGCCGACACCCTCCATGAGGGCGAACTGCATATCCTCCGATGGCTTCCAGTGCCTCTTCCGCTGGTTTATGAACCAGTTGTTAATTTGCTTCGGGTCAAGACTCGTCATCTCAGCTAGCTTTGCCTTCTCCTCTTCCTAAAGCAACCATCACAAAGTTGACACCAATTAATCAACCACTAATACATGCATCATGGCCTTTAAACTTTTACTCGAAGCAAATTTTTAATCATTCTCTAGCCCAATGTGTAACCAAATTAAGGTTCGCCATGAATGAAGAAAAGATAAGAAAATACCGTGGGATTTGGCCACCTGTAATGGGTATGCCACCAATCTAGCAATGTCAACAATTGTTTCCTTGGGCAGCTTTCCCTTCTTCCTCTTCTTCAAGAATTCCTTCCTAAGATTGCTCAGGTAGCCACTATATTTTGTAAGAAACATTTCCTTCAGTTCATGGTCAGCAAGGCGTGAACCAGATTCCAGGCTTTCAGATGCACCCACATCCCCGCAGCTAAGCCCTTCTTCGGAAGATCCCACCACATCCCCATGCCCATATGCAATAACATTCAGGCCAGTGTACATGAAATGGGATAGAGAAATCATTCTAAACTATATATGTGATACGATACAAAAGTGTAGAGAAAAACTATTTTAACATGTTAAGTGAAACTTTTCTGGAGAAGTGCAGGAAGAAAAAAAATATTTTAAAGCGAAATGAATCAACTATAAATGCTCATCACACCTGAAATAAACATTACTTGTGCATAGGTATTTCCTTTGTCAATTATTTTAACCCCGTAGTTGTAGGTCAACTCCAGCACTGCATTTTTATACTCAGGACCATATCTCATCATTGCTATGGTAGACTGGAAATAGGTGCAAGCAAATGTAAATCAAAATATGTAAGGGAAGCTCATCGGCTGATACATAAATCCAGCATAATTTATAAAACATAGAAAGGAAAATCACACAAACTTAATGTTTCATAATCATAAGCATAGAAAGGAAAGCTGGTCACCGTAATTCCAAGCAGATTTGTACTCATGTGTTTGGATTTTCAGCTTCTCCTCTACCTCGGTACGGCTCCGTCGCATCTCCTCTATCTCAGCGGCATGGCTTCGTCGAATCTCCTCTACATCAGCGGCACGGCTCCATCGCATCTCCCTGCCTCTTTCTCGAGTCTGCAAATCTCCGACCCGATCCAACCCGTTTAACCTGTTTACTATATAAATAAATTATTAACCTAACCCAAAAAATTAGAACAATAAATAAAGAAAAATCCTACATCACAGTTATGAGATGAAGGCACAATATCTTCAAGCTTCTTAGCAGTGAAAATATCAATCCCCACAAAGTGACACCTGGCATGACTATGCTTGCCAGTTTTAGAGGTTGAAACCTCAGCAACCTGTAATCATGAAGCCCATAAAAAATCAAACAGAACTCCTGAAGTTTTGTAGTAGTTAGGAAAAAATTCTCTTTCTTCCTTGGGGGTGGGCAGGTGAGGGTGGAAACCGTTTGTTTTTCGGTAAGCTAAGACATGAGCAACATGCAAGCATGAAAGAAACACCAGGATTAATTATATTATGAATTAAGAAAAGCATATCAACCATAATAGTAGGATTAAGCTTACCCCCAACATACTGTCTTTTGATAATGGAGAAAAGGTCCACCTGTCAAAGTATCCAAGAAACCTTCATGAGTATACTGAAATTAGCAATCCCAGTGAACTACTTATAAAACTTCACAGAGAAGCAAACAATTTGACCTATCCATTGGCATCTTTATAACTCAAAAAATGAAATAAAGTTTATCAACCAAAGTAGATGACGAAAGTACATACCCTGTCCCCTGACCACAATCTTCTTTAACAAAGGGGTGGAAATTCTCCACTGTATCCTGTTGTATATATAACAAAAGCGAAAGTAAGATTAACACATCTTCACCAAGGATTAGACCACAAGGCTCAAATATGGAGGGCATCAATAATATGAACTAAAACATACTGTCAATCAATAAAAATATTTGATGCAGAATTCTGGTGCGCCTCTGTTACATAGAGGGAAGATAGAGGGAAGCTACAGGCGGACCTACACCCATCCCCATTCCAACCTAGAATCTACCAAAAAGCATACACTCCAAACCAACGTTGCAGCACCTGAAAGTTGTAATAAGTTGAAGTACCAATAATGCAGCAACAAAGAAGTTGGAGATGTATCAACTTGAATCCAATAGAAGCAGTAGAATCCAATCATCATGAAATATGGAACAAACTCAAACTGCCAAACATGTTCGAACATAAGAGCAGCAGAGGACCACAATCACAGAAGCCAAGTACGTACCAAAGTCAGACACATCCCGTAATAGATCTTTAGAAAACAACTTGAGATGAATAAAGTACAACATGAAAATATGTTGAGTGCATGGATATATGCATGAAGATATCATCCAGAAACAGTGAAACAGTGACTCTGTTTTGCCGGATGAACGTTCTGACAAAAGATTCACAGAAGTCTCATCTACAACTTGCTATAGTGTTTGGCCAGATTCAACACTACTCTGAGAAGGTACAGATGCGGAAAAAAATTTAACCCAATTTCTTCTCTTCATGTATTCAATGGCAGGATATAGAAGAGCCCGGAATAGCATTACACTTCCACTCACAATAAATGTCCTGGCGGAGGCCAGACACATGATAAGAATGAGCAAGAAAGCAGGAGGCAAACAAAGCAGCACTGCGCCCAATGTCCCAACAGGAACTTTATATGGCCTGTGAAGATCTGGCTTCTTGATTCTGAGCTTTACAAAGGCAGCAAACTCTAGAAGCATCCCCAAAGCATATAGGAAGTTAAGGAATTCCAGAATCTCCTGAAAGCTCATCCATGACAGGAAAATAATCCCAGTTGCAGAGAATAAGATGCTAATGGTTGGGGTTCCATACTTTGATCTACAAAAGCATCATTTAGACAAAAAGGAAAAATAAAAGGTCATGTCATTGCTAAGTTTTAAGTGTTTTCCTACGTAAAATCTACAAAGAAATATTACTGAGAAAACGAATCACAGCCTTCAAAATTTTCCTTGAGAACTCAAATTATATATAAAATTTTCCTTGAGAAGTAAGGTTTACCCAAATGCTAGTCTACAATAGAACTTACAAATGTATACCCAAGTTTTAGTGGATCTAAATTAGTAAAGAAACAAAACATCGATCTCAAGCGAGGAGGCCATAAGAGAACGAATCCAAAACCAAAATAGAGAGACATACGGAGAGAGAGATCTGAGCAAACCTCATCATGTCCATTGGATATTGCTGCTGCTGCTTGCGAGCCAAGGCCTCGTGCAGCAGTTGATCAGCAATATTGGCGACGGTGTTCCTCAGTTCCAGCAGCTTCTTCTCGTACTCCACCAGATCTTCCAAGCCGAGGGAGTCCACGTTGTTGTCCCACCAGTAGGGGCGGCCCCCCTGCTGCCCCTTCATGGCCTCCTCGAGGGCGTCGCACCGCTTCTTCTTGGCGTCCACCAGGCCATGCAGCTCCATGTACTGGCGGTTCAGCTCGCGCACGACCGCCCCACGGCGAGAGTCCGCCGCGGGCCCCCCGCTGTTGCCGTGCTGGGGATTGCCGGTGAGGAAGCGGTCGAAGACCGCGTCAACGAAGGGGTGGCCGAACGAGAAGGCCTTGCCGATGGGGGAGAATACAACGACCCCGATCTCGGCGCCGCAGAGGATGGAGAGCTCGCTGGCCTTCTTGAAGAGGCCGGGGTGGCGCTTGGAGAAGCACACCGGGAACTCCCAAAAATCGCATAGCTTTCTCGAGAGAAGCGCATCAATGGCGTTCTCCGAAGAAGAAAGTAAATGGGACTAGGGCTCGGAGGAGATGAACGAGGAGGCGGCGTACAAAGAAGAGAGGAAATGGGATTACGGCTTGGAATAAAATGTAAGCTTTTGCCGATGCTATTGTAAAGCGTCGCGACTCCACCGGTGCTTGCCGACGCTTCGAACTAGCGTCGAGAAAAATCAGTCGGGATATCAACCATTTGTTGTAGTAATATTATCAAACCCGCAATAGTCTTAAATCAAAACACTTAGACCATTTTTCATGAATCTCTGTTATAAGACAGGCAAGCACTCCGATGTGGCCTGGTCCTTGATCGACATTGACAGATCCGTTTTCGACCATATCCTAGGCAAAAAAAAAAAAAAAAGACCACCATCATTTCCATCCACACTCATTTTTTTGATCTCTCGATTTGTTTTCTCCAAAATCTATCAACTCCTTACACGGGTTTTACTGTTACAAGTGGCCTGTAGCAAATAGGTGATGATTGTTGCTTGCTATCATCTCCCAGCCACAAGGAGCTCCTATTCCGACGAGAAAATACAAGTTTTCTTAAAAAAATATTAATTATTTACTATAAATAAATTTTTGTACATTACTTTTCTTTTTGTATATGTTTGTGCCATGGTTGTTATTTGATTGTGCTAGAAAATTGGAATCAGCAATCCTTTTGGTTCGATGATCCCAACATCCCCCACAAGGTATTTTTGATTTCTTGTACATTTTAGTGAGTCAAGTTGTATTTATGCTATTGATGGCAGAATATATAAATTTAGCTTTCTAGCATAAAATTGTGTGAACGCCCATGCATGTATTTTTGTAGTTCCATTTCGTTTTTTTCATGTGTGATGAAATATTCGACCTTTTATGTAACATTGAATATGTACAAAAATAGCCCGATCTTCTTTGGATAGAAAAATGAAAAAATGAATTTGTGCCATAATTTTGACAATTTATATGTACATGGCAGTTATTGCCATTTATGCATATACACTCATGGCTTATTATCTAATTTCTGCATATGCTGAAAACAATCACACACAAAGTAATAGTGATGATGAGGGAGTAGAAGGCTATAGACAGAGTCCTTATGATAGGTTCCTTAAATGGACCACCAACATTAGGATCTCTATTGGAATGAGTAATTCGGTGTGTATTGATTACTAACGTATGGATGGAAGGTCCTTCTACAAGTTGTGTAATATGCCTACAATTATTAGTAAGCCAATTCAGGGTATGCAAGTGCTAGAATAGCTGCTACCATATCTGATGTAAGGATTGGTATAGGTATATACTTAGTGTTTCCACATCTGAAACTATTGATAATGAGTTTAGCAATAATTGATCTTTGAATGAAGCTAAGCTTTTAGTTGACTCTTAAAATATTCAGATCGATGGAATACAACTATGATGATACTTGCACCTAGTTTCTTGTAACCTTGATGTCTAATTTTACCGCTTTGGTAGACCGTCCGATAAACTTCATTATCTTAATGAAACTATGAGAGGAAAAAAATGCTGCATGATTCTAGAAATAATAAAATGCAATGGTTTGACTTCAAGGAATTAATTTATGTATAGATTAGGAATATCAGCAGTATTCCCTAGTAGAGATGATGGATTATAAAAGAATCAAAATAATTATGCAGTTGTAAGTCTTCTACTTACGCACTGCTACTCGCTCAAGAGATATCAAAATATTATAGTCCTATTAGTGTGAATATATCATCATGAGTTATCAATATTATGACTATTATGATAGCATAGCTATAGGGATTCTAATCAAATCAACATCGATGAATTTTGAAAGAATCAAAATAATTATGCAGTTATAAGTTTTCTACTAGTGCACTACTACTGGCTTAAGAGATATCAAAATATCAATTCTATCTGTATGAATATCATCATGAGTGACTATTATGATAGCATAGCTTTAGTGATTCCAATCAAATCAATATCACATCTATTATGGTCGTTCCAGGGTCATATTTACCACATTTACTTGATTATGTTTATTGGATACAATTGTATAATTATCATATATGTTTGGATGCAATTGTATAGCTATCATAGTTGTCTTTCCACTTTAATATATAGGCTGTATTCATGTAATTCATGAGATGAGAAATACAATACAATCTTTTCCATTTTCATGGTACGAGAGTCACAAGATTCTGCAGCCTCTTTTCTTTTTGTGACTTTTGTAGTTGTTCTTTTATTTTATGATAAAAATTTCCTCCGAGACTGTTGTTTGAACAACTTTTTACCATTTTTGAGGTTTTGTCCGTCGGCATATCATCACCCTCGCTACTAATCATCTCTATGCACCACCATGCACTACTGCACTAGTGGCCTATTCTATCTTCTTTTTATTTTCTTTCTTTCTTTCTATAGCATCATCCATTTGCATTTTCTAGTTCATCCCTTTTTTAACTCGTTCTTGTTTGTTTTATTTTTTATTTCATGGCTCAAACTTGGACTCAACTTTTGATGAAAATGACATCTCTTAGCCTATTCAACTCATTTTTTATGGTAATAATTATCTTCATTGGGCTCAAAGCATGCATTATTTTTTGCACGAACAAAAACTTTTGATGGTGATCTTCAAGTACCTAAAAAGGCCAAGGATGAGGACAACAAGACCTTTCATATATGCTAGACTTGGGGATTAGGAGGGAATGAATTTCAAAATTATCACATGGTTTGCCAATATTTCTATCTGATCTATTAATTAGCAATTTGGTAATTTTGATACTACAAAAGAGGTTTGGGATTTCTTGGCAAAATGACATGTTTCCTCTAATCTTGCTTGTCAATATCAACTTATGAGTGATTTGATGCATTTGAGACATGAACTGGGACAATCCATTTTAGAGTTTCAGGCTCAAATGTCCTTTATCTGGTTAGCCCTATGTCACGCCCCGAATCCAGCACCGGAATCGGCACGCAACCGGCCACACAAATTCTAGGTTTTATCCTAGAGATCATGCAAGGCCTGGGTACATAAGAGTCACTTACCTCAAGAAAACCTCATTCATCACCAAGCCAAATATCTGCACGACTCTGTGAAAGAAGAAAATAGGATTGTGAGCTCTACAGCCCAGTAAGGTTCCCTCACAATCACACCAGTATTAATATAAAACTGAAAGCAGCAATATCACAGTAGTATAACGGAAAACAATAAATTTTTTGTCACGCAACCAAAACCAAGCACATATAAAGTATATCAATAACCTTTCACAATATTATATTTCCTTTAAATATTTTCATTAACTTTTCATCTTCTTTAGAGTTCTGGACTAACCACGGTCATGCTCCAACCCATGACTGGTAATCTCATAATCGGCCATTTGCTATCCGCCGTGGCCAAACTAGCCTTGTACAAGCCCGTTAATCGACCTTTTATTCGTGGTCAGGCTAGTCTCATCGACCATTTCTCATGGTTAGGCTAGTTTCACAATCGACCATTCCTCGTGGTCAAGCTAGCTCACGTACAAAGCCCGTGGCTCAGGCTACCTCAGAACTCCACGATCCCGTGGCATGGCTAGTCCAAACACTGTTAACACTTATCTTTTCACATCATCTTGTCAAAACATGTCATTTTTCAACAACCGATATCACGGTCTAACCCATTTCAAAGATTACTTGATAACCATGGTATATTAAATAAAACACAAATAACAATAATAACAAATCCACTTTTATTTCGGGAAATCAATCATGCTATCCGAAAGCAACCATGCATGTAAACATATATATATATATATATATATATATATATATATATATATATATATATATATATATTCGGATCAAATCAGGCAAACTAAAATAATAAATACACATATATATATATATACTGGTAATCAGGTCCAGAATCCTTACCTTTCAAAAATCAATTATCTACACCTGAACTAGTCTGTACCCGAGATCTGCGTAACGCCTTCATGTTC
The DNA here is from genome assembly GCA_021397845.1 of Areca catechu. Lineage (NCBI taxonomy): Eukaryota > Viridiplantae > Streptophyta > Magnoliopsida > Arecales > Arecaceae > Areca > Areca catechu. Next base: position 58,487,417 of record CM038049.1, read on the forward strand.
AGGGAACTGATTCCCTACATAAATAATTTAATTAAAATCTAAATTTCTAGTTGCACCAATTCTGAGAAAACTTTCCGATCCTCTCTTTCCTATAATAATATATTATTATAAAATATTTATTCTCCCTCTTTCTTTCTCCTTACATTCTCTCTCCTCTCTCCTCATCTTCTCTCTCATAATTTTTTCTCTCCATTTTTTTTTTCCTGGACTGTACAGAACCCTTTTTTTTTTCTTTTTCCTTCTTCTTCTTCTTTATTTCTTCTCTTCTCTTCTCTCCCGATCCCCTCTCCCTTCGGCTTAACTCAACCGAAACCCCCCCTCCACAGTGGCCGGCAGCGGCCATGGGAAGCTTACCGGGGAGGCTCAATGGACCGGCGGCGACAGCGATGACGAACAGCCCCAAAACCGAAATGAAAAACCCAAGAAAACATCAAAAATCCTCCCAAAAATTGAAAATAATTGGAAGGGACTTACTGGGCGGCGTTGGAGAGCTTCCTGTCGCTCGTCGGAGAGGGAGAAAGTGCGTGGAAGCACTCAATGAGACGACGACTTTGGGAATTTAAGGAGAAATCCACCGACGAACTCCTCGTCGTTTAGGGAAAGGAAACCGCATCACCGGAGTCCCAAATCCACTCCATCTCTATTGCCAGCAGTGTCCCTCTCCTCCACGACCCTCCCCTGCGAGTTTCCCGGTGAGCTTCCGAGCCGGATAAGGAGAAACAACCTCCCTTGTTCCAACTCCTTCCCCACTTTGTTTTTTTTTTTTTTGTAACTGGGCTGAAATCGGCTGGGCTCGCCGACTTTGGCCCAATGACCAGGTTTCACATTCTCCACCGTTAAAATAATTTCATTCTTGAAATTAGCTTGATTGAATCTAAATCAGTGCAAATCACTACGCTTCTGCTGTGCCACTCTGATATAGTTTACTAAACCATCTAGGTTCACTAATAAATTCTTTCCAGAAATTTCTGTCCTGTCTTACTAATCATCGTATTAATTCCATAATCTCTTATAGCACAATTTCAAACAATCATGACCTGAATTCAATACCACTCATATCTATCATAATCACTATGCCACAGTCCTCAAATTATCATAACCAAGATCTGTCACAATTCTTGTCATATCCTAATAACCATCATGTCATTATTGTTATTATCCACTTATATCACCATCCCAAGTGATCATAACCTAAGCTCTAATACCATTCTGTCACGTCCCGAATCCAACACCGGAATCGGCACGCGACCGGCCACACAAATCCTAGGTTTTATCCTAGAGATAATGCAAGGCCTGGGTACACAAGAGTCACTTACCTCAAGAAAACCTCATTCATCACCAAGCCAAATATCTGTACGACTCTGTGAAAGAAGAAAATACGGTTGTGAGCTCTACAGCACAGTAAGGTTCTCTCACAATCACACCAGTATTAATATAAAACTGAAAGCAGCAATATTACAGTAGTATAACGGAAAACGATAAATTTTCGATCACGCAACCAAAACCAATCACATATCAAGTATATCCAAAACCTTTCACAATATTATATTTCCTTTAAATATTTTCATTAACTTTTCATCTTCTTTAGAGTTATGGACTAACCACGGTCATGCTCCAACCCATGACCGGTAATCTCATAATCGGCCATTTGCTATCCGTCATGGTCAAACTAGCCTTGTACAAGCATGTTAATTGACCTTTTATTCATGGTCAGGCTAGTCTCATCGACCATTCCTCGTGGTCAGGCTAGTTTTACAATCGATCATTTCTCGTGGTTAAGCTAGCTCACGTACAAAGCCCGTGGCTCAGCTAACTTAGAACTCCACGATCCCGTGGCATGGCTAGTTCAAACACTGTTAACACTTATCTTTTCATATCATCTTGTCAAAACATGTCATTTTTCAACAACCGATATCACGGTCCAACCCATTTCAAAGATTACTTGATAACCATGGTATATTAAATAAAACACAAATAACAATAATAACAAATCCACTTTTATTTCGAAAAATCAATCATGATATCCGAAAGCAATCATGCTTGTAAACATATATATATATATATATATATATATATATATATATATATATATATATATATATATATATATATATATATATATATATACTGGTGATCAGGTCCAGAATTCTTACCTTTCAAAAATCAATTATCTACACCTGAACTAGTCTGTACCCAAGATTTGCGCAACGCCTTCCTGTTCAGGAAACTGATTCCCTACATAAATAATTTAATTAAAATCTAAATTTCTAGTTGCACAAATTCTGAGAAAACTTCCCGATCCTCTCTCTCCTATAATAATATATTATTATATAATATTATTCTCCCTCTTTCTTTCTCTTTACATTCTCTCTCCTCTCTCCTCATCTTCTCTCTCATCATTTTCTCTCTCCATTTTTTTTCCTAGACCGTACAGAACCCTTTTTTTTTTTTCTTTTTTTTTTTTCTTCTTCTTCTTTATTTCTTCTCTTCTCTTCTCTCTCGATCCCCTCTCCCTTCGGCTTAACTCAACCGAAACCCCCTCATCCACATTGGCTGGCAGCGACCATGGGAAGGTTACCGGGGAGGCTCGACGGACCAAAGGCAGGTGACGGCGATGGCGGCAACGGCGATGATGAACAGCCCCAAAACTGAAATGGAAAACCCAAGAAAACATAAAAAATCCTCCAAAAAATTGAAAATAAATGGAAGGGACTCACCAGGCGGCGTTGGAGAGCTTCCAGTCGCTCGTTGGAGAGGGAGAAAGTGCGTGGAAGCACTCGATGAGGCGACAGCTTGGGAAATTTAAGGAGAAACCCACCGACGAACTTCTTGTCATTTGGGGAAAGGAAACCGCATTACCGGAGTCCCAAACCCACTCCATCTCTATCGCCACCGGTGTCCCTCTCCTCCACGGCCCTCCCCTATGGGTTTCCCGGTGAGCTTTCGAGCCGGATAAGGAGAAACAACCTCCCTTGTTCCGACTCCTTCCCCGCTTTGGGTTTTTTTTTTTTTTTTTTTTTTTTTTTTTTTTTTTTTTTTTTTTTTTTTTTGTAACTGGGCTGAAGTCGGCTGGGCTCGCCGACTTTGGCCCAGTGACCGGGTTTCACACCCTACTTGAGTTAAAATTATCCTATCCTAAAGATACTCTCCTATTCAATAATTATTGTGATTCCATTCGGCTTGCTCAGTTTTTGATGGCAATCAAAGATGACTTTAATTTTGTTAGGGCATCGGAGAACTTGGGGCTTAAAAGTCAGCAACCATGAGCTTTTGGATTGCAGCATCTTGCTTAGGACTTGGAGTAAGTTTTAATTTAGAGTGGGACCATGAGCTAGGTGACATTCTTATATTTAATTATAGGCCTTGGTGGTGAACTCCCAAGCATTTAGAATTAAGTAATCAGAGGAATACGACCGCAACTCAAAACATAATTAAAAGGTGATATAGGTGTCACACACGAATCACTTTGCTTTATAACATGGCAATTTCGCCATACCAGTTTACAGCATGCCTGTTTAGTGACCTTTTTAGTGATACTTTTGCATTACTATGGCATTTTTGGGTAATTCATAGATGTTTTCAGGTTGAGGTATCCCTGCTTCCTCAAAAAAATAGTTTTGGGTAATTATATGTGGGAGTATCTCCCTGTACTGAGGTCACAAGAGAGAGATGGAGGAGAAAAAATGGAGAGAGAGCATTCTTTGATGAGGTGGGTGTTGAGAGAAAACTCTAAGGTTGCATTTGGTGCATTGCCAAGCAAGCTTGAAAAATAATACGGATTATTAATAATATAGACTACAGGCAATATAGATTGTTGATAATATAGATTATTGTATTTGGTACATGCGGGTAATGTTGTATAATGTACAATCAAATATCTAAATTATTCTTAAATTCAATCTATATTATATTTATAGAAATATATTTTTATGTTTTATCTATTTATTAAAAATATTTTTTTTTCTCTTCTCTTTTATTCTTCTCTTCTTCTTCTTCTTTAATTCCCCCGACCCCTCATCCCTTCCCCCCACCCCTCCTCCCCCCTCCTCAGTGCTACCCACCCCCTCCTCCACCCCCGTTGGTGCCAGCAAATGGCTGCAAGGATGGCGGACTAGCAAGCAAAAGCGAAGGCCCTGTTGTTGGTGATCGGGACGGAGAGGTGGTCGGGGGCCTGGAGGCAAAGGGAGGAGGGCTAGGACGGGAGAGGGCGGTGACAGGGGGAGGACCACCGAGTGGGTAGTGGGGGAGGAGGAGGTGTGAGAACCAGTATTTCGGGTCAAAATCGGCAGGCCTAGCCAATTTCAGTCCAAGTTGCAAAAAAAAAAATGGGGTAGAGAGGTGGAGACGGAGAACAAGGGAGGCTGGATTTTCCTTTATCCGACGGGAAAACCCATCGAAATTCATGGAAGGGATGCCGTGGAGGAGTGGGAGTCGATTGAAGGTTGTGTTGGGGTAGGATACGACTTTGATCGACGAGGTTTGCTTCCCAAATGGTAGGAAAATCCATCGATTAATCGTTTTAAAGCTCCCTCGTCGCCACCCAATCGAGCCTTCAAGCTTCCTCCCATGCTTTCGTTCTCCTCTCTAGTGAGCACTCGAAAGTCCGTCGAGGTCGGTGAGTTTTCTTTTAATGTTTAGAAAGGTTTAATCCAATTTTTTGGATTGATTCGAGTTGGTTTTATCTTGGGACCGTGGACCGCCGGTAGCCGTGCCGCTTCCACCTCTGGTCCGTCGAGCCCTCCACGACACCCACCTTCCATGGCTGTCGCTGGCAACTATGGGGGAGGCCGGTTTGGTTGAGCCGAGGAAGGAACATCAAGGGCAGGGGATTCGGGAGAAGATGAAAAAAAAGAAATACCTACCTGAGAGTTCATCATCGGAATGGTTTCCGGTGGCTGGAGCTGCTGCCGGTGGCTCACCTGTGAGGTCCCCCACCATCATGGGCAAGGAAAAAGATAGAAGGGGGGAAAAAAGCATCGATTCGGGAGAAGAGAGGAAGAAAAAGAAAAAAAAGGAAAAAGAAAAGAAAAGAAAAAAAAAAGAGAAAAAGAGGAGAGAGAAGAAGGAGGGAGAGAGGAGAGAGAAAGAGGAGAGAGAAGATGAGGAGAGAGAGGAGAGAGAAAGAAATAATAATAATAATAATAATAATAATAATAATAATAATAAAAGAAAAGATAGTAAGGGGGGAGATTGAAAAGTCTCTTTCTCTAGAAATTTGGGGAGTGAGGGTTTCATCGGGAGGACCACTGATGAAATTCTAGTAAAAAGATTTTGGATTTTACAGATTACCTTAGGATTTATTTATTTATATTAAAAATTATTATTGTAAGGAGCAGCCTTCTGAGCAGAAGGTATTATGCGAGCTCCGAGTACAGATTGACACCGGATATTTTGGGTTGTCTCTAGTAAGGTAAAGATCTCTGGACCTGATCACCAGTTATATATATGTGTTTATTATGGCATGATTTGATCCGTGCATATGAGCATCGGCATGCATGATTAGTTTTGCATGGAACAGTTTGACTTTCTATGATTATTGTTATTATTACCTATTTTCCAGTATACTATGTTTTATCAAATAATGTGATATTTGTATGGGTTGGACCATGATACCAGTAATTGGAAGCCGTAAATGATATGATTTGTAGATGATATGATTTGACATGAGATGTGGAAAGATAAAGTATTAACGGTGTCTGGACTAGCCATGCCATGGGATCGTGGATTACTGAGATTGCCTGACCCACGGGCTTTGTACATAGAATAGCCTAGCCACGGGCAAAGAATACATGGTCAATTATGAGGTTGCCAGTCATGGGTTGAATCATGACCGTTGTTAGTCCAGAATCCTAAAGAAGAAGGATGATTAAATTGAAAACATAAAAAGAAAATATGATTTTATAAAAGGTTTTGTCATATATGATATTTAAATTATTTATTGCATGACATGATATATTCTTATCTCCTTGCTATTTTTAAATTATTACTATTATTGGTGACTGTTTGGAGACCTTATTGGGCTGTAAAGCTCACAACCCCTATTTGTTTTCCCTTCTCAGAGTTGTGCAGGATCTTCGAGCTTGGTAAGGGATTGGATAGGGAGAAAAACGAGGAATAGCTAGAGAGTTATTAATACCAAGCAGATGACTGAAGGATGACTGAAATTGAACCATATGTGTTGTACTATTTTCTTTGTATTAAGTAATTTCTTATAAATGGTGATCAATAATATTTAAAAAATTGAAGTTATAATGAAAAAATTTTAGGCCTTGCATGAATTCTAGAGGGTATTCTAGGATTCGTGCGGCCGATCGCATGCCGATTCTGGTGCTGGATTCGGGGCATGATAGAGTGGTATCGAAGCTTAGGTTATGATTGTTTGGGATGGTAATACAAGTGATTTAAATAATAATAACATGATGGTTATTAGGATATGTCAAGAATAGTGTTAGAGCTTAGGTTATGATGATATGAAATTGTAGTATACGTGATTATGATAGATATAAGTGACATCGGAAGTCAGGTTATGATTGTTCGAGACTGGGACATAAGTGATTTGGAAATAACATGGTGGAAATTAGGACATGACATGAGTGATATTGAAACTTGGCTTATGATTACTTAGGACTGTAATATAAGTAGTTAGGACATGACATGAATAATATCGAAGTTTAAAGTATAATCACTTAGAACTATGATATAAGTGATTGTAATATAATTTGAATGATGTTGAAATTATGGTTATGATCAATGTGGACTGTAATTTAAGAAATATTTGAATTTAGTATCAAATCAGTCGGGACATGATAAAAGTTACAAGAATGAAATTGAAGTTTAGATTTCTAATCTTTAGGTATTATGCATAGGAGCTGACATATGATTGTGCAATGAAGGAACATGATTTTTGGTCTGTAATATGCATAATGGGATTGAACTTAGATAAATGTAAAGAGCTGAATGATTTGTATTCTTTGATTATGATAAGTACGCATATTATGAATATTCGGGCTAGATAAGATGCGATAAATGGATTTGATCTAGCTTCAAAAGTGTTGGCCTGAAAAATATGGTGTGCTGAATATGAATGATTAATTACTAATTAAATGATGTGGGAATCCTAAACTTGATATGAATGGAGATCATGATAAGTAATCATTTGATGGATATTGTAGAGTTGGATAAGATGCATCTTTACCTTTGATGAGTGGACCCAAGCATCAAGAGTACTAGCAGAAATATAATACATTATGTTAACGGATCATGTTGAATAAGTAGGTTCAATTATTAATTGAATGATTTTGAAATCCTAAACCTGATGTGGATGCTGATTATAATAATATGCTAGTTCTATTGTTAATTATTGAATTATAAATTTTGGAACTGTTGTAAAAAGATGTTTAGGGTATAAATTATGAAAGAGTTCAATGATATTAAAAAGGATATATTTTTGATGAATCTATATATGGATTATCATTGAATATATATAAGGGAAAATGAGTTTGGAAAGATGTATAGCTTTGTAGGTCTCTATTGGTGAATTGATTCCATTACGTTGACATTGTATACAAAATTTGATAGAATCTTGATAGCCTATGTTAGCAATTGTGATTAGATTATTAGATCTATCCTATAATTATTGGGGATTATTGTTGAAAATATGTAATGAAAAATACATTTGAGATGAAGCATAGATTGATAAATTATTATTAGCAGATTTAATTATATTATATGAACATGTCATGCACATCTTGAGAGAATCCTTGATGGCTTCGGTTGGTAGTTTGGGATTGAATTACTTGATCCTCCTTATATTATTGGAGATTATTTGGTATGTCAAAATCTAAGTCAAATTTAAAATCTATGAGAAGACTTAAGTTATCCTACTACTGATGTTGTATTGAGCGAAAAAATTGGTATTGAAAGATTTATATGGGTTCAACCTATGAGGGACAATATTTTAGGAAGTTTGTTACTTGATCTAAGAGTTATGGTAAGATAGTTCTATGAACGATAAGCTGATTGAATCTTTTCATAAGAGCATTGATTGGGAGTCATTTACTTTGTTAAAGTTAATGATAATTTTCTAATAGAAAAGATGATCTAGATTTTTAATTGAATTGTTAAGAAAAGTATGATTAATCTATACTCGAACTAGGGTTATTAGTATCTTAAAAGGATGGTAAAATTTTGAAGGACTTTTATATGAAAACTGGTCAAGATAAACCTTGTTATGATATGCCTAAGATGTGAATAAGATAAAGAGACTCAATAGCTTTACTTTAATAATTTAAGATCTCCCTGGTACCAAAATAAGATTATTTTTTGGAGGGATTCATTTAGTGAACCTAGATGGTTTAGTAAATTTTATCAGAGTGCATAGTAGAAGCGTAGTTGTCTAAGTTATCCTGAATTCAATTAAGAATTTTAACTTTAATTTTAGAAGTGTTTTGATGGGAGTACTAATTTGAATTTTAGTAGCCAGAATTTAGTAGTTAATGAAAAGATCATGTTACTGATCCTTAGACTAGTCTATAGATATTGCCATGCAATTTTCATCAATAGGTCCCCCTAGTGTAAAGGACTCTAGTAAAAGTTTTGGACATCTCTAAATTTAGAGTAAAGAAGTGATGATCCTTACCCAACTAGGATCGGGAATATTTTGACACCCAGCTCCTTTAGTTATAATATTGTGATTTCTTTATTTAAGGAGGGCTCGATGTTTTCATAAGATAAAAGACTAATTTTAAAATCATGGAGAAAGTTAAAGAAGAGAGAATACTAAAGACCATGGCAAGTATCTAATGCTCAAGCCTTTTCTAATTTTTGGTTAAGAATAGAATTGATCGATTATGATTTTCATGTGGGGGTTAATTAAGGAAAATAAATTTCAAGGGCAAAGAATTATATATTTTAATTCGAGGTTGAGGCACTAATATTATTCAAATGAAATTGAAGGGATTCACAATATTAATAGATGATGTTGATCAAAATGAAAAAAATATGTCTTGTTGTTATGAAAAGGCCATATGAAGAAAGCATTCTAAAAGAAAAATATCAGAAGCTTGAGGGTGATGTTAAATTATGTATATCCAAGGTTTAGGCATCATAAATCTTTTATGGAATTAATCAATATATTGATATTGAAAGATTAGTATTCTTTTGGAAGAGCTAAAGAGAATTTAGTATGCATTGTGAATGGAAATGATCAAGTTTTGAGTATAATTTTATTACGTTAAGACTTAAAAAGCAAGTACCTTAAGAAGTAGATTAATTGGGAGTTTAAGGATGACATAAGGGTTGGATACTTTCAAGAATTCAAGTCTCAATCAAGCTAATTTCGATGATGAAATTATTTTAACAGGAGAAGAATGTGAGAACCAGTATTTTTGGCCAAAGTCGGTAGGCTCAGCCGACTTCAACCCAAGTTGTAGAAAAAAAAATGGGGCAGAGAGGTGGAGATGGAGAACAGGGGAGGTTGGTTCTTCCTTTATCCGACTGGAAAACCCGTCAAAATTCGTAAAAGGGATGCCGTGAAGGAGTGGGAGTCGATCGGAGGTTGTGTTGGGGTGGGATACGACTCTGATCAATGAGGTTTGCTTCCTAAATGGCAGGGAAACCCGTTAGTTCATCATTTTAAAGCTCCCTCATCACCACCCAATCGAGCCTTTAAGCTTCCTCCCATGCTTTCATTCTCCTCTCCGGCGAGCACCCGAAAATCCGTTGAGGTCGATGAGTTTTCTTTTAATGTTTAGAAAGGTTTAATCCAATTTTTTTGGGTTGATTCGGGTCGGTTTTATCTTGGGGCCGTGGACCGCCGGTAGCCGCACCGTCATCCACCTCTGGTCCATCAAGCCCTCCCCAGCACCCACCTCTCATGGCCGCCATTGGCAACCGTGGGGGAGGCCGGTTCGGTTGAGCCAAGGAAGGAACAACAAGGGCAGGGGATTCGGGAGATGATGAAAAAAAAGAAATACCTACCTAAGAGTTCATCACCGGGATGGTTTCCAGTGGCTGGAGCTACCGCCGGTAGCTCACCTGTGAGGTCCCCTACCATCGTGGGTGAGGAAGAAGAGAGATGGGGGGAAGAAGCATCGGTTTGGGAGAAGAGAAGAAGAAAAAGAAAAAAAAGGAAAAAGAAAAGAAAAAAAAAAGAGAAAAAGAGGAGAGAGAAGATAAGGAGAAAGAGGATAGAGAGAAAGAGAGGGAGGAGAGAGAAAGAGGAGAGAGAAGATGAGGAGAGAGAAAGAAGAGAGAAAGAAAATAATAATAATAATAAAAGAAAAGATAGTAACAGGGGAGTGAGGGTTTCATCGGGAGGACCACTGATAAAATTCTAGTAAAAAGATTTTGGATTTTATAGATTATCCTAGGATTTATTTATTTATATTAAAATTTATTATTGTAGGGGTAGCTTTTTGAGTAGAAGGGTATTGTGCAAGCTCCAGGTACAGATTAACACCAGATATTTGGGTTGTCTCTAGTGAGGTAAGGATCTCTGGACCTGATCACCAGTTATATATATATTTATTATGGCATGATTTAATCCATGCATATGAGCATCGGTATACATGACTAGTTTTGCATGGAATAGTTTGACTTTTTATGATTATTGTTGTTACTATCTGTTTTTCGGCATACCATGTTTTATCAAATAATATGATATTTGTATGGGTTGGACCATGATACCAGCAATTATAAGAGGGCGGTAATAGGGGAAGGAGCATCGAGATAGGTAGCAAGGGAGGAGAAGGGGGCGGTAGCAATGCGGGGAGTGGCAAAGGGAACGGGGCACTGTCTATGCACGATAGAGGGGTCACCGGGAGGGTAGCAGCGCGGAAGGATAGCATGGTTTGATTTTCATGATACAACGTGTATTCATTGTTATTTGTGTTTTTAATATACCATGTTTATCAATGATCTTTTAAATGGGTTGGACCATGATATCGGTTGTTGAAAAGTGACAAGTTTTGATTATATGAGATGAAAGGATAAAGTATTAATGGTAATTGGACTAGTCATGCCACGGGATCGTGTTACATAGCCAAAGTGGGCTTAGTACATGGGCCTGGCCATGGTCAGATTGTACATGGTCGATTATGAGATTGCCAGTCATAGGCTGGAGTGTGATAATTTGTGTGCCAGTCACAGGCTGGAGTGTGACATATAGAGTGCCAGTCACAGGCGGGAGTGTGATAATAGTATGTCGGTCACAGGCTGGAGTATGACCGTGGCTAGTCTAGAACCCTAAAGATAAAGATTGATTAATAGAAATTGGCAAAGAAAAATATAGTTTTTCATGATTTTGCCATACATGATATTTGGATTGTGTGACTGCATGATATGATATTCTAGTATATTTCTGCTATTTTCAAATATATATATTATTACTGGTGTGATCATATGAAAACCTTACCAGGCTATAAAGCTCACAACCCCTATTTATTTTCTTTCTTAGAATTGTGCAAGATCTTCAAGTTTGGGTATGAATTGGATTCGTGGAGAAATAATGAGTAGCTAGAGAGTCATTACAATCAATTAGATGGCTAAAGGATTTACTGAAATTGTAATCATATGAGTTGTGTTATTTTTTTGTATTAGGTATTTTTTTATAAATTGTGATCAATTGTAGTATGGAGGATTGAAGTTATAGTGAAAAGTTTTTTTGGCCTTGCATGATCTCTAGGATAAAACCTAGGATTTGTGCGGCCGGTTGCGTAGCCAATTCCGGTGCTGGATTCGAGACAAAGTGGTATCAGAGCCAGGTTTCGATCCTGGGACCTGTGGGTTATGGGCCCACCACACTTTTGCTGCGCCACTCTGATATGAATCATCGACAGTAAGGATCAAGAGTTGCGACACCGAACCATACCATATATGAAGGTGCAATGGAGCAATCATAGTGAAAGAGAAGCTACATGGAAACTTGAAATAGAGATGCAAGCAAAATATCCACAGCTTTTCGAAACACCAGGTATATAAATTTCGAGGACGAAATTTTTTTAACCGGGGGAGAATGTAATATCTGGGCTTGGACTGAAGTCGATAGGACCAACCAACTTCAACCCAAACCAGTGAAAAAAAGAGAGGGGGTTCAGGGAGAAGAGAAAAGAAGAAAAGAAAGAGAGGAAAAAAAAGAGAGAGAGGAAGAGAGGAGAGAGGAAGAAGAGAGAGAATCAAGGGATTTTCTCGATATTCATGAAAAATTAGGGATTTAGATTTTAATGAAATTATTTATTAATATAAAGAATCAGTCTTTTGAGCAGGAAGGTATCGTGCAGATTTTCGGTACAGACTAGTTTAAGTGTAGATGTTGATTTTTGAACGGTAAAGATTCTGGACATGATCACTATTCTATACATTGTTTTACGTTGCCTGATTTGATTCAAGCATATATATACATACATTTACATGCATATTATTTTCGGATAGCATGGTTTGATTTTCGTGATACAAAATGTATTTGTTGTTGTTTGTGTTTTTTTAATATACCATGTTTATCAAAGACCTTTTGAATGGATTGGACCGTGATATCGGTTGTTGAAAAGTGACATGTTTTGATTATATAAGATGAAATAATAGTGTTAAGTGAAACGGTGTTTGGACTAGCCATGCCATGGCGGTACCGTGGTTACCCAGTGTGCTAGTCATAGGCTGGAGTGTGACAATTTGTATGCCAGTCACAGGCTGAAGTGTGACAATTTGTGTGCCAGTCATAAGCTGGAGTGTGACATATAGTGTGCCAGTCATAAGCGGAAGTGTGACAACAGTGTGCCAGTCATAAGCTGGAGTATGACCGTGGCTAGTCCAGAACCCTAAAGATAAATGTTAATTAATGGAAATTCTAAAAGAAAAATATAAAGTTATCAAGGTTTTGTCATATATGAGGCTAGGATTATTTGACTGCATGATATGATATACTTGTATTTTGCTATTTTCATAAATGTATATTATTATTGGTGTAATCATATGAAAACCTTACTGGGCTGTACAGCTCACCCCCTACTTTTTGATTTTTTAGAGACTCAGGATGCGTAGCAAGGTTTGGGCTAGGCATGAGACAGAACATCGAGTTTTAGTTTGTTAGTTAGTTTTATGTAGTTTTCGGTTGCTGATACTTATTATGGATCAGTGGACCATTAGTAGTTTGATTTGAATAAAAGAATTGTTTAGTTACTCTTTTAATTCATGTTGATACAATTGCTGTGATTTTAAATGAATGACTCTTGTATACCTAGGCCTTGCATGATCTTTAGGATAAAATCTAGGATTTGTGCAGCTCGTCACATAGTCGATTCCGGTGCTGGATTCGGGGTATGACAGAGTGGTATCAGAGGATGATGTTAAATTATGACAGAGTGGTATCAAAGCACACATACTAAGCCCACGTACTAAGCCCACTCTGGCTATGTAACCACGATCATTAGAAGATTTGATATTTCATGGTTTGACATCATGATATGGTGTGACATCATGATATGATTTGATAGGATAATGAGAAAGGATTAAGAGTTAATTAAGAGAATACGGTATTTGGACTAGCCATGCCATGGAATCGTGGTTACACAGCCAGAGCCACGGGCTTAGTAGCGTGCATGGGCTTGGGCCATGCCTCGCATGCCCGTGCAACGGGCCGAGCCAGCGCTCGCCCACATGCCCGTCCATGTCACCACCCGTGCTCGCACGCGTGTCGCTCGCCCACCAGTGGCCCCGCGCGCTCGCTCGCCCTCGCCAGTTGGCCTCGCTTGGCCGTGCCCGCGCGCTCGCTCGCACCCACGCCTGGGCTGCACGCTTCTGGGTCGTATGCTCGATCTGGGAGGGTCCAGCTGATGGGCCGGCCGGCTATTTTTTTTTCTTTGGAGTGTTACATTCTCTTCCCTTAAATAATTTCGTCCTCGAAATTAGCTTGATTGAGATTTTAAATCTTAAAATAACCAACCCTCATGTCATTCGATCTTCAACTTCCAATTAGTCTACCTTGTAGGGCACTTGATACTCAAGTCTCAACTACTTATATCATAGTCCCAAATAATCATAAATTAAGCTTTAATATCACTCAATCATGTCCTAAGAACTACCATGTAATTTTTAAATCACTTATATCCTAATCTCAAATAATTATGACCTGAATTTCGATGTCACTCATATCTATCATAATCACTTATGCCACAATCTCATGTCATCATAACCTGAGCTCTACATTATTATTGTCATATCCTAATAATCATCATGTCATTATTATTATTATCCACTTGTATCACCATCCCAAGTAATCATAACCTAAGCTCTGATACTATTATTGTCATATCCTAATAACCATCATTGTTTTCATTATTATTCTAATAACTTGTATTACTATCCCAAATGATCATAACCTATGCTCTGATACCACTCTGTCATTGTCAAACTAATTGTCATGTCTCGAATCTAGCATCGGAATCGGCTACGTGATCGGCCGCACAAATCCTAGAATACCCTCTAGAATTCATGCAATGCCTAAAACACTTTCCATTATAACCTTAATCCTTCATAATATTATTAATCACAATTCATAAAAAATTACATAATACAAAGAAAATAACACAACTCATATAGTGACAATCTCAGCCATCCTTTAGTCATCCGACTGATATTAATAACTCTCTAGCTATTCCTTATTTCTTTACGAATCCAAATCCACCACCAAGCTTGAATATCTGCATAACTCTGAGAAGGGAAAATAAATAAGGGTTGTGAGCTTTACAGCCCAATAAGATTTCCATATGATCACACGAGTAATAATATATATATATTTGGAAATAGCAAAAATATACTAGAATATCATATCATACAGTCAAACAACACAAATATCATGTATGGCAAAACCATGAAAAATCATATTTTTCTTTGCCAATTTTTATTAATCAATCTTTATCTTTAGGGTTCTGGACTAGCCACGGTCATGCTCCAGCCCATGACTGGCAATCTTAAAGCGACCATGCATACTGTAGTCGGTCATGCTCACGTACAAAGCCTGTGGCTCAGGCTGTCCCACGTACTATCTGCCCATGGCCAGCTTCCACGTACAAAGCCCGTGGCTCAGGCTATGTAACCACGATGCGATTGTAGCATGGCTAGTCCAAATACCATATTTACTTCATTAACATTACATCAATGTAGTCAAAACATGTCTTTTATGATTTCTCAATAACCGGTGTCATGGTCCAACCCATTCAATAACCGGTGTCGTGGTCCAAACCACTCAATAACCAGTATCATGGTCCAACCCACTCAATAACTGGTGTCATGGTCCAAATCATTCAATAATCGGTGTCAAATCATGTTGCACTTTATCCTTCCTCATTATCATGTCAAATCATATCATGATGTCACACCGCATTGATGTCAAGCCATGAAATCTTAAATCTTTCAATGATCGGCATCACGATCCAAACCATCAAAAATAATTTTGTTTGATAAACATAGTATCCGGAAATATAAATATAACAACCATAGTCATATCGTTCATCATGAAAACTCAACTACATCATGCAACAACAAATCAAGCATGACAATGCTCATGTACTCGAATCAAAACCATGCCATGAAAAATAATATGTAGAATTGGTGAACATATCTAGAATCCTTACCCCTCTAGAATCAATTGCCTACACCTGAATTAGTCCATACCCGAAATTTGTGCTATGCCTTCCAACTTAGAAGGCTGAATCCCTACAATAATAAATAATTTAATTAAAATCTAAATTTCTAATTTCATGAATTTTGAAAAAATTCCTTGATACTCTGATACCGAATGTAATATCCCAAGGAAAAAAAATTGTGGTCCGACCGGCCCACCTGGCTGGACCCGGGGTAGACCCGTGCACGCGGCCCAAAGGCAAGCATGCCGGCGGGCGAAGAGTGCTGGCGAGGACGTGAGGCACGTGCGGGAGCTGGCGACGTGGATGGAGTCACGGGCGAGCGCTGGTGACACGAACGGGGGAGCGGGCAGGCGCACGAGGTGCAGCCCGGCCCGTTGCACAGGCGCAGCCCAGGTCCACGTGCGTGGGCGCGTGGGCTCAGCCCAGCCGAAAATGGTGGTGACCTGAGCGTTTCCTAGGTGTTTCCACACCAGCTTCTCGCTAGTTTCTCATGGCTCATAGCGGTCCACGGGCTTTATGAACGATCTGGACCGTTCGATCCCCAGATCGAACGGCTAGGATGATTCCAAGGGAGTTTAGGCTTGATTAGAGGCTTTTAGATTTGGATTTTGATACAGTTTGAGGCATCATCTCATATCAGATGGCTGGGGAGATATCTTAATGATTTTAGACTTCTCAAACGATGTATGAGATGGTTTTGTATTAGTTTTATTCCTTTTTTTAGCCAGGGACGTTGAGGATTTTATTTAGGAGGGCCAATAGTGCAGAGAGCCGAGAAGAGAGGAGAAGAGGAGAGAGAAAGAGAAGGGAAAAAGAGGAGAGAGGAAGAAAGAAAGAGAAAGAAGAGGAGAGAAAGAGGAGAAGATGAGTAGAAAGATGATTGGAAAGTCTCCTTTTTTGGAAATTATGAGGATAGAATTTTATGAATGGACTACTGATGAAAAATCCAGGTAAGAGATTTCAGAATTTTCTAATTGATTTAGAATTATTATTTACATTAAGAGTTATTTATGTTGTAGTGGAATAGTATCCTGAGTAGCAAGTGTTGAGCGAACTTCGGGTATAGATTGATACTGGATATTTTGGGTTAGCTCTTGAAGGTAAGGACTCTGTACATGATCACCAGTTCTATATATTGTTTTACACGGCATGATTTGATCCGTGCATATGAGCATTGGCAGGCATATTTGTTTTGCATCGTATATTTGATTTCTCGAGATAGATAGTATGCTTGAGATTATTAATTATGTTCCTATATATCATATTTTACCAAGAAAGTTATATTTTGATGGTTTGGACTGTGATAACAGTCATCGAAAGATTTGAGATTTCATGGTTTGACATCATGATGTGATGTGACATCATGATACGATTTGACAGGATGATGTGAAAGGATAAAGTGATAATGGTATTTGGACTAGCCATAACACGGGATCTGGTTACACAGCCAGAGCCACGGGCTTAGTACGTGGGCCTAGACATGGGCAGATTGTACATGGTCGATTATGAGATTACCAGTCATAGGCGGGATTGTAATAAATTATGTACCAGTCATAGGCTGAAGTGTGATACTGAGATTGCCAGTCATGGACTGAAGCATGACCGTGGCTAGTTCAGAACCCTAGAGAAGATGGATGATTAAATTGAAACATAAAAAGAAAAACATGATTTTTCAAAAGGTTTTGTCGCATGTGACATTTGAGTTGTTTCATTGCATGGCATGATGTGTACTCTTATCTTCTTGCTATTTTCGATTTATTATTGATGGTGACTGCTTGGAGACCTTACTGGGCTGCAAAGCTTACAACCATACTTTCTTCTTTCATAGAGTTGTGCAGATATTCGGGCTTAGTGATGAATGAGATTTTTTTAGGTAAGTGACTCTTGTATACCTAGGCCTTGCATAATCTCTAGGATAAAATCTAGGATTTATGCGGCCAGTCGCGTGCTGATTTCAGTACTGGATTCGGGGCGTGACAGAGTGGTATTAGAGCTTAGGTTATGATCACTTAGGATGGTGATATAAGTGGATAATAATAATGATGACATGATGGTTATTAGGATATGACAAGAATTATGTCAGAGCTTAGTTATAATGATTTGGGACTGTGGCATAGTGATTATAATAGATATGAGTGGTACTGAATTCAGGTCATGATTGTTTGAGATTGTGACATAAGCGTAAGAAATTAACATGATGATTAGTATGATATGACAGAAATTTCTGGAAGGATTTATTAGTAAACCTAGATAGTTTAGTAAATTATATCAGTATGCGTAGTGGAAGCGTAGTGATTTAGAAGTGTTATGATGGGAGCACTGATTTAGATCTCAATCAAGCTAATTTCGAAGATGAAATTAGTTTAAGGGGGGAGAATGCAATATCCCAAGAAAAAAAATTTGTGGCCCGACCGGCCCACCTGGCTGGACCCGAGGCAGACCCGTGCACACGACCCAGAGGCAAGCTTATATCATTTGGGATAGTAATATAAGTGATTAAAATAATAATGACACGATGGTTAATAGGATATGATGAGAATAGTGCCAGATCTTAGGTTATGATGACTTGGACTATGGCATAAGTGATTATAATAAATATGAGTGATATCGAAATTCAGGTCATGATTGTTTGAGACTGTGATATAGGAGATTAAAGATTGATTGTAAAGTCATGGAGAGGTATAAGAAAAGAAAGAATGTTAAAGACCATGGCAAGTGTCTAATGCTCAAGCCTTTTTCTAATTTTTGGTTAAGAATAGAGTAGATCGATTATGATTTTCATGTGGAGGTTAATCAAGAGAAATAAATTTTAGGAGCAAAGAAATTTTATATTTTAATTTGAGGTTGAGGTGTTAATGTTCATTTGGAAGAAATTAAGGAATTATGTATGTACTGTAAAATCATAAGGAGCAAAAATTGAGATGTGGTATAATTTTGTTATGGACTTATGAAGAAAATGATCTAAGAAAGGGATCATATAGAAGCTTGAGGATGATGTTAAATTATGTATATCTAAGGTTGGGCTATCATGAAATTCTATAGAATTAATCGAGGATAATTAATTATAGTAACATCGAAAGATAAGTATTCTTTTTGAAGAGCTCGAGAAAATTCGATATGGATTGTAAATGGAACAGATCAAATTAGAATTTTATATAATTTTGTTATATATAAGACTTGCAAAACAAGTGCCCTACGAGGAAGGTTAATTGGGAGTTTGGGAATGACCTAATGGTTGGTTATTGTTAAAGTTTATAAATCTCAATCAAGCTAATTTCGATGATGAAATTATTTTAATGGGAGGAGAATGTGAAACCTGGGCTTTCTGGGTCGAAGTCGGCAGGCCCAGCCGACTTCAACCCAGTGCAGAGAAAAAAAAAGGGACGGGGCGGCTGAGAACCGGAACAGGGGAAGTTTGATATCCCCTTATGTGGTCAGAACTTTCATTGGAAAAGGGTAGGATAGCCGTGGAGGAGAGGGACTATGTCAGAGGTGTGATTAGGGTGGGTTGGGACCCCAATTGATAGAGTTTTTTTGTCCCCAAATGGCAAGAAGAGTTCGATGAGATTTTTCTTTAAATCTCCTTCATCACCACCAACCGAGCCCCATCAAGCTTCTTTCACGGTGTCTTCCTTCCTCTCCAGCGAGCGACGGAGAGTCCCTTCAAGCGTTGGAAAGTCCGATTGATTTATTTCAATCTTTAGGGAGGTTTTAATTGGGTTTTCTTTAGTTTTGATTATTTGGATTGTATACCATCAGTGGCTATGCCACCTCTCTTCTTTTGATCTGTCAGGCTTCTTCATGGTGACCGTCTCCCGTGGCCGTAGCTGGCAACCAGGGAGAGGTGGGTTCAAATAAGCCAAGAAAGAATGGGAGAAGGGGGTTTGGGAGAAAAAAAAAGAAGAAGAAAAGAAAAATAAATAAAAATAAGGAGAGAGAAAGTAGAGAGGAAGAGGAGAGAGAGAAAGGGGAGGAAATATATATATATAAATTAGAAGGGAGGTCGAAAAATCTTATTCTGGAAAATTCGTGGGATTAGGATTTACGGGTGGATCGTAAAAGGATTTTGGATAAAATGTTTAGGTTTATAATTACCCTAGGATTATTGATAAAAAAGTTTGTTATCGTACCTGTAGGGGGACAACCTTCTGAGCAAAAGGATATTGTGCGAATTTCAGATACATACTGATTCGAATATTTTTGAATTAACTCTAGGAGGTAAGGATTCTGAACATGATCACCGGTTCTATATATTATTTTATGTTGCCTGATTTGATTCAAGCATATATATACATACATTTACATGCATATTGTTTTTGGATAGCATGGTTTGATTTTAGTGATACAATATGTGTTTGTTGTTGTTTGTGTTTTTAATATATCATGTTTATCAAAGACCTTTTGAATGGGTTGGACTGTGATATCGGTTGTTGAAAAGTGACATGTTTTGATTATATGAGATGAAATGATAAATGTTAATGGCAATTGGACTAGCCATGCCACGAGATCGTGGTTACATAGCCAGAGCGGGCTTAGTACGTGGACCCAACCATGGGCAGATTGTACATAGTCGATTATGAGATTACCAGACATAAGCTGGAGTGTGACAATTTATGTGCCAGTTACAGGCTGGAGTGTGACATATAGTGTGCCAGTCACAGGCGGGAGTGTGACAACAGTGTGCCAATCACAGGCTGGAGTGTGACCGTGGCTAGTCCAGAATCCTAAAGATAAAGATTGATTAATAGAAATTGGTAAAGAAAAATATAGTTTTTCATGGTTTTGCCATATATGATATTTGGATTGTGTGACTGCATGATATGATATTCGAATTGTGTGACTGTATGATATGATATTCTAGTATGTTTTTGCTATTTCCAAATATATTATTATTACTGGTGTGATCATATGAAAACCTTACTGGGCTGTAAAGCTCACAACCCCTATTTGATTTCCTTCTCAGAATTGTGCAGGATCTTCAAGTTTGGGTGTGGATTGGATTCGTGGAGAAATAATGAGTAGCTAGAGAGTCATTACAATCAATTGGATGGCTAAAGGATTTACTGAATCCGAGGTTAGGATAAATCCGAGGGAGTTTAGGCTTGATTAGAGGCTTTTAGATTTGGGTTTTTATGCGGTTTGAAGCGTCAATCTCATATCAGATGGCCGGGGAGATATCTTAATGATTTTAGACTTCTCAGACGATGTTTGAGGTAGTTTTGTATTAGTTTTATTCTACTTTTTAATCAGGGACGTTGAGGATTTTTATTTAGGAGGGTCAATAGTGCAGAGAGCCGAGAAGAGAGGAGAAGAGGAGAGAGAAAGAGAAGGGAAAAAGAGGAGAGAGGAAGAAAGAAAGAAAGAAGAGAAGAGAGAAAGAGGAGAAGATGAGTAGAAAGATGATTGGAAAGTCTCCTTTTTTGGAAATTGTGAGGATAGAGTTTTACGGATGGACTACTAATGAAAAATCCAGGTAAGAGGTTTCAGGATTTTATAATTAATTTAGGATTATTATTTACATTAAGAGTTATTTATGTTATAGGGGAATAGTCTCCTGAGCAGGAAGTGTTGAGCGAACTCCGGGTATAGATTGATACTGGATATTTTGGGTTGGCTCTTGAAGGTAAGGACTCTGGACATGATCACCAGTTTTATATATTGTTTTACATGGCATGATTTGATCCGTGCATATGAGCATTGGCAGGCATATTTGTTTTGCATCGTATATTTGATTTCTCAAGATAGATAGTATGCTTGAGATTATTAATTGTGTTCCTATATATCATGTTTTACCAAGAAAGTTATATTTTGATGGTTTGGACCGTGATACCAGTCATCGAAAGATTTGAGATTTCATGGTTTGACATCATGATGTGATGTGATATCATGATACGATTTGACAGAATGATGTGAAAGGATAAAGTGATAACGATATTTGGACTAGCCATGCCACGGGATCTGGTTATACAGCCAGAGCCACGGGCTTAGTATGTGGGCCTGGCCATTGGCAGATTGTACATGGTCGGTCAATTATGAGATTGCCAGTCACAGGCGGGATTGTGATAAATTATGTGCCAGTCACAGGCTGAAGTGTGACACTGAGATTGCCAGTCGTGGGCTGAAGCATGACCGTGGCTAGTCCAGAACCCTAGAGAAGATGGATGATTAAATTGAAACATAAAAAGAAAAGCATGATTTTTCAAAAGGTTTTGTCGTATGTGATATTTGAGTTGTTTCGTTGCATGGCATGATGTGTACTCTTATCTTCTTGCTATTTTTGATTTATTATTGATGGTGACTGCTTGGAGACCTTACTGGGCTGTAAAGCTCACAACCCTACTTTCTTCTTTCAAGAGTTGTGCAGATATTTGAGCTTGGTGATGAATGAGATTTTTTTAGGTAAGTGACCCTTGTATACCTAGGCCTTGCATGATCTCTAGGATAAAATCTAGGGTTTATGCAGCCGGTCGCGTAGCTGATTTCAGTGCTGGATTCGGGGCATGATAGAGTGGTATTAGAGCTTAGGTTATGATCACTTAGGATGGTGATACAAGTGGATAATAATAATGATGACATGATGACATGATGATTATTAGGATATGACAAGAATTATGTCAGAGCTTAGTTATGATGATTTGGAACTGTGGCATAGTGATTATAATATATATGAGTAGTATTGAATTCAGGTCATGATTGTTTAAGATTGTGACATAAGAGTAAGAATTAACATGATGATAGTATGACATGACAGAAATTTCTTGAAGGATTTATTAGTAAACCTAGATGGTTTAGTAAATTATATCAGAGTGCGTAGTGAAAGCGTAGTGATTTAAAAGTGTTACGATGGGAGCACTGATTTAGATCTCAATCAAGCTAATTTCGAGGATGAAATTAGTTTAAGGGGGGAGAATGTAACATCCTAAGAAAAAAAAAATTGTGGCCCGACCAGCCCACCTGGCTGGACCCGGGGCAGACCCGTGCACACAGCCCAGAGGCAAGCTTATATCATTTGGGATAGTAATATAAGTGATTAAAATAATAATGACACGATGGTTAATAGGATATGACGAGAATAGTGTCAGAGCTTAGGTTATGATGACTTGGACTATGGCATAAGTGATTATAATAGATATGAGTGACATCGAAATTCAGATCATGATTGTTTGAGACTGTGATATAAGAGATTAAGGATTGATTGTAAAGTCATGGAGAGGTGTAAGAAAAGAAAGAATGTTAAAGACCATGGCAAGTGTCTAATGCTCAAGCCTTTTTCTAATTTTTGGTTAAGAATAGAGTAGATTGATTATAATTTTCATGTGGAGGTTAATCAAGAGAAATAAATTTCAGGAGTAAAGAAATTTTATATTTTAATTTGAGGTTGAGGTGTTAATGTTCATTTGGAAGAAATTAAGGAATTATGTATGTACTGTAAAATCATAAGGAGCAAAAATTGAGATGTGGTATAATTTTGTTATGGACTTATGAAGAAAATGATCTAAGAAAGGGATCATATAGAAGCTTGAGGATGATGTTAAATTATGTATATCTAAGGTTGGGCTATCATGAAATTCTATAGAATTAATCAAGGATAATTAATTATAGTAACTTCGAAAGATAAGTATTTTTTTGAAGAGCTAGAGAAAATTCGATATGGATTGTAAATGGAACAGATCAAATTAGAATTTTATATAATTTTGTTATATATAAGACTTGCAAAACAAGTGCCCTACGAGGAAGGTTAATTGGGAGTTTGGGAATGACCTGATGATTGGTTATTGTTGAAGTCTATAAATCTCGATTAAGCTAATTTCGATGATGAAATTATTTTAACAGAGGGAGAATGTGAAACCTGGGCTTTCTGGGTCGAAGTCGGCAGGCCCAGCCGACTTCAACCCAGTGCAGAGAAAAAAAAAAAGGGATGGGACGGCTGAGAACCGGAACAGGGGAAGTTTGATATCCCCTTATGTGGTCGGAACTTTCGCTGGAAAAGGGTAGGATAGCCGTGGATGAGAGGGACTGCGTCGGAGGTGTGATTGGGGTGGGTTGGGACTCCGATTGATGGAGTTTTTTTGTCCCCAAATGGCAAGAAGAGTTCGATGAGATTTTTCTTTAAATCTCCTTCATCGCCACCAACCGAGCCCCATCAAGCTCCTTTCGCGGTGTCTTCCTCCTCTCCAGCGAGCGACGGAGAGTCCCTTCAAGCGTTGGAAAGTCCGGTTGTTTTATTTCAATCTTTAGGGAGGTTTTAATTGAATTTTAATTGGGTTTTCTTTAGTTTCGATTGTTTGGACCGTTTACCATCAGTGGCTGCGCCACCGCTCTTCTTTTGATCTGTCAGGCTTCTTCATGGTGACCGTCTCCCATGGCCGTCGCTGGCAACGAGGGAGAGGTGGGTTCGATTAAGCCAAGAAAGAACGGGAGAATGGGGTTCGGGAGAAAAAAGAAGAAGAAGAAAGAAAAGGAAAATAAAAATAAAAATAAGGAGAGAGAAAGTAGAGAGGAAGAGGAGAGAGAAAGTGGAGAGAGAAAAAGAGGAGGAAAAATATCTATAAAAATTGGAAGGGAGGTCAAAAAATCTTATTCTGGAAAATTCGTGGGATTAGGATTTACGAGTGGATCATAAAAGGATTTTGGATAAAAGGTTTGGGTTTATAATTATCCTAGGATTATTGATAAAAAAAACTTGTTATCGTACCTGTAGGGGGACAACCTTCTGAGCAGAAAGATATTGTGCGAATTTCGGATACATACTGATTCGGGTATTTTTGGATTAACTCTAGGAGGTAAGGATCCTGGACATGATCACCGGTTCTATACATTGTTTTACGTTGCCTGATTTGATTCAAGCATATATATACATACATTTACATGCATATTGTTTTCGGATAGCATGGTTTGATTTTCATGATACAACGTGTTCGTTGTTGTTTGTGTTTTTAATATACCATGTTTTCAAAGACCTTTTGAATGGGTTAGACCGTGATATCGATTGTTGAAAAGTAACATGTTTTGATTATATGAGATGAAAAGATAAAGTGTTAATGGTAATTGGACTAGCCATGCCACGGGATCGTGGTTACATAGGCAGAGCGGGCTTAGTACGTGGGCTTGGCCATGGGTAGATTGTACATGGTCGATTATGAGATTGCCAGTCACAGGCTGGAGTGTGACAATTTGTGTACCAGTCACAGGCTCGAGTGTGACATATTGTGCTCCAGTCACAAGCGGGAGTGTGACAACAGTGTGCCAATCACAGGCTGAAATGTGACTGTGACTAGTCCAGAACCCTAAAGATAAAGATTGATTAATGGAAATTGGCAAAAAAAAATATAGTTTTTCAATGTTTTGCCATACATGATATTTAGATTGTGTGACTACATGATATGATATTCTAGTATATTTTTGCTATTTTCAAATATATATATTATTACTGGTGTGATCATATGGAAACCTTACTGGGCTGTAAAGCTCACAACCCCTATTTGTTTTCCTTCTCAAAATTGTGCAGGATCTTCGAGTTTGGGTGTGGATTGGATTCGTGGAGAAATAATGAGTAGCTAGAGAGTCATTACAATCAATTGGATAGATAAAGGATTTACTGAAATTGTAATCATATGAGTTGTGTTATTTTCTTTTTATTAGGTATTTTCTTATGAATTGTGATCAATTGTAGTCTGGAGGATTGAAGTTATAGTGAAAATTTTTTTTGGCCTTGCATGATCTCTAGGATAAAATCTATGATTTGTACAGTCGGTCGCGTAGCCGATTCCGGTGCTGGATTCGGGGCGTGACATTATCACTTATCCCATTCTGCTCCACCCCACTATTTTAGCAATGCTTTAATCATACCCCAACTGAAATACCATGAAAAGGATGGCATGGCTCGTTCAGGCTTCTCTCCTTTGACAGCCAGGTTATGCATCACATCAACAACAATGCTACTAGGAATACATGTGAATTCTTCAAGGCTGGACTTATTCACCACTATAACTACTGTTGTCTTATCTCCTTGTGTTACAATGATGTAGTCCGCTGCAACTCACAATCACCCTGCTACAACAGTTTACGGATCTTCTTCTGCACTATTTGTGAGATTCTAGCAACTGCTAAGATATGGGGGCAGATGGACTGCTGCTTCTTTTATTTTCTCCTCTCTTCATATGATATCATGCAAAGCCACAGCCTACTTACATTGGCCCTCTCATCTTCTTCTTGCTGGCTTTATATTCAAGTTCTTTAACATCAAGTTTGGACCAGGTCACCGGAGCCATTTCTGCTGGTTATCTCTTCTTCTTCACAGGCACTTATATGGATTTACACATGTTACCCCGCTGTGCATGTTAAAATGGTTGGTGCTCTTCTTTAGGCTAAAGTCTGTTGGGATTTTAGCATCAGCTATTCCACAAAGACATTGGGACATATGGACTGCTGCTTCATATACTATTTGCTGTCTCCATTTTATCTTATGTAAATCTACAGCACACTCTTACTGCTCTTTAGATCTTTTCTTGCTTGCTGTATACTCTTGTTCCTTTACCCCAAGGTGGGACCAGGTGATTTGAGCCATGTTGGGTATCTATATCTTCTTCTTTGCAGGCAGCTACTTCGGCTTATGTTTGTAAACCCTCTGTGCTTGTTAAAATGTTTGGTGTTCCTGTTTAGGATAAAGTATGTTCTCTTCTGTAAATGTTATTTATCTCCCTTTTTGTTTTGAACCCTGTACAGAACGTTGTAAACTTCCTTTATACAGTCTACTTGCTGTCATGCAGCATTTTTATCAAAAAAATAAAAATAAAAAACATGGTGTCCAAGCTACTTGCATACGTTCAAATTGAATAAATTAAATGAAGTGCCAAGAGGTCTAATTGGATCCAAAAATCATTAACCAAGATATAGATAACATTCAATTGATGGTAATGTTTATTTTGATGGTTGAATTGATGGGTAATGTTGAGAAAAGTTGACTAGCCAGTGAATCAAATTAGATGGGATGAATCGGCATTAGACCATTCAGACTAATTTGGTGAAGTTAGCAATATAAGTTAGCAATGTGAACTTATTCAATTAAACTTATGATTGGCTAGTAAGAGATGGGATTAGGTTGAAGAGTTGGTGAATTAGGTTCAAAAAGAAGTTGGACTCTAGAAATTGCACCAGAATTGATGACTTAGGGTATGAAATTAGGGACAATAGGTTGACTGTATCAATTGGCATAAGTGAGCTCGTTATGGATGCAATTGTTAAATTAAAGAGAGGATAAAATTGGATTTGGGCAACCTTGGACTGTAAAAGCAATAGAAGAGGGTTGAATATTACTTAAAAGTTTACAATCTCAAAAATATTTATTCTTTATATAGGAGAATATTTCCAACAATGAAACATCACTTCAAATTTATTTTATAAAATACCGATTAATATCTTCACAAGATTAATTCTCATTCAGATTTCTAAGAAAATTCATATTTTATATTGGAACAACTATACACCTAACTCCAATTCAAAATAAAGTATTATTTAAGGTTAAAAGCCAAGGGTAGATTTGTAATCCCACAATCTTACCTGTCACATGCCTTATTCATAGGTGATAAATCCCCCAAATAATTCATAATATTTTCATTTATAACTTATCAGTGTTAGACTTTTCCTCAAACTTGATTTTGTAGAGCAACTAGTATCCTAACTTGCTCATCAAAAGGAATCATCTTCCCCAAAATAACTTAGTATTTTAATTTAATTCTTATTATGGTGAAATTTTTCTACAAGTTACTTGGATTGCAAATCAAAGAGTATCTTGACTTGCTCATAACCATAATAAGGTACAACATTGAACTTTGCTTATAAATTCTAATTTGATCCTGTCGGACACAACTTTGATTTGAATTATATCTTTCTTCATACTATTAAAATATTAATTTTTTTAATAATATAATCTAAAATTTCTTGGGTAACTACACAATAATTGTCACAAATGCTATGCTTTATTGATATAAGATCGTGACACTCTTAAATGACCTAAAATCATTTAGTTCAGCAAAAAATTGGGATAGGAAGGTGGATGCAAGCTAAACAAAAATAATAATAAAGTTACAAAGTTTTGGGTCACGGTAATATAGCAATCATTTCAACTTTCTTTTACCATCCAATGTGAGACTATAATATTTTCACACACACTTCCTAATAATCTCCCGGTTATGTACATTACCCATATCCTTAATTAATCCCCCCTCTCATCCAAATGCATCATTATATGTTCTTGCTTGTTTTCGGAATGCTCAAGTTTGCTTGTCATGTGCCTTTTCCGTACTATTGCACCACATTGTAGTTCACTTGTCAAGCGTATTTCTGGATGCACTGTATTATGTTCCATGGAGGATGGAACATAGCGAGTAATGATAGAGTCTAAGGCAACTTTTTTTCAAATAAAATGATAATTGATCTCAATTTGCTTAGTCCGAGCATGAAAGATTAGATTAGTTGTGAGATATAATACAGAGAAAATATTCTTTCGATTTTATCTTCCATTCTATAATTGTAGGAGGAGATATTCTCTTAATTTTATCTTCTATTAAATAATTGTAGGAAGAGATACTATACAGAATTTTTCTTGATTTGATTTCCAAAATTGCAGGAGGAGATATTCTTAATTCTTCATGTATAGTATCTTTGATATCATAAAAAATTTTGAAAAGGAATTATTGAAAATTGATTGCATTTCATTAATCTTATATTCTAAATTTATATATAAAAATTAAGAATATCTCTTTCTACATCTTTGGAAATCAAATCAAGAAAAGTTTTCTATAGTATCTCATTCTACAATTATAGAATAAAAGATAAAATTGAGAGAATATCCTCTCCTATAATTATAGTGTTGCCGCTCTCGTCGCCGCGCCCGTGCCTCGGATCCTCCGATCCTTCCTGACCGCCTCGCGAGGGAGCCTCCCTGCCTGCGGCGAACCTGCAAAAAAAGGGGGTTAGAAGACCCTGGCCGGGGATCCCGACGAGGGAGCTCCGACGGTCAAGTCAGTAGACGACGAGAAGGAACAGACTCTCCAGACGGACCCCCGAAAGGGTTCCAGACTTAGAGAGCTTACTGGTGAGAGAGTCGCTCTGGGGACCAGAGCTTCGGCCGGGCCTCCCTGCCGAGCTCACGCCAAGTGATCCCCTCTCGGGATCTCTGGTTTTTCTCTCGGAGCGAGGCCTCTCGACACTGCTTCTCTTCGTCCCCAGGCTTGTTCGCTTACCTTGTCGTCCCCAGATTCCTCCCTCTTTATCTCCTTTCGTCGTGCGCTTGTCTTCTCCTCCTGGGAGGCTCCCCTTCCCCGTCCTTTTCTCTTTTCCCTTTTCGGTGAGGGGGGCCAGGCGGCTTTCCGGCTTCGTCCGCCAAGCCCAGCAGGGAAAAGGCAAAGACAGAAGAGAAAAAGGGAGGGCGGCGCTGGCAAGGCGGCCGATCAGGCCTCGGGCCCAGCGAGAGCGCTCTCTTCCCCAAGCGTGGGCGCCATCCATCTATAGGGCCTGTTCTGTCAGAGTCGCGTTTCTCGGCTGCGGGGCCTGTCGGGCCGATGCAAGTGGTGTGTCGCGTGCCGTCGCCCTCCGTACGGGGCGCCGTCTGGGAGTCGTACGGCCCGAGAGGTGGCCTCGGGGCCCGCGCCTCTCTCCCTGGGACCTTCTCGTACGAGCGGTCTGACCTCGACTGAGTTGGTCCCATCTCTGGGGGCCAACTGGCGAGGAGCGAAGGACCAGCCGACCTCGGCTTAGGTGGATCCCTCCTAGGTGGACACCTGGCGAGGTGGCAGGAGGTCGCCTGGCTTCGGCCGAGGTGGGCCCGTCTCCGGGGGGCCACCTGGCGAAGGACCGGTCGACCTCGGCTTAGGTGGACCCCTCCTGGGTGGACACCTAGCGAGGTGGCAGGAGGTCGCCTGGCTTCGGCCGAGGTGGGCCCGTCTCCGGGGGGCCACTTGGCGAAGGGCGAAGGACCGGCCAACCTCGGCCCAGGTGGACCCCTCTTGGGTGGACACCTGGCGAGGTGGCAGGAGGTCGCCTGGCCTCGGCCGAGGTGGGCCCGTCTCCGGGAGGCCACCTGGAAAAGGGGCGAAGGACCAGCCGACCTCGGCTTAGGTGGACCCCTCCTGGGTGGACACCTGGCGAGGTGGCAGGAGGTTGCTTGGCCTTGGCCGAGGTGGGCCCGTCTCTGGGAGGCCACCTGGCAAAGGGCGAAGGATCGGCCGACCTCGGCCCAGGTGGACCCCTCCTGGGTGGACACCTGGCGAGGTGGCAGGAGGTCGCCTGACCTCGGCCGACCTCACTTAGGCGGACCCCTCCGGGTCCGGTCACCAATGAGGTGGTAGAGGAACTCCGAGCCGAGCTCGACCTCGGCGAGGGCAGTTTGCCTTAGACAGTCGTCGGGCGGTGTAGTCTTGCCGATCCTGGCCTTGAAGACATGGCGCTGACTCGGCCGGAGAAACTTCACGTGGCTCGATCGCATTCGGCGGGTACCTGAGCCTGGCCACGTCACTGTCACGGCTGTAACAGTTGCTCCCCAGCTCGCCGTTCCGTCGGGGCATCGTAGAACGGAACGTCGGGATTAAATGCGGACATGACGTGGGGAGGCGAAGATCTTGCATCATAATTGCCACGATCCTCGTCGCCGTGGCTCGATGCGCCTGAAACCCTATGGGAAGCCACCACGCGTCGCCCACTTGCCCGCAATAAATGCGTCGCTTCGAGGCAGAGGCCGTTACTCTGCTAACAAGGCGTCGGTGTCGGGCGTGCGTCCACATGGCGATCGTCCAGTGGCCCGAGGCGGAATGACGGGTACGGTCGCTATCGGCTGAGTTTGAAAGGGAGGGGACTTTCCAGAACGAGGCCTTTCCCCTTGCTTCGTGGGTAGTTTTCTGCAGGCTAACTCCTGTTGCCTTGCGCTCGTCTGGCGTATTTTCGGTGAGTGCCTCCTTCTTCTTCTCCGGCTCCCCTCCTTCTCTTCTTTTCTTTTCTCTTCGATCCTCTGTCCTTCTATTTTCCATGGCGCGCCGTCGCCATGTCTCTTCCAATCCGGACGAGGCCGGTCCATCCCGGCCGAGGACTCCATCTTCTTCCTCCTCAGATGAGGAGACGATCCCGGAGGAGATCCACCGGCGCCTGCAACCCGGGGGTGTCACCATCGGCATCCCTAGGGGGATCCGGTCTCCTCCGGTTGCTCCTGCCGTGCCCCTCCGTTCTCTTCCTGCTCCGCCTTCTCTTCCCGCCGGTCCCTCCGGTCATGCTTCTACCATGACCGAAGGTGATCTTTCTCTGCTCCGGGATGCCTATGGTATCCCGGGGTCAATTCGCTTATCTGTTCCGCGGTCCGGGGAGCGCGTCACCATGAGTGGCCCTGGCCGCATAGCCTTCTACGAAGACTTCCTCCTGGGGGTCTTCGGTTTCCTCTGCACCCCTTCTTCCTTTCTTTCCTCAGCCATTTCCGGCTTGTTCCGGCCCAGCTGGCTCCCAATGCCATCCGGGTCATCTTCTCCTTTATCGTCTTTTGTCACTTCCACGGGTTCGTTGCCCGTTTCTCCCTCTTCAGGGCCATGTTCACCCTGAAGAAGTGCTCCACCGATGACGGCTGGTGGTATATTTTGCCCCGGCCCAGGTGTCTCCGGTTCGACCTCCCTTCCTCGGTCAAGGGCTGGAAGCGCCGGTTTTTCTTCGCCTCAGTCGAAGATGTCGACTGGGCCTGGAGTGAACCGGACCGGTCGCCGAACCGGAGCTCTCGGTTCGAGTCGGCGGACCAGGAGGCCTACTCCCAGCTCCTGAGCGACGTGGTCCCGGCACTCGAGGTTCTGCTTTCGGAGCAGAACCTTTTTGAGGCCGGGATCAGTCCCATCCGCGAGACAGGTGAGACTCGGCCCTACTTTGACTTCTGCCCCCTTTTCTTCATGACCGAGCCGGCTAACCTTCTGCTTTTTGCATTGTAGGAATGAAGTTTTCGCTGGAGAACCTCCTGGAGGGCGCAGCCCAGACAGATGTCATTGAGGTGGATGAGCCCGCGGCGAAGAGGGCTCGTACAGAGGCGAGCCGGGAGGTCATGACGGCGACCGTGCCCAGCCCGATTGTCGCCGTTCCCCCGCCCAGGTTGCCTCAGGGCGGGGCCGCTGATGCCTCGGCTGCGCGACCTGGTGGCGCTGCTGCTGAGAGGGCTCCACCGCCGCAGCTCCGTCCAGCTCCGGTCCCATCGTCGCTGCCGCCTCGACAGCGCAGCCCGTGGCCACCGCCGGCCCATCGACCGCGGCCTCAGCTGAGGGGGCGGCCGCCACAGGAGCCGGCCTGACAGCTCCGGCACCAGTGATCACCCACCGGGACTCGATCATCCGCGACAAAGGGCTCACGGAAAAGATCATGGAGTATGCCTCCACCGCCCGGGACCGCCGAGCTCGGGGTGGCCGGGACTACGCAGATGCCCTGCTCGGGATCCTCCCGCAGCTTTTCACGGTAAGCCCGAGCTCCTTCCTTTCCCTTCTTTCAAGACCTAACTTCTTTTTTCCTGACCTGGTTTGTTTCGTCGGTGCAGATCGGGAATGACGTTCTCCTACTGAGGAACTTCCTCGTAGGGAACGCCAAAAGGGACGCCGAGAAGGAGTTGAAGCTCGGCAAGCTCGCGGCCGACGTCAAAGACCTCATGGAGAAGGGGGTCGAGCTGCGAGCCAACAACCAAGCCCTCCAGTCCGACCTGGCTCGTTCTGAGGGACGGAACAAGGAGCTGGAGGCTTCCTTGTCGGAGGAGCGGATCTCCTTCCAACGCCGCATGGAGGAGGACGTGGTGGAGAGGGCTCGCCTGTAGGCCCACTCCCAGTGGCTGGAGCGCCAGTTGGAAGAGGCCCGGCGAGACGCGAGCGCGGCGAAGGACGGAGTGCGTACATCAACAGACTCCTGGAGGCCGCAAAGCGGGAGGTGCAGGAGGCCATCCCGAAATTTTGGGCTTCCGACGAGTACACGTCGGAGGTCCGGGAGGCCGCCGTGGACTCCTTCTTGAAGGGGTTCCGGATGTGCCGGGAGAAGGTGGGGGCTTTTCCCGAGCTCGATCTTAGCGGGGTGGTGATCGGAGGCAGGAGGCCAGGAGTCGAGAGCAGGGCTTCCGGCACGGCCGACGCAACTCCGGCGGCGCCGTCGACCAGTGAAGCTGCGGCTCCGGAGCAGCCTCAAGAGCCGGCTGCCGTAGAAGTCGAGGACGCAGCGCCCGCGCCCCCGGCAGAGGGCTCCGATCCTGCACCACACTGAGCCCGGCGCCTTCTCCCTGCTTCGTTGTCGTAGCAATGTTTTTTTCTTTTTCTTCTTCTGTTTTTGGGGACTCCCGGCCTGTCGGGACTCCCAGCTTGTACTGATCCCTTGTATCAATGAAAGTTTTGGTTTGATAACATTTCGGGTTCATCCCATCTCACCTTTCTTTTCCTCCTTTTTGAGATGTTGGCATGGAATGCTTGAAACAATTGCAGGTCTGGTCCTTCCATTGCTCAAATCGAAGGTTGGGGCCTCCTGGATCGCATGGCGGCAGAGTAGGCCTTAAGCGGGCCTGTCTTTGGGGTCGCCTTCATGCTTGCGCAGACAACATGGTTTCTGCACCGCCTTCCAGGCCGAAGCCCAGGATCTCCGGACTGAGCTCGATGCCGCAGGCTTTCTCAAGCCTTGCGCGGCTTGCTGAGCTGTTCTCCGGGCTTGCATGGGCGAACTGGGTTCTGCGCCACCTTCCAGGCCGAAGCCCAGGATCTCCGGACTGAGCTCGATGCCGCAGGCTTTCTCAAGCCTTGCGCGGCTTGCTGAGCTGTTCTCCGGGCTTGCGTGGGCGAACTGGGTTCCGCACCACCTTCCAGGCCGAAGCCTAGGATCTCCGGACTGAGCTCGATGCCGCAGGCTTTCTCAAGCCTTGCGCAGCTTGCTAAGCTGTTCTCCGGGCTTGCGTGGGCGAACTGGGTTCTGCGCCACCTTCCAGGCCGAAGCCCAAGATCTCCGGACTGAGCTCGATGCCGCAGGCTTTCTCAAGCCTTGCACGGCTTGCTGAGCTGTTCTCTGGGATTTCATGTGCGAACTGGGTTCTGCGCCACCTTCCAGGCCGAAGCCCAGGATCTCCGGACTGAGCTCGATGCCGCAGGCTTTCTCAAGCCTTGCACGGCTTGCTGAGCTGTTCTCCGGGCTTTCGTGTGCGAACTGGGTTCTGCGCTGCCTTCCAGGCCGAAGCCCAGGATCTCCGGACTGAACCCGATGCCGTAGGCTTCCTTGTCAAAGTGAGAAGGGAGTGTTTGAAGTGGGGGGACTTTGTTACAGGAACAGGGAGCCTTACATTACTGATAGTACATCCTTAGGTTCGAGACGTTCCACGTCCGGGGGAACCTGGCACCTCCCAATTCCTCCAAGTAATATGCTCCATGAGGGAGGGCTTCTGCCACCCGATATGGGCCTTCCCAGTTGGGTGATAGCTTGCCGCACTCCCATGGCTGGGAAGCTTCAGCGCGCCGGAGGACCAAGTCTCCGGGACGGAAAACCTTCGGCCGCACTCGGGAGTTATAATATCTGGCCACACGTTGCCTATACGTCGCCATTCGGACTCGGGCCTTGTCCCTCGTTTCCTCGAGAAGGTCAAGGTTGAGCATCATCCTGGCTGGGTTTTCTGCCTCGTCATATTGCTCCACACGCAGTGTGGGTAGGCTGAGCTCGATCGGGATAACTGCCTCGGCTCCGAAGACGAGGTTGAACGGGGTTTCGTCGGTAGCCATCCTCGGGGTGGTGTGGTATACCCAGAGGATGCTGGGAAGCTCGTCGGCCCACCTGCCCTTGGCCTGGTCCAGCCGCGTGCGGAGGCCCTGAAGAATGGTCCTGTTCGTGACTTCGGCCTCCCCATTGGTCTGAGGATGCGCCACCGAGGTAAAGCGATGCCTGATGCCGAGGTCGCTACAGAATTCTTCGAACTCCCGGCAGTCAAACTGGCGCCCGTTGTCGGTGACCACGGTGTGGGGGAGGCCGAAGCGGCAGATGATGGACTTCCAAAAGAACTTGGCGACGTTTGCTTCGGTGATCCTTTCCAAGGGTTCGACCTCGACCCACTTCGTGAAGTAGTCGATGGCCACTATCAAGAACTTTCGCTGGCCAGACGCCGGCGGGAATGGGCCCAGGAGGTCCATCCCCCACTGGGCGAACGGCCAGGGGGCCGAGAGCTGGGAGATTGGGTTGGAGGGCTGCCGCTGCACCGTGGCGTGACGCTGGCACCGGTCGCACTTCTTCACGAAGTCAGCGGCGTCTTCCTTCATCGTCTCCCAGAAGTAGCCCTGACGGAGGGCCTTGTACGCCAATGCCCTGCCCCCCACGTGGTTCCCGCAGATGCCTTCGTGAATCTCCTGGAGCACAAGCTTGGCTTCCGTGGGTCCTACGCACTTGAGGAGGGGGTAGGAGTAGGATCTTCGATACAACTGCCCGTCCATCAGGACGAACCGAATGGCCTTCTTCCTGATGAGGCGAGCCGCCTCGCGGTCCTCTGGCAGGGTGCCACTGGTGATGTACGCGGCGTACTTGTCCATCCAGCTGGGTTCGTGGCTGACCTGATGAACCTCAACCGGTGCTTCGAGGCTTGGGATCTTAAGGCGCTCCATATGAGCGCGTCCCAGCATCGTGTCCGGCAGGGTCGCCAGTCGAGAGAGAGCATCCGCGCGGGCGTTCTCCCCGTGGGGGATGTGGAAGATGTTGAAGCGCCGGAATCCAGACGCGCCCGCCTTGACAAGCTCCAAGTATTTCGCCATTTGGGGGTCATGTGCGACGTACTCCCCGGACACCTGTCCCGCCACGAGCTGGGAGTCAGTGAAAGCCTTGAGGTTGGTTACGCCCAGCTCACGGGAGACTCTCAGTCCGGCAAGAAGTGCCTCGTACTCCGCCTGGTTATTTGTTGCGGGGAATTGGAAACGGAGCGCGCATTCGACGACGACCCCGTTGCCGTTGGCAAGGATGAGCCCAGCTTTGCTCCCGCCGGAGTTTGAGGCTCTGTCCACATGGAGGATCCAGGCGTCCTCTCCGGGTTCATTGGTGCCAACCTCCATCGGCTGGGCCGGGGGGCCCTCCTCGGGCTCCTTGCCCAAGCCTGCACATTCGACCAAGAAGTCGGCCAGCACCTGCGCCTTCATGGCCGACCTTGGCCTGTACGTAATGTCGAACTCGCTGAGCTTCAGTGCCCACTTGGCCAATCATCCCGAAGTATCGGGTCGGCTGAGCACCGCTTTCAGCGGTTGATCCGTCAAGACGGCGATGGGGTGCGCTTGGAAATAGGGCCTGAGATGCTGGGCAGACACTATTAGCACAAAAACCAGTTTCTCGGGCCGAGAATACCTGAGCTCCGTGTCACGGAGAAGCTTGCTGGTATAGTACACCAGCCGCTGGACCCCCTGGCCGTCGGTTCGGACCAAGACAGGGCTGACGGCTTCTGGGGTAACCGCCAGGTAGAGGGTAAGCTCCTCTCCCTCCTCGGGCCTGGACAGCAACGGTGGCGATGCGAGCGTCTTCTTCAACTCCTCGAAGGCCTGCTGGCATTCCTCGGTCCAAGCAAAGTCATTCATCTTCCTCAGCACCTTGAAGAAGGGATGGCAGCGGTCCGCCGACCTGGAGATAAAACGGCTAAGGGCCGCGACTCGG
Organism: Areca catechu; assembly: GCA_021397845.1. Taxonomy (NCBI): domain Eukaryota; kingdom Viridiplantae; phylum Streptophyta; class Magnoliopsida; order Arecales; family Arecaceae; genus Areca; species Areca catechu. The sequence goes on from CM038049.1 coordinate 58,523,701, forward strand.
TCGGTTAGTTGCTGCACTTGCTTCTTGGAGGCGGGCTGCTCCATGTCCAGGATGGCCTGGACCTTCTCCGGGTTGGCCTCGATTCCTCTTTGGGTCACCATAAATCCTAGGAATTTCCCGACGGAGACGCCGAAGGCGCACTTCACCGGGTTCAGCTTCATCTGATGGCGCCGGAGGTTGCCGAACGTCTCTGCCAAGTCAGCCACGTGGTCCGAATCGGGTTTGCTCATTACCAGCATGTCATCCACGTACACCTGCATGTTGCGGCCTATCTGGTCTTTGAAAATTCTACTGACCAGGCGTTGGTATGTCGCCCCCGCGTTCTTGAGGCCGAAGGGCATCATCCTGTAGCAGAAAGTCCTGCGGTCAGTTATGAAGGCGGTGTGCTCTTCGTCCTCCGGGTTCATCCGGATCTGGTTGTATTCGGAGAAGGCGTCCATGAACGACAGGAGGCGATGCCCCGAGGTGGTGTCGACCAGCTGGTCGATCTTTGGAAGAGGGAAGCTGTCCTTCGGGCAAGCTCGGTTGAGGTCGGTGTAGTCCACGCAGATCCTCCACTTACCACTACTCTTCTTTACCATGACCACGTTTGCCAGCCAACTGGGATACTGGACCTCTCGGACAAAACCGGCGGCGAGGAGCTTCTCTACTTCCTCGTTGATCGCCTTCTGCCTCTCCATGGCGAAGCTTCTCTTCTTCTGGCGGACCGGGCGGCAATTTGGGTCCACGTTTAGCCTGTGCATGATGACCTCGGGCGGGATGCCCAGCATGTCGGCTGCTGACCAGGCGAACACGTCAGCGTTGGTGCGGAGGAACTCCAGCAGGCGGGTTCGCTCTTCCTCAGGGAGCTGGGCCCCGACTTGCACCGTCCTCAGGGGATCCGAACCGAGGGGAAAAGTCAGCAGTCGCTCTACGGGCCCTCCCCTGGGTTCCTTCTCTCTTAGATCGAGGTCGTCGATATCATGGGCGAGCTCCGCGCCCCTGGTGCTCGGGACCGTCTGGAGTCAGAGCGGGACTGGCTGGGTCGTCCCCTTCATCTCCCCGAGCCCGGAAGGCGTGGGGAACTGTACCAACAGCCTTCTCGTGGAGATGGTGGCATCCAGTTGGTTGAGCCCGGGACGCCCGAGAATGGTGTTGTAAGGCGAAGGGAGCCTGACGACGGTGAATGTTATTAGGATGGTCGCCTGCCGGGGTGGGGATCCGGCGGTGACCGGGAGAGTGATCTCCCCCTCGACCCCCACGGAGTCCCCCGTAAAACCTACCAGGGGGGTATGCACTGGTTTCAGCTGATCGGGGGATAAGTTCATCCGAAAGAAATCATCGTAAAAAAGTACGTCAGCCGAGCTTCCACTATCCACCATGATTCGATGTACAGGATGCTTCGCGATGGTCATCTCGACCACCACGGCATCGTTGTTTACATTGTCATTAATTTCCCCCCCTTGGGAGGGATTACATTCTCCGGGTTCCCGACTTCCCGGGCTCTCTTCGTCGCTCGACCGGACCCGCGTGAGATCATGCCCACGGGCTTCTCCGTTGGGCGGTTGTCGATCGCAGGGATGGGTGGTAAGGCCGCGAGCGGCTGCCCTTCAGAGGGGGCCTCGTTCTTGACAAACTTCCTGAGGTAACCCTCCTAATCAGCTCCTCGATCTCCCGCTTCAGGTGGCGACACTCCTCTGTGTCATGCTCGTGCTCGCGGTGGATCTGGCAGTACTTCGATTTGTCTCGGACGGCTCTCGGGTTCTGAGGAGAAGGTCGGCGGAGGTAGCGCTCGCCCTCGATTTCCATGAGGATCTTCATTCGAGGTGCGAGGAGAGGGGTGTACCTCCGCTCGGGAGTGGCTTCGCCCCTCGGCCTTGGATTCGGGCAAGGGTCGGCAGATGGCCCGGGCCTCCGAGCTCCCGGGGTCCCTCGGGAGCAGCTTCTTCGGAGTCTTCCCGTCCAATTCTCGACGGGTGCGGTCAGCCTCCTCCGCTCGGATGTATTTGTGGGCGCGGAGGAGGAGCTCGAAGTACGTCCTGGGCGGCTTCTTGTCCAGGGAGTAGGTCAGGCGGGACGTCTTGAACCCGCGCTTCAAAGCCAGCATGGCGACGGGCTCGTCCAAGCTGTAGATCTCCAGGGCTGCGGTCTTGAACCGGGTGATGTAGTCCCGGAGCAGCTCCTGGTCCTGCTGGCGGATGGAGAAGAGGTTGTCCACCTCTCTCGGCACCTTTCGACAGGCGTCGAAGTGTGCCACGAACCTTCCTTCCAACTGATGGAAGGAGCAAATGGACCCGGGCTCGAGGCGGGTGAACCAAACTCGAGCGGCCTTCCGGAGGGTTGCCGGGAAGGCGATGCACAGAAGAGCGTCGGTGGCATCCTGGACCCTCATGAGAGCTTTATAGCTCTCCAGATGGTCCAGGGGGTCGGTGGTCTCGTCGTAGGGATCCACCTGTGGCATGCGGAACCGTTTCGGGATCGGTTCTGCCTGGATTTCTTCAGAGAAAGGGGGGCGGGAGTCGTAGCCCGCCGGGTCTGCCGACGAGTTCTGCAGGTCGGCGAATCGGCGGGCGAACTCCGCCAGCTTGCGCTCATGCTCCTCCAGGCGCCTCTCGGCCTGGCGCCTGATGGCTTCGTCGGTGGAGTCTTCCACCGAGGCTGCGGGTGAAGGGGGCACCGATCGGTCTCGGCGCGAAGTCTGGCCTCGGCGTCGCTTGCTGCGATGCGCCGTTTCGGCCCCGTCGGCTGGGGATCGGCTCTCGCGATCCTCCGAACCGGAGTAGTTTCTCTTTGCGGGAGCTTGGTGGCTCCCCCGGGGTTGGAGACGGCCCTCGGATGGGATGGCCTGCCCTGAATTGAGCACAGGCTCCCACGCTGCCTCGCGGCTCGGGCCGCGGGGGTCCCTGGCTGCGGCTCGGTGGCCAGGGACCGTTGCTGATGCTGAAGCTGCCAGACCGCTGAGGTCAAGGTCTGCAGCTGCTGGATGACGGCCGCAAGGGGTCCGTCCGCCGGGGTAGGCTGCTGTGGAAGAGGAGGGGGCCGGAAGCTCCCTTTCGGGGCTGTGGCCCCCCGGAGGGGAGTGGACCTCCCCCACACGGCTGGTGGACGCCTCGCGTCCACGAGTGACTACCATTGTCGGAGAGCGCGATACCTGTAGAAAGCTGGCTCCCGCTAGGGGTTAGTGTCCTGCCCCCTTCCTAGCGCGCCAATCTGTTGCCGCTCTCGTCGCCGCGCCCGTGCCTCAGATCCTCCGATCCTTCCTGACCGCCTCGCGAGGGAGCCTCCCTGCCTGCGGCGAACCTGCAAAAAAGGGGTTAGAAGAACCTGGCCAGGGATCCCGGCTAGGGAGCTCCGATGGTCAAGTCAGTAGATGACGAGAAGGAACAGACTCTCCAGACGGACCCCCGAAAGGGTTCCAGACTTAGAGAGTTTACTGGTGAGAGAGTCGCTCTGGGGACCAGAGCTTTGGCCGGGCCTCCCTGCCGAGCTCATGCCAAGTGATCCCCTCTCGGGATCTTTGGTTTTTCTCTCGGAGCGAGGCCTCTCGACACTGCTTCTCTTCGTCCCCAGGCTTGTTCGCTTACCTTGTCGTCCCCAGATTCCTCCCTCTTTATCTCCTTTCGTCGTGCGCTTGTCTTCTCCTCCTGGGAGGCTCCCCTTCCCCATCCTTTTCTCTTTTCCCTTTTTGGTGAGGGGGGCCAGGCGGCTTTCCGGCTTCGTCCGCCGAGCCCAGCAGGGAAAAGGCAAAGACAGAAGAGAAAAAGGGAGGGCGGCGCTGGCAAGGCGGCCGGTCAGGCCTCGGGCCCAGCGAGAGCGCTCTCTTCCCCAAGCGTGGGCGCCATCCATCTATAGGGCCTGTTCTGTCAGAGTCGCGTTTCTTGGCTGCGGGGCCTGTCGGGCCGATGCAAGTGGTGTGTCGCGTGCCGCCGCCCTCCATACGGGGCACCGTCTGGGAGTCGTACGGCCCGAGGGTGGCCTCGGGCCCGCGCCTCTCTCCCTGGGACCTTCTCCATACGAGCGGTCTGACCTCGGCTGAGTTGGTCCCGTCTCCGGGGGCTAACTGGCGAGGAGCGAAGGACCAGCCGACCTCGGCTTAGGTGGACCCCTCCTGGGTGGACACCTGGCGAGGTGGCAGGAGGTCGCCTCGCTTCGGCCGAGGTGGGCCCGTCTCCGGGGGGCCACCTGGCGAAGGGCGAAGGACCGGCCGACCTCGGCTTAGGTGGACCCCTCCTGGGTGGACACCTGGCGAGGTGGCAGGAGGTCGCCTGGCTTCGGTCGAGGTGGGCCCGTCTCCGGGGAGCCACCTGGCGAAGGGCGAAGGACCGGCCGACCTCGGCCCAGGTGGACCCCTCTTGGGTGGATACCTGGCGAGGTGGCAGGAGGTCGCCTGGCCTCGGCCGAGGTGGGCCCGTCTCCGGGAGGCCACTTGGCAAAGGGGCGAAGGACCAGCCGACCTCGGCTTAGGTGGATCCCTCCTGGGTGGACACCTGGCGAGGTGGCAGGAGGTTGCTTGGCCTTGGCCGAGGTAGGCCCGTCTCCGGGAGGCCACCTGGCAAAGGGCGAAGGATCGGCCGACCTCGGCCCAGGTGGACCCCTCCTGGGTGGACACCTGGCGAGGTGGCAGGAGGTCGCCTGACCTCGGCCGACCTCACTTAGGCGGACCCCTCCGGGTCCAGTCGCCAATGAGGTGGTAGAGGAACTCCGAGCCGAGCTCGACCTCGGCGAGGGCAGTTTGCCTTAGACAGTCGTCAGGCGGTGTAGTCTTGCCGATCCTGGCCTTGAAGACGTGGCGCTGACTCGGCCGGAGAAACTTCCACGTTGCTCGATCGCATTCGGCGGTACCTGAGCCTGGCCACGTCACTGTCATGGCTGTAACATATAGAATGGAAGATAAAATTGAGAAAATGTTTCCAATAATTTCGAAAATGGGAGACCAAATCAAGACAGAAATTATGTATAGTATCTCTTCCTACAATTATGGAATGAAAGAAAATAGCTTTACAGACACGATTTAGAGTTACAAATAGTTATTTTATCTAGGCACACTTTTTATAAACTTATTGAAAGTCACTACCACAGCCACATAAACCATATCATACACTTGATCTATAAGTCGAAAATAAGCTTCTCTGCATTTCTTGTTGAAGAATAATGGACCAAAAACAACCCATAAACCTATAGCAAATCCTGTCCCCGTGCTCATATTCAACCACTTCATTTTAGATCCTTCTTCATCCATGGCATTATCATCTTGTTCATCTCCTCCAATAGCATTTGGACCTTGGTTTGTTCCATCATCTTTGCACTTTTGAATTAATGGGAACCCACAAAGATTAGGATTACCAGTGTAGATAGACGGGTCAGTAAAGGTCAGAAACTGATTACCTGATGGAACTCTTCCTGACAAGTTGTTATATGACAAGTTCAAGTAACTCAAAAAAGTTAGGGCAATCATACTCGAAGGAATTTCACCGGAGATGTTGTTTCTTGATAAGTCAAGTGACTCCAAATGTTGCAATGCATCGATATTTTCTGTGATCTTTCCTGACAAATGATTTCCAGATAAGTTTAAGCTCATTAGTCCAAAAAGGCTAGTCAATTCTTCTGGTATTGTTCCAGACAAGTTATTGTCCGAAAGATCCATAACAATCACAAGTGGAAGTAATATGGCATACTCAATGTCTATTCCTTTAAAGCTCACTTGTATGTTTTCATGATAACTAGTATAATTTAATAAAATGGTTCCATTCATCTCCTTTGATACTTTCATGGCAGTAAAGTTTCCAAAGCTAGAAGGGATGGTTCCTGATAAATTGTTATCAGCCAAATCCAGGATTTGAAGAGCACTTAGTCTTGATAGATTAGGAGGAATATTTCCAACAAGTTTATTTGATCGTAAGTTAAGGATCTTCAAAGACCGCAGACTTTCTCCTATCCAAGTAGGTATTGTACCAATAAATCCATTCTGTCCAAGATCAAGAGTATTTAATCTTGCACAGCTCTTCAAGGATAAAGGGAATTCTCCTGAAAGATTATTATTACTCAAATGCAATGACTCGAGAAATGGTAATGAACATGTTGATGGAGGAACACTTCCAGATAGACTATTGCTTGAAAAATCCATGACAAAAATATAGGAAATATAGGAAGAGTGGTTCCAACAATCAGGGAGCTCACCTGATAACATATTGTTTGAAAGATCAAGGGCGCCATATATGAGCCGACAAAGAGACGGAGGAATTTGACCACTTAAATTGTTTGTGGAAAGGGAGAGATATTCAAAATTAGGCATACTTTTATCAATGTCCAGATGAATCAATCCTGAAAATGAATTGTTGGATAGGTCTAGTAGCTCCATATCAGAAGAATTAAATTTTGGTAAAGGACCCTTAAAGTAGTTAGAACTCAAATTTAAATAATAAAGGTTGATGAAGTCCGTAAGATCGGGTATACTGCCAATGATTCCATTGCTAGAGATATCCAACTCCTCTATCTGGGAAAACGACCTCCAAAACCAAGCCGGTATTATGTCTGAAATTCCTGTGCTAGACATGTCTAGGAAGGTAATATTTCTTTGCATCCGGAGCCATTGTGGGAATCGTGGTCCCACCTTGCAAGAACCGATAGACAATTCATAAAGCTGAAAATGGGGGATCCGGTCAGGACTCCGATTCAGAATTAATTGATTTTGTGACAAATGTAGATATTTCAGTTTGGTGAGATTGGCAAACAGTTCTTCAGATATGACACCCTCCAAAAAGTTGAAGCCGAGGATTAATGAATCTAGCTCCGCAAGTCTTCCAAGACTTCCTGGGATGGTCCCATTCAGCTTATTATTGAAGAGATATAATTTTTGAAGTGCTGACAGTCTTCCAAGTGATGCAGGAATAGGACCAGAAATTGAGTTATCACCCAAATAGAGAAATTTGAGCATTCTGAAGTCTCCCAACAAGTCCGGCAAATAACCGCTAAGCTGGGTGTTTGTCATATACAAAGTCTCTAAGCTGTTTTTGATGCATCCAGTAAACACTTCATCAAATTCATCCAAATTTCTGCTGATATTAATAAATGACAGATCTAGATACTGCAGCTTACACAGACCCCCAAGTTCAGTTGGAATTTTGCCTTCAAGAAATTGATTATCGGATAAATCGAGGAATTTGAGCATTCTGAAGTCGCCCAACCAGTCTGGCAAATAACCGGTAAGCTGGGAGCCCGACATGCGTAGAGTCTGTAAGCTGTTTTTGATGCATCCAGCAAACACTTCATCAAATTCTTGCAAATTTCTGCTGATATTAATGCGTGACAATCTTAAATGCTGCAGCTTACACAGACCCCCAAGTTCAGTTGGAATTTTGCCTTCAAGAAATAGATTACCGGATAAATCAAGGAACTTGAGCGAAGCTAGATTCTTAATTGCAGGCGGAATGATGCCCCAAATAAAATTATAGCTAAGATCAAGGTACTCGAGACTGCTTTTGTTGAACAACCAACCAGGTATGGTCGAATTAATGGAATTATCCCCAAGATCAAGAACAGAAAGTGAAGTAAAATTCACATGCGGAAGAGAGAGGGAAATGGTGTCCATGCCACAAGAGGGCAAGTGTACCTCAACAATAGAAGGGAGCATGTTTAGTGCTTGCAGCCAGTGAGCACCTTCTCTGAATTTCACACCCGTCATATCGAGATATCGCAGAGAAGAAAGATGAGAAATCCAGAGAGCATTATCGATGTTGAGATAATTCCAAAAATACATATAGCCGCCATCATCAAGATGCCACCTATGTCCAATATCAAGATATTGGAGGCTCGATAGATTCCCAAGCTGGTGTGGGATCAGTCCACCCAAACAAGTTCCGGAGAGGTTAAGATATTTGAGCTGATGGAATGAGCCCATGAATTCTGGGATACGAATACCTCCAAAGTAGTTCATGCTCAGGTCAAGGTAATTGAGGTGTTTCAGACCAAGCAAGGAAGGCCTCAACTCACCTCCCAAGGACCGATCATAGTCGTCACAATCTGAGAATAATTGGCATGGGTTGCGGAGGTCTAGCTTGACAACATGGCTGGTCTGGTTGTCACAAGCGATGCCTTCCCACGTGCAGCAGTGGTCACCCACCCAGGAAGATAGCCTGTTGGCGGGATCTTGGAGGCCTTCTTTGAACCCAAGAAGAGCATTCCTTTCGATCGGTATGCAGCCAGGGATCGAATCACCATTGAGTTTTGTCACTCGAGCGCACAGAAAAGCAAAGAAGAAAAGTAGAAGTTGGATTCCTTTTAGATCCATGAATTTATTAGTTGCCGTGAGATGAAGTACCAGGATCTGTTTATATTAGCAGGACAGAGTATCGTCCAATTGCCGTCCATAACCGCATATGACTTGTAGTGCAGTCATAAGTCCGTGGGATATTTTCGAAGACTTCATTCCTCACCACGCATGACCGGTGCGTGCTCGTCTAGTGGTCCAAGACTTAGCAAGACGTACCAAAATCAGTTGTCAAGCTGAAAGAGCTCAAAAGAGCTTTGCATTTGTGATACTCCGGCTCAAAGAGCTTTGCATGACCACCCCCGATGGGATTCCAATTTCTTCTTGATCCCATGGGAACGTGAAATTTGAAAGAACATTGAAGTCTGCCAATGGATCTATAAAAAATAATGATAATAATAAAATAGACAAGTCAGGTCAGATCAAATATTAATAAAATAGACAAGTCAGGCCAGATCAAATATAAATGAATCGGATTAGATATGGTTCAAATTTTAAAAAAAATCTAAATCCAAACCTGATTTGTTTATTCAATAGATCATGTTTTATAATATGAAGCTAACCTGTTTAATAAACTACCACTATAAATTGGCTTCTAAATATGTTATCTTGGAATGTAAGGTAGAAGCTTCCCAACACGGTCGAGCTTCCTCCCACGCCACACATGACTTGTTCGCAGTCATAAGTTCGTGGGATATTTATGAAGACCTCTTTCTACACCATACAAGACCTCACACATGACGGTTCGCAGACATAAGTCCGTGGGATAATTATAAAGACCTCTTTCTACACCATACAAGACCTCACACATGACTTGGTCGCAGTCATAAGTCCGTGGGATATTTATGAAGGCCTCTTTCTACACCATACAAGACCCAAGTGCAGTCAAAGTCCATGGAATATTTACGAAGATTTCGACACCAAACATGACTACTGACTAGTGCATGGCCAGCTAATAGCTTGGCCTCTCGAATATGTTATCTTGGAATGTAAGGTAGAAGCATCCTAACACGGTCCAGCTTCCTCCCACGCCATACCTGACTTGTTCGCAGTCATCAGTCCGTGGGATATTTATGAAGACCTCTTTCCGCACCACACATGACCCAAGTACAGTGAAAGCTGATATTTCCATACCTTGCATGCATATGATCGAGCTTTATATGATCATGAACTAGTCTAGATCATAATAAATATAATTAAAAATATTAATTAAATATTTAAATTTATATTTATATTTAAAAATTTGAAATATGAAAATAATTTGAACAAATATTATCTAATATATATATATATATTTTTTTCCTTGCCAATTTGCATGAGCACCAAAACCGGGGATGTAAATCAACCAGCAACCATTGGGTTTAGTCACCTTTTAGTCTATTTGGAGAAGGGATGGGTCCCAGCCATCTCTTTTCCTTTCCTTGTCTTAACTTATGTATGCTATCATACTTACTATGGTACATATACTCTTTGGCATATAAACTGGTATGATACTTGCACCTGGCTAGTTTCATGTAACCTTGTTGCCTAATATAGCAGATCCTCGGGTAAGCTTCAATATCTTAATGGAAGTTTGTGAGTGGGAAAAAATGTTACATGATTCTAGCATTATTAAAATGCAATGGTTTGACTTCGAGGAAATAATTTCTCTACGGTTTAGGAATATATTGGAAGCGTTCCCCGGTAGAGATGCTGAGTTTCCAGAGAAACCAGATTATTATACAGTTGCAAGCCTTCTGCTAATTAATGCACTACTTCTTGCTCGAGAGATATCAAAATATCATAGTCTCATTAATGATGCTCACCATAGTTCTCTCATAAATAAATAAATTCAGTAATTCTATGACATGACATATTTCAAAATGTTTAATACTTGGCTCAAAGAAATTCAACCGTTCACAAGAAGCGAAAGACCTATCACATCCTGAATATCATCTCTTCTTTGTTGATTCTTTCATCTACATGGTAAATGGCTAAATGCCCAGCAATAAAACTGGTCTTGTTAGTGCCAAAGTTGATGCATTCTCTGAAATCATAAAGGGAACTTTCACTCTTCGAATTAAAAGGGAAGAGTTGAAAGTTTTTTAGCTCATATGTAAGGATGATTCCATGGCAATAGTACCAAGAGTCAAGTGTACTCTTTATCAAATAAATTTTTGGTTGTTTGTAATACATCAAATTAATTTTTGACTATTGAAAGAGCTGTGCAGTGCGCATAAGAGCGGGTGCGGATGGCTATGAATTCATAGGTGGCTGAATGACTTGAAAAATGGAGATTAAATTGGGCACTTTGACATATCTAATCTAATTTAAATCTAATACATCTAATATATACATTAAAATAGAGGTTTTGCATTTGTGATACTCCAACTCAAAGAGCTCAAAAGAGCTTTGCATGATTTTAAAGCCAGACCAAAAAAAAAAAAAAGGAAATGGAGAAGGGGACTCCTATGGGATTCCAATTCCTCCTTGATCCACTCAATAGGTGAAATTTGAAGGAACATTGAACTCGGCCAATGGACCTATAAAATTAAAGATGGCAATAGAATCAGGTCGGGTATAAACGGGTCAGATTAGATATAGCTCAAGCTAAAAAATTTTCAAAACCAAATCTGACCTATTTATTAAATAGGTCATGCTTTATAATTCGAAGCTGACTTGCTTAATAAACTGCCACTATAATTGGAGAGATTTGTATCGATAATTATTTTAATTTATAGCGGTAAGTATTATTGTGATCAGGACTTTTACTGGTAATTGCCTAATTGCTGGTATAACCAAGGTTAGCAAAGATTATAGCAAAAATTATAGAGATTGCTGATAAATGTACAAATAATTACAACTATAAATTTATATTATTATAGTAATTATTACCGGCAAATATAATTACTACTATATAGTATCCTGTCTAGCATGCCTTTCACAGTAATTATAATTGTCGCTACAGATATATATTAGTATAGTAATTATTACCGATAAATATAATTATCATTATATAACAATCTGTTTAGTATATCTTTTATGATAATTGTAATAATTATTATAAAGCTATATTATTATGAGCAAATATAATTATAATTGCGAACAAAAGTAAAAGTTGGGTTCCTTTTAGATTTATTAATTTATTAGTTGCCGTGAAATAAAGTAGAAGGATCTGTTTATATTAGCAGGATAAAAAGTATCTCCCATTGCCGTCCATGACCTGCCAATAAATTGGCCTCCGAATATTCTTTCTTGGAGTGTAAGGTCGAAGCTTCCCAACACGATCAAGCTTCCTTCTACACCACACATGACTTAAATGCAGTCAAACATCTACGGGATATTTTTGAAGACTTCTTTCCATACCACACATGACTTAAATGCAGTCAAACGTCTACGGGATATTCATTAAACAACTCAGATTTTGAAACTCAAACCTATCTTGTTTAAGATTTTGAAACCTACCTTATCACGGTAAGATTTTTCCACAAATTATTTGGATTGCAGATCAAACAAACAGTATCTTGACTTGCTCGTAACCATAACAAAGGTACATTAATGAACTTTGCTTATAAATTATAAATCGATCCTTGTCAAACACAACTTTGATTTCAATCATGTCTTTCTTCAAGCTATTAAAATATTATTTTTTTCTTAATAATATAATTTAAAGTTTCTCGGATAACTATACAATAATTATCACAAATGCTGTGCTTTTTTGATATAAGATTGTGACACTCTTAAATGATTTAAAATCATTTAGTTCAGCAAATAATTGGAATAGGTACGCGGATGCAAGCTTAAAAAAAAAAAAAAAAAATAAAGTCACGATGTTTTGGATCATAGTAGTATAGCAACCATTTCAACATTCTTTTATCATCGAATGTGAGACTATATTTTCACACGCGCTTCCCCAAAATCCCCCTGTTCGATCACTTGTGATGTGACCTTCTCATGCAATTGCACCACATTGTAGATCACTTGTCAAGCATAATTAGAGCAACCATTTGGGATTATTGAATAATTAGAGCAATACTGGCATGACTCAAAACATAATTAAAGGTCACATAGGTGTCATGCACCAATCACTTTGCTTTGCTAGGAAACTATTTTGAGTGATATTATTGTATTACTTTGTCTTTCATAGGTGATTCGCAGATGTAATTAGATTAAGGTCTCTCCGCCTCCTGAAAATAAATAAATAAATAAATAGCATTAGATAAATTATATGTGGGAGTATCTTCTTGGCTTTGAAAAAGGTTTGGATTCGGTGTGCGTTGCGAGAAAACTCTAAACAGGTCGAAGATATTATATATAATTACCATATCCAAAGCCTTCTTTCTTGTGAAAACAAATCCTCATGGGGATGGTTGATTTTAAATCGAGAAAGATATATGACAAAATTTTCTTTCAAATAGCCTATAGTTTTAATCTTAATAAATTTGGAGTGGCCTTTGCCAAATTCTCTTTTATAAAAATAATAACAATAATTTTGATTGTACAAGGCTGCAGCCTTGTGGTATTAGGAGTCCAACTAGTCTTGGATTCTTTAATTCTGAACCCCACCACAACATTTCTGTCCGAAAAGATTGGTTTTCCTCCCTTGGTTATGTCCCCTTCATCTTTTATAATTCTAGTTTTTTCTTTTTTTTGCCTAAAGAGAAAGAATGAGAAGATAAATCCCGGTATAGCTATCTCTGCAAGCTCTATCCTATCAGGTAATGTTCGATGCAAGACGCTCAAATTCGTGCAATCTTTTTCTATCTAAAGATGAGTATGTCAACCCCACCTGTGACATTCGAGATCGGCTTCCTCAACTATATATCGATCGAAAGACAGGGCGGCACAGCCCCTAACCGAATAACTGTGTACATAACTCTGAATAACTGTGTACATAACTCTGAATAACTATGTGCACCACTTTGAATAACTGTGTACACTACTCTGAATAACTGTGTACACATTTCTAAAGTTAACTGTGTACACACTTCTGAATAACTGTGTACACCACTCTGAATAACTATATATACCATTTTGAATAATTGTGTACACCATTCTGAATAACTGTGTACACCATTCTGAATAACTATGTACACACTTCTGAATAACTGTGTACACCACTCTGAATAACTGTGTATACCACTCTGAATAACTGTATACACTATTCTGAATAACTGTGTATATAACTTTGAATAACTGTGTACACACTTCTAAAGTTAACTGTGTACACATTTCTGAATAACTGTGTACACTACTCTAAATAACTATGTACACCACTCTGAATAACTTTGTACACAACTCTGAATAACTGTATACACCACTCTGAATAACTGTGTACACCACTCTGAATAACTGTGTACATAACTCTGAATAACTTTGTACACCACTCTGAATAACTTTATACACCACTCTGAATAACTGTGTACACCATTCTAAATAACTGTGTACACCATTCTGAATAACTGTGTACAGCACTCTGAATAACTGTTTACAGCACTTCTAAAGTTAACTGTGTACACACTTCTGAATAACTATGTACACCACTCTGAATAACTGTGTACACAACTCTGAATAACTGTGTACACCACTCTAAATAACTGTGTACAGCACTTCTAAAGTTAACTATGTACAAACGTCTGAATAACTATTAAAAGTTAATTTAAAATTATCCATTTCATGTAGATTTATCGACAAAGTTGTCGACAACCATGATCCGATTGACAAAAAAATAGATAAGAATTAGAATTTGATGACAAAATTGTCGACAAAAGTGAACCACATCCGGAAGGAAAAAAGAAAAAATCGGACAACTTGTTGACAATGTTGTCGACAATTGATGTAAAAAATTGCAAAAAATTATGACAACATTAAACAATTTTTTCGATAATTTATTTAACAAAGAAGTTCACAAATTAATCAAGTAAGTGTAGCGTATGAATGATAAGAGTTGAGACTTTTAGAATTTCATCATAATTTGGCACTCATTCAGAATTTGGCACGCATTCAGAATTTGGCACGTTCTCGCAGAATAACTTAGTCGACGTCTTATTGAACATTTATCGTCAATATAGTATCCTAATGATAACGGATGTGACATAGAAAGATAAACATGATTCAAAATCGAATATGATGCTGACAGATCAAATTAATTTCATCTGAAATAATGTCGAAAAAATGAAGTCATCAAGGTTGTCACATGAATCGGTCAGATTTCATCTTGTTTTTTAACCAAAGATTTAAAAATAATTCAACTGAAATAACAATAAGTAATGTCAAAAAGGTTGTCACGCATTCTCATTTTGGCACGACGGCATATAACATCTTTTTGGACTGAATATTGAACATATGTCAACAATTCAATATGTAAAAGAATAGGGATGGATCAGAGTTAAATAAGTCTGATTTCCCCACTAATTATGAACCAAAGACTTCAAATAATTTCAGCTGAAATAAGGTTAAATTCTATATGCTTGGCACACAGGTCAAAATTTGGGCTGAATATTTTTTGACAAAATAACTTTAAAGTTACAAAAAACAAAATTAAATTAATTACACAAAATTAAGCATAGTTGTCGACAAAGTTCTCGCCATGTATGCCGAAATTTAAAAAAATTTGGAATGGAAATAGAATATAGTCGACAAAGTTTTCATACATTGACAAGATACTCCATAATAATGGTTTAATGATGCTCGATGACAGTTCTGGCATATATACATTCCCCTCTAAGATGATTATGCAGATATAGATTTTAATATAAATTTCATTCACTTAAATTCACATCTAATATTAAAATCCTTCAATGTTAGGTAGGGGCCAAGCTCGAAGTTGCACGTGAAGAGATAGGTTATAATATATATTTCTTCAATCTTAGCCATATATATTTATATATTTTAAGCATTTTTTCCTTTTTTCGTTGTTTACTAGCCTTAAAAATCTCCAAATGTTAGATTATTTCAAGCATAATTTTTAAAATTACATATTTTCATAACAATATTTTTGCAATTGTCGACAACTTTGTCGACAATCTAACATATACATACAGTTTCAGAGCTTGTGCCAGTCCTTTTGTCGACAATGTTGTTGATATTTTTGCAATTACTTATTTTTTTTAAGTTTTAGACTCCATGTTTATTGATAATATTGTCGACCAATTCTCAAGGATATTCTGTTTGGACCAATATTGCTGTATTTTTGTCGACAAAATTGTCGACAACATACAATTGATCTTCTGTTTTTTGCAATCACTGTGTAACTTATCGACACATTGGTCGACAATAGTTCATGGTTGTTGTAACACGCATAAAATAAAAAAAAAGGGGCGACGCGGGGCTGGCGAAAATGGGTGAGAGGGGTGCGCGGTGCATGGCGACACGCGGCGTGGGCAGCGACGCGCGGGCGCGCGCGAGGCACGGCCCAGCCCGTCGCGGGCGTGCATGTTGCACGGCCCAGGCCCACGCGCGCGATGCGCGCGGGCACGTGGGCTCGGCCCAGCCCGAGCCGGCTGTCGCGTGGGCGTTTCCCATGCATTTCCCAGGCGTTTCCCAACCGTTTCTCGCGGTGTATGGCGGTCCATGGGGTTTCTGAGCGATCTGGACCGTCCGATCATCCGATCGAATGGCTGAGATTGGTCCGAAGGAGTTTAGGCTTGATTAGGTGCTTTTGGATTCGGATTTGGACGTGGTTTGAGACGTCGATCTCAGATCTGACGGCTGGGGAGATATTTTAATGGTTTTGAACTTCCTAGGTTACGTTTGAGGTGATTTTGGATGGATTTTTCTCCTCTTTTTAAACAGGACGTCGATGGTAAGTAGGGAAGAGCCTGCTGAGAGCCATAAAAGAGAGGAGAAGAGAGAGAAAGAGAAGGGAAAAGAGAAGAGAAGAAGGAAGAAAGAGAAAGAAGAGAAGAGAGAGAGAAAGGAAGAGGGAAGGGATTTTGGTTTGGAAGATGAGGGAAGAGAAAATCGGGGGGAACCGATTTGATGAATTTATTTATTATTGTAGGAGATCAATCTTTTGAGCAGGAAGGATTTGGACGAATTTCGGGTATAGATTGATACTGGATATTTTGAATTAGCGGTTGAAGGTATGGATTCTGGACGTGATCACCAGTTTATATATTATTTTATATGCATGGTTTTGATCCGAGTGCATGATCATTGGCATGCATGAATTATTGTTATATGGTGTAGTTGAGTTTTATGAAGAACAATATGATTATGATTGTTATTATTTTATATTCTGGATATCGTGTTTATCGGATAAAAGTTCTATTTTGATGATTTGGACCGTGATGTCGGTCAATGGAAGAGTTGAGATTTCATGTTTGATATTGTGGTTTTATCATTATTATTGTCGATATCTCATGCGTGATGTTATAAAGAAGATTGATATCCGGATGGGTTGGACCATGATATCGGATTGCTAAATAGGTTGAACCATGAAACTGGATATCGAGTGGGTTGGACCACGATATTAGTTATTAAAATGGGTTGGACCACGATATCGGTTATCGAGTGGGTTGGACCACGATACCGGTTATCGAGAGATCACAAAAAATATGTTTTGACAAGTGTTAATGAAGTAAATACGGTATTTGGTCTAGCCATGCTACGGTTGCACCGTGGTTATACAGCCTGAGCCACGGGCTTTGTACGTGGGAGCCGGCCACGGGCGGATAGTACGTGGGACAGCCGAGCCACGGGCTTAGTACGTGAGCAGGACCGACCATAGTATGCATGGTCGCTTTGAGGTTGCCAGTCATGGGCTGGTACATGACCGTGGCTAGACCAGAATCCTAAAGATAAAGGTGCAATAATGAGAATATTAAATGAAAAATGCAAAGTTATCAAAGTTTTATAATACATGAGGCTTAGATCATTTAATTGAATGACATAATATACTGATATTTTGCTATTTTAGAAATGTATATTATTACTGGTGTGATCATATGAAAACCTTACTGGGCTGTAGAGCTCACAACCTACTTTCTTCTTTTACAGAGTCGTGCAGATACTTGGCTTGGTGATGAGTGAGATTTTCTTGAAGTAAGTGACTCTTGTGTACCCAGGCCTTGCATGATCTCTAGGGTAAAACATAGGGTTTGTGCGGCCGGTCGCGTGCCGATTCCGGTGCTGGATTCGGGGTGTGACAGAATGGTATCAGAGCTTAGGTTATGATCACTTGGGATGGTGATACAAGTGGATAATAATAATAATAATGATGGTTATTAGGATATGACAAGAATTGTGACAGATCTTGGTTATTATGATTTGAGGACTGTGGCAAAGTGATTATGATAGATATGAGTGATATTAAATTCAGGTCATGATTGTTTGAATTAACATGATGATTAGTAAGACATGACAGAATTTTTAGAAGGATTTATTAGTGAACCTAGATGGTTTAGTAAATTATATCAGAGTTGCGCAGCGAAATCGTAGTGATTTTTTTTAAAGTGTTATGGTGAGAGTATTGATTTAGATCTCAATCAAACTAATTTCGAGGACGAAATTATTTTAACGGGGGGAGAATGTAACACGCATAAAAATAAAAAAAAAGGGGCGACGCGGGGCTGGCGAAAATGGGTGAGAGGGGTGCGCGGTGCGTGGCGACACGCGGCGTGGGCAGCGACGCGCGGGCGCGCGCGAGGCGCGGCCCAGCCCATCGCGGTCGTGCGTGTTGCACGGCCCAGGCCCACGCGCGCGACGCGCGCGGGCACGTGGGCTCGACCCAGCCCGAGCCGGCTGTCGCGTGGGCGTTTCCCACACGTTTCCCAGGCGTTTCCCAACTGTTTCTCGCGGTGTATGGAGGTCCATGGGGTTTCTGAGCGATCTGGACCGTCCGATCATCCGATCGAACGGCTGAGATTGGTCCGAAGGAGTTTAGGCTTGATTAGGTACTTTTGGATTTGGATTTGGACGTGGTTTGAGATGTCGATCTCAGAT